>CM034001.1:13926890-14046324 GCA_019603395.1 Cyrtorhinus lividipennis
GGAAAGGCTGGGCAGTCAGTCGTGTACGAACTCAAGTGAAGGAAAGTTGGGATCTCCGTTCGCCATAATCTCGTGAGGACGAGGCGGAACGAAGTGAAGTGAAGCGGAACATCGAAGCGGAACAACCGACGCGAAGCAAATCAACCCCTTGTGAAGCCGGTGTTGTGAAAGTGACCTGAGGGAACAAGTGTATCGTGGTTCCTTCAGGGTGAGAACTCGGGAATTGGGAGATCAGCCAATTCCTCTCCCGTAACAGTGGGCCCTTATACGAACTGAAAATCCCCCGTCGGACCCGAGTGTTGATCCGTTCGCGCCCGATTCGACGGCCAATAGTCCAGGTTTCCCACGCACCGCCAGTTGTCGGACCTCCGTCGGAAAGAGTCTCGCCTCCTCCGGCCTGGACGGCGTTCCCCTGACCGAAGCCGAGCAGCGAAGAGAACATCACCCTGTTGTCTCCATCCGAAGGAGTTGGTACACGTAAGTGGCGAAATAACTCTGTTTCGTACCCTCGCAACGCGAAAGTCGAATCTCTAAATCTGGCCCAAGCCCTGACGTTTAGTCACCAGAAAGCTGATCATAGAGTTGTACATTGTAGCCGTATTATTTAGTATTTTGTCTGTCGTGCGTTAGGAAAAGTAAAAGGAATTAGGGGAGGACATTAACAAATCACTTCCACTTTACCGTTATTCAAACCAAACATTTGAGCCTTCAGCTACCTCGTAAATTCATTTGGCCCTCAGCCCTTCACTTCTGCCTACTCAATAATTAGATTACGTAATAGTCAATATCCTTCTCGGCCGAGACATTCCGTATTTTATATTTCTGTCAATTGCGTTTATTATAAGTCAATATTGAACCCTTGTCTTTTCAATCACGAAACCCCATTCCTCAGAGCTTGGTAAATTCAGGTGTACTTGGCGTCCATGACTGACCATTGCAGACATTCCGGACGGTAAGTGAAAGTCTTTAGTCTCCCACTAATTATTCGCCTAGGTCTATTTTTGGATCCCTAGCCCGTTACGTGAAAACGACGGGTTACAAACTTTATTGGATGTAAGCCAGTTAAAACTCCAATAGTAAGTTCAGAACCAGGGAAAGCAATTCAAACAGAAGGGAAGTACCCATATCGGCAAGCTGTGGGATCCTTGATGTATCTGATGTTGGGATCCAGACCTGATTTGGCATATGCAGTTGGGTTCTTATCTAGATCTCTGGAAAACCCAACAGCTGAAGATATTGGCAGACTCAAGCGAGTTTTCCGGTACATTGCAGGTACATTAGATTTTGGATTGCTCTATCGCCATGATGAAGAGAATGGAATTCTGACTTGCTACTCAGGCGCAGACTTTGGAGGTTGCATTCAGACAGGCAGATCAACAACAGGAGTTCTGGTGACCTATGCAGGAGCTGCTGTTTCTTGGTTGAGTCAGCGCCAGGGTTCTGTCACCGACTCCACTACAGAGGCTGAAGTGGTTGCGGCCAGTGAAGCTTCAAAAGAAATTATTTGGCTTAGTCGTCTTTTGAGTCAAATGAGCAAGTTGAGAGAAATACCAGTTCTGCAGATTGACAACGCAGCGGCAGTAAGGTTGGCTGAAAATCCGGAGAACCATCGCAGGACCAAACATATTCAGAGGAAGCACTTCTTCGTGAGAGAACATGTCACTGAGGGAAGACTGGCTGTTGAACAAGTATCTTCGGAACTACAAGTTGCAGATGCTATGACCAAACCTATATCGGCGCCGCGTTTTCAAATTTTGTGTGGTAGGATGGGACTTGTGTAATGTGCTCTCAAATAATGTTTTCATTTTTCCTTACAAAGCATTTAGTTTATTTTGCATTTAAACAAGGGAAAGTGTTGAAGTCAAATTTAGTTTGAACTTAGTGTTTAAACCAAAATAATGTAGAGAGCGCTACTGATTCAATAGTTCGTCCTCCATGGAGTTTTTAGCCGAGACTAAAACCTTAAGCGGGTTGTTGTACTACTTACAGATTAGTAAATGCGTCTCAAGTTTTGTAACCACGTTCTGCTACCAAATTTTTCCGTCTTTCTTTCTATTAAAAGTATTAGTTCATAAAGCAGTATGAACGCCTTTTTATTTCTTTAACTTCTTCCAGTGGGTGCCAATCGTTCTAGGACGATGATAAAGGTTATTCGGTGAACTTGATCTATGGTCGAATGTTAGCTTGATCTCAGCCTGAATCGTTTTCTGAACTTCATTGATTGTGACTCGAGGGACTCTAGACCACCTATTCTTATGATTGTAATAATTATTGAAATTTTATCTGTCAGTTTTGTTGAAAATGTTTTTATTTGATTAATAAATATAATATTGTATCTTTTTATTATAAAACATACAATATATATTATTAATGAATAAAGAATTATATATACAATTCATAACTCTTTTGATTTTGTTATTAATAATATAATTCATCTTAAATGATTAATTGATGAATATCCTATAATTTTTCGTATTGATGTTTGATTAACTCCTCCCATTGCTTCAGCTATTGTCGTAATTGAAATAATTAATATAATTAATTCATTATTTTCAATAAATTTTCTTATAATATATAGAGGTGCTACTTTTTGTCATGTAGATAAAGGAAACATATATTTCACTTTATTTTGTTCATAATTTCTGGAAATCATAAATGAAATGGAGGTATACCTAATTTTATTATTATACTTATTACAATAATGTTGTTTGTGATTCTCAAATAATAATTTGATATTGTGACAACAATATCTGAATAATACAATTATAAATTATATTATATAATACTTATATTATATGTAATATAATATTCTCCCCATCTCTGATTCAAGGGGTAGGGGCTCCTCAAGAGATAGCTCTCCTGGGGTTCCTGGATTAGATGTGAAAAGGATTTCAAGATGGTCTGCAAAAGTGTCTGCCTTACTCTGATTGTTCTTTGCCCAATTACCGTCAGGCTGTTGTATGGGTGGGGTTTGAAAAGTTGGTCTTTTCAAATGCTTTGTCAGTAGTGAACTTGTCTGGGTCGGAATACTCTACGTCCCATCAATGGAGTATGCCAGGTGCATCTCCGGGTTATTGGAATAGAGAGCTGTTAACAGTGAGGTGGACAAAGTCCTTTCCTTTTAAAGAATTTATTATATAATTAGAAAAAATTAGTTGCCAGCAGTAACCCTATCATAACGCCATGATCAAACGCTTGTGAGTCGTAACCAACCAACAACGAAGGGTTTTATACACCAGCGATTGTGAGGTGAAGTCACTGCTCCAGCCCAGCGAGCCTGGTAATGGAAGGCAGCGACAGGAAGCAAATTGTTGCTGCAAATTATTACACAAGAGTTAGTAATTCCACGAATGGGGGAAACAGTGGGTGTGGCGGGTCGCGGACCCATTCCAATCGATTCAGGGTCCAAAATTTAGTGGAAAATGATACCCTACTCGCCTAAATCGCCCAAAATCTCAAAAAATCCATTTTTCAAAAAACACACTTTTACCCCTACCCCGCCCAAATTAGGTCCGATCGCGCTGAAAAGTTTCGGGACGGCGTACGGACATTGACCTTTTTGGTTGGTTATTCCTTGAATTCATCATTGAATCATTTTCCACTAAATTTTGGATTCTGAATAGATTGGACTGGGTCTGCGGCGGGTGCCGCATCCACTGTTTCCCTATTACCCCTATGTTGAAGAAATGAGTCTCCATGCGCCTGGTCCGAGGAATAACCAACCCGTATGTAAGAATTTGCGGCGTTTTTGATCTAGATACCATGGAACGTCCAGAAAAAATTTTGAGCCAAATCGGAGAGGTTGACCATTTGCATGAAAACATATAGGTTGATTATTCAAGGAATAACCAACCAAAATCAGCAATGTACGTCAGCCGTCCACGCCGACTTTGGTAGTGAAAATTATTCAGCAAATCTGAAATTTTGGTCAAGGCTCTGGTTGGTCCTCGAAACTTTTCAACCCAATCGTATCAAATTTGGGTGGGGCAGGGGTCAAAATGTGTATTTCGAAAAATGGATTTTTGAGATTTTTTGCAATCTAGGGGTGTGGGGTACAATTTTCCACTAAATTCTGGACGCTGAATCCAATGAAAAGGGTCCCGGAACGATTGGCACCCACTGGATGAGGTTATGCCAGAGGTAAACCACTCGGACCAGTCCCAAAAGATGAACAGCTACACTTCATGATGTCTCAATCGAAAGAGGGAGTGAAAGGCAAAAGTCAAACTCAACTAAGAAGTATTTATTACATCCATATATCAAAATCTTAAGTAATGTAAGGTTTCAATCTGAAACAGCGAAACAAGTAAGGACAAATTCACTTGGAAAGTCCAAAAATTGAACATGTCCTCAAAGTAGATTGCAAGCAGCTACACTGATCATCAGCATTCGTCATGGGTTAATGTTAATCTGTGTTCTCATGTGCCTTTTCAGGGCCCCTGTCTGAGCAGCTCTGTAGTTACACTGATCTGAACTGAATCGATCACAAGCATATGGTTTGTGCATGTGAAGATCTGAAATCTCACTAATTGGCGTCTGTATGAGTTCTTAGGTGCCTTTTAAGATGTCCTGCCTGAGCACCTGTGTAGTCACACTGATCATAAGCATATGGTTTGGCACCTGTGTGAGTACTCAAGTGCCTTTTAAGGTTCCCTGCATGTGTAGATCTGTAGTCACACTGATCACAAGCAAATGGTTTGGCGCCTGTATGAGTTCTTATGTGTCTTTTCAGGGTCCCTGCCTGTGCAAATCTGTAGTCACACTGATCACAAGCATATGGTTTGACACCTGCGTGAGTTCTAAGGTGGATTTTCAGATGTCCTGCCTGAGCAGATCTGAACTCACACTGATCACAAGCATATGGCTTGACACCTGCGTGAGATCTAAGGTGAATTTTCAGGCTCCCTGCTTGTGAAGATCTGAAATCACACTGATCACAAGCATATGGTTTGGCGCCTGTATGAGTTCTTAGGTGTCTTTTCAGGTTCCCTGCTTGTGATGATCTGAAATCGCACAGATCACAAGCATATGGTTTGGCACCTGTGTGAGTTCTTAGGTGTCTTCTCAGGTACATTGCCTGTGCAGCTCTGTAGTCACACTGGTCACAGGCATATGGTTTGACACCTGTGTGAGTACTCATGTGGCTTCTCAGACCCCCTGCCACTGCAGATCTGTAGTCACACTGATCACAAGCATATGGCTTTACACCAGCGTGAGTTCTAAGGTGGATTTTCAGATGTACTGCCTGAACAGATGTGTACTCACACTGATCACAAGCATACGGCTTGACACCTGCGTGAGATCTAAGGTGGATTTTCAGGCTCCCTGCTTGTGAAGATCTGAAATCACACTGATCACAAGCATATGGTTTGGCGCCTGTATGAGTTCTTAGGTGTCTTTTCAGGGTCCCTGCCCGTGCAGATCTGTACTCACACTGATCACAAGCATATGGTTTGGCGCCTGTGTGAGTTCTAAGGTGGATTTTCAGGCTCCCTGCTTGTGAAAATCTGAAATCACACTGATCACAAGCATATGGTTTGGCGCCTGTATGAGTTCTTAGGTGTCTTTTCAGGGTCCCTGCCCGTGCAGATCTGTACTCACACTGATCACAAGCATATGGTTTGGCGCCTGTGTGAGTTCTAAGGTGGATTTTCAGGCTCCCTGCATGTGAAGAACTGAAACCACACTGATCACAAGCATATTTTGCTATTGGGGACCGATCGCCCGTGTGGGCCCGTTCATGATCGTGCAAGCTCGAAGGGCAGGCAGTACGGAAATCACATTGGCCGCAAGCGAACGGTTTCTCTCCTGTGTGTGTTCTGACGTGAATGCGCAGGCTGCAGGCGTCCACAAATTTTGAATTGCAATCACTGCACGTGTAATCATACTGCTCGCATGCAAATGGTTTCGAGTTGCAAGATTCTTCATCTGAGAATTCTTGAGATTCTTGCACGTAGGAATCACCGAGTTTTACTTCTTCTATCAGTTTATGTGCTAAAACGCTGCTTCTTGAAACCTCCACATCATCAGTAGACTCTTCTTTTACCTCCGTCTTGATTGCGCCTGTCCAACTCTTTGAATCGATCCCAAACTCGCACTCTACCTGAAACACATGAAAAATTGATTAACGAAATTTCCCACAAAGAAATGACAGCCGTAACGATAATTATACAACAACTTAACACTTATATCAAATTTACCGAACAGCTAGCCCTAAGAGGGCCGGAATATTTTAACCTAACGGCTTATTGGTGAGTCAAAGTCGGAAGTCGTCGTAAACTCTGATAAGCCGGACTTAAATACCATACAAATAAACGATTTTAATACACCTCAATCATCAGAACGTGTCTTGCAGTACGTGCTAAATTTAGTGCCCTATTTTAAAAACATTCGTTTCATATAGGTTTTCCATGAGGCTCTCAGACTAACCCCAAATTTTGAAAGTATACGTTTCATGATATTTAGATTAAAAACGCTGCAAATTCATTTCTTCAACATGGGGATAATGGGGAAACAGTAGGTGTGGCGGGTCTCGGAACCATACAATCGATTCAGGGTTCAAAATTGAGTGGAAAATGATACCCCACACGCTAAGGTACTGGAAATTTCGATAATGCACACTCGAAATGGGTAGATAGATACCCATTTTGACCCATAACCTCATCCAGAGGGCGCCAATCGTTCTGGGACCCATTCCATTGGATTCAGCGTCCAAAATTTAGTGGAAAAAAATATCCCACACGCCTAGATCGCCAAAAATCTCGAAAATCCATTATTCGAAATACTCATTTTGACCCCTATCCCGCCCAAGGTTAGTCCAATTGGGCTGAAAAGTGTTGAGGACCAACTAGAGCCAGAAGCGGGTGCCTGACTTTCTGAAAATTTGAAATCTAAAATTCTAAACATTTTAATCAGAAACCTCTTTCTGGCTCTAGTTGGGCCCCGAAGCTTTTCAGCCAAATGAGCCCGACTTTGGGGAGTGAAAGGGTGAAAATGAATGTGTTCAATTTTAATTCAAATTCAATTTTAGGGACTTAAGGTATTTTATTAAATGTTACACGCTAAACCGATTGAAATGAGCCAGGGACACTCAACGCTCACTGTGTTCCCCATTGTCCTGCTCATAGGAATTATAAACAATTGTGGAATAATTTGAAGCGTTTTTCCAACGAGCAAGATGCCAGATTCTTCACGTCAACAAAAGATGACCTACATGATGCCAGAACACGTACGCAATACTGTTCCTCAAACTTCCACTCATTCTCAATACCAGGCAAAGAATTACCAAGGAATATGCCTTAACTTTCAGCTAAATGACAGACCACGGAGTGTATTACCCTAATGTGAAATCAAATTGAAGAATCTTGAAGCTGAATGCATTGCCTTGAAGGTGACAAATAAGATTCCACGTGGTTAAAAGAAAAAGTCAGATTAAGTTTGTTTTAATGGCTTCGAATTACACAGAGGCGGACGAAACTGGAATATCCTGGTTATTTGGTTAAGTGGTCCACATCCAAGACAAGACGCACAGAACAACCTTCTCTGAGAAGTGCTTTCCGTTCAGCCAATTAGAACGCCATCCGAGATGATAACCCAAGTTAGATGAGCGGTTAGAGGTTACTCCACCTTAGATGATGATAAGCAGTGTCCTAAGTACACCTCCAAACGGTTTTTCTAAAAACTTGCTCTCAGCTTCAATGTTAGAAATGTGACTGTCACGAAAAAAATCAAATTTGCGCAAGATTACGTTGTTTTAGCTGATTCAATCTTCAATAGAATTTTATTGACATCTGTCCAGATCGTGGTGCTAAATGAAGAAACGCTGCGAATTCCTTCACAGAGGTTGGTAATTCCTCGGACTAGGCACATGGAGACTCATATCAATCGATTCAGGGTTCAAAATTTAGTCGAAAATGATACCCCACACCCCTAGATCGCCAAAAATCTCGAAAATCCGTTTTTCGAAATACACATTTTGACCCTTACTCTCCCCAAAGTTGGTTCGATCGGGCTGAAAAGTTTCGAGGGCCAACTAGAGCCAGAAACGGGTCCCTGACCAGAATATCAAATTTTTAAAAAAATTTCAATCCATGGCAACTGACCTTTGTTTGTACCCCAAACAGCAAGTCAACATCTGCCATGCTAGTCTCAGAGTCAGCTTCTTCTATTTCTTCTTGCTTGATTATAACCTCGCTTTCCATCTGGAACAAAAAGGAAACAATTTTCACGGTGCAATTTGAAAAGAAATCTGCATTTAAGAGCAACATTTCTATTTATTATAATGTGTTTATTTTTAGTCTGTAATAGGGCAGCAGGGATAAAAAAAAAAGTGGAAAACTAAAAGTGAACGACCCAGGTAAATAGAGTACCAAGAATAAAAGTGAGTAGGTAGGCGCAGGTCAGCATTCATTAGCTCCTGTGAGCAGAAGATTAGTTATAATGGAGTTACAACTGCGAATCGCAGTCAGCATGCAGCTGGTCCAAACAGCTCAAAACTGCATTTGCCCAAGGATAGTTTGGACGCAGAATCAACTGGAATGACTCTCCATGCTGCTGGTCTGAGGTTTTTATCAGCTCCGAAATTAGGCTATTAGGAATAGAACGCGCCTAACAAAACGTGCTTTTGGAAGCGAACTTATTCCAATTTGGTGAATTAAACGAATTTCTTGAGCTGGACTCTGGGGGATGTTTCTAATTCATCAGGGATTTCCGAGGTATTCATGTCTCATCATCACCAGCCACCACATTCACTGAATTTTCCCATAAATGGTTCGGATTGTAAGTGACTGGTTCCAGTTGTCTGTCTCATCCAGAGCAGCACCACATTGCTTAGCAACACCCAAGACGCATTCATCAAGTACGTTTTAATTTTCTTCAGCAGATACTCACCTGTATTCAGGTGCAAATGTCCACCTTGTGTCTTGATTCACTCAGTTAAGGTAGCGAATGTATTTTGTGGGAAGCTCACAACCCTGAAAACGAGAAGGGATTGTTGTATTCACATAAAGAATCTTCACAAAATAAACTTTTTCTTTCATAAGTAACGTAATAGAGCATAAAACGCACAAAGAGGAGTTAAGCTAGACTAGAAGAGCACTATGTTTTACCTATTACCTAATAGTGACCTGCATTGCACCTGAACCACCGATTATCACGACAGCAAAGGCCACGCTTACTCACCTAATTTTGTTATTATCGTGAAGAACTGACTGACTACTGACACTGGTCCTGTACACTCAGTTGGAATATAAAACGATCTTGACAAGATTCAACTTATAAGCAATCAGGCAATCACACTCTGAAGATTCAGATTATCACTTATTACGCGCCCAAAGAGAAAAATCACAACTATACTCGTAAAGAGCTGTTAACCGATCAACATTTCATATTAACAACAGCAATAGTTGCAAGAACAACCACAACTAAGTGTGACAAGCGAATTGTATGAATGTGAGCATCCGCCATTTTGCACGAGCCGGTTGCCGTCAGCTGGAAACTGTTCTAGAGCGCGCTGCTGTTTCCTCGGTAGTAAAAATGTGATTTTAAAATCGTCGCCGCCACTGCAACAGTGGCTATCTGATTTTAGCCAACTTTTTAGGGGAGCAAAAAACTGGATTGAACAACAGGAGCTATCTACAAGACTTCCACTAAGTAGAAGAATTTAATTCACCCAAGAGCTAAAACTAAGGAATGATGAAGGGGTGGGCTTCCATGATTCCTCACTATTATCTTTGATGTAGGACTGACTTAACCAACTGGGCAGGTTTGAGCACAATACTATTATAATTTCATTGCATGGGTATGAATTATTACAACACACATTCACATTCACAGACATTGTTGTATATTTTGATTGATATTGATTTGAAAGTGATAGATGTCCTCCCATTTTCCTGGTTGACTTCTCACCATTGGGAATGGCCTTAATAGCCAATCTCCTGTTCATAATTATACTACCCAGTATATCATGAATATTGAGTTGACACTCGGAGTTTATTACTAGCCCTCACTACTCATCAGGAAGGCAGTGGTTTCAGCTGATTTGACTACTACTTGAACACAAGCCATCTTGGGAGCCGCTTCTGGGGGCGGATGATGAAGGGGTGGGCTTCCATATTGGGACGCTGCTTCTCGAGAAAATATAGGTATTTTTTTATTTTTGTATTTTTTTCCTCTGTTTATTAGAATTGCACCTAGTTATAAACTTATTAGCAAAATTTTTGTGACTTAAGTAAACTAGGTTACATCTTCAGCCAAGGTACATTGCTTAGCTTTTAATTAGTCTAACAACTGATTTTATTGTCATTGCATTAGCGAACTAATTCAGGTTGTTTCGTGCGTTTAAGCCTTCTGACGAGATTATTGACGTCATGAAGACTTCCTGATGAAGTCAAACAGCCTCTTGGTTGACATGATGTAGCCTTTGGAGATGGGCAGCTGCTTGAAGCCTGATGGTTGCGTTTACTGTAGGTCATGGTGTAACCGGTTGTTTCTGAAGTACCATGGAACGTTCGTAATGCACCTTTGTACGGTATTTTGGAATCTCTGTATCATTTCTCGATTGGTTTGAGTGGTGCAGCCCCACAACCGCTCCATAAGTCCAGACTGGCTTTAGGACTTGCTTGTAAAGGAACATCATGTTGGGGATGGACAAATTTGATTGTTGCCCCATTATCCAGTACATTTTTCTGAATTTGAGTGTCAGTTCATCCTTTTTCATTTTCACGTGGGGCCTTCAGATTGGACGGACACATCATGAAACCCTACTGCAAACAGCAAGTTTTGGAAGATACCAAAAAATTGACATTCAATTATCAATTGAGTAAGACCGTAGGGTGTCTGAAAACGCTTTTGGTATTTTCTGCTCGGTCTTCCAAATTTTTTCTTACCTATCAATGTGAAACCTGAAACCATCGATGATATTATTTTAGTCTCTTGTTGCTTTCACAACTACTTGAGGGAGAGGGCCATGCTCCACAACATTGGGTGCCCCGACACAAACTCAACGAGTTTCTCGTCTTTTTCCGCAGAAAATCGATCACCCGGCATGGCAAAAATAATCATTTGGCACAAAGAAATGCGAAACACTCGGCGGCGTGAAGCGTGATGACTCCTCTCGAAGCACGCAGGCTTCTTACGCCAGTGGAGTGCGCCGGCGCACGACGTATTCCGCTTCTTTGGAAAAAAGAACCGGAGAATTCAACTGAACGAGTGGACGACGTGACGTGACTTCGCCAGCGTCTTCCGCTCGACGCGATGGAGGAACCCCGCTCGTTAAACATACCTTTAGCTTCATTGGCGTATGGAACCACTTTGTTGTTGAGATGATTGGAATGTGGCTAACCTTTTTGTTGGTAAAGTCTACGTGCACCGACTTGGCCTCATTTATTTTAATTCTCCACCTTGCTGTCCATTCTTCAATTTGGGAGATTGAGAGGTTAAGTTTTGTCATTGACTCTTCATTGTTGTTTCCCACAGCCAAAATTGCCGTGTCATCGGCGAAGGTCGCTGTTGTGTTTTCTTCATTTTAAGGTAGATCACTGCCACCAAAAACGGATGCTCACGGTGCAAAGAAGAGGGGCGCTTCGCATAGTGAGCGCCTATAAGACAGTGTCGGAACCAGCCGTGCTCCTCCTAGCGGGAGTGATACCAATACATCTGCTTGCAAGGGAGAGGAAAAGGATGTACGAGCGAAGGGAAGAGGGGCCACGGCCCCAATTAGCCAAACAAGAGCGGGAACACACACTCGACTCCTGGCAGGAAATCTGGGAGACAGAAACAAGAGGAAGATGGACGGCTCGACTGGTGCCCAATATACGTCCCTGGCTAGAGAGGAAACACGGTGAAGTTAACTATCATATAACGCAGTTCCTCTCGGGTCACGGGATGTTCTATCAGTATCTCCATAGGATGCGCATTGTGGAATCTCCAGGATGCCTACATTGCACCAACGAAGAGGACAGCGCTCAACACACATTCTTCGAATGCGAGAGGTGGGAGAGAGAGCGATGGCAAATTGCAAGGGAGCTCGAAATGACCAGCCCTCCCACCCCCGAGGATATGATGACCAGGATGCTCGAAAGCCAGTCAAAGTGGAATGCCGTGGCAGGGTACATCCGGAACATCCTGGAAGGCAAGCTCGTCGAGGAAAGGGCCCGGCAACGGGAACTGCAGGCAAACGGGACCAGCTAGCAGGCAGAAATCGGAACCCAGCCTGAAGTAATGTGTCAAACAGTTCCGGGCTGGGCCCCAACGTGGGAAAAGGGGGTGAGGTTTTTAGTGGGTAAAAATCTCCACATACCCGGGTCTTTGGTTGCGGTCCCCCCCGATATCTTATGAAAATTTTCCTCACCTTCCTCCGAAAAAAAAAAAAAAAAAAAAAAAAAAAAAAAAAAAAAAAAAAAAAAAAAAAAAAAAAAAAAAAAAAAAGGTAGATCACTGGTGTAGAGGAGATACAAGAGTGGGCCAAGTACACTCCCCTGTGGCACTCCAGCATTGATGATTATGGGTTCCGAATAGGCATCTTCATGTTCATATCGATCTGATAAATAGGATCTTAAAAGCTGTGCACATTTTTGCAGTAGCATCTTTTGAAGTTTATGATTGAGCCCTTCCCGCCAAACTTTGTCAAACGCTTGCCTAACAAGGAAGATGGCAGAGCATACTTTCTGCTCTTCAAGAGATTTTTCAATGATAGAGGTTATTCGGTGAACTTGATCTATGGTCTAGTGTTTGCTTCAGAAGCCGAATTGGTGTTTTGGCATCAGGTTCCGTTTGGAGACAATCTGCACCAATCTCTCATAAAGGAGCTTCTTGAATAATTTTGATAACACAGGTAAGAGGGAGATGGGCCTGGTATGCAGGTTCTTCCTGGGGCTTCCCTGGTTTAAAAATCATAATTACCTCTGCTATTTTCCACAGTTGTGGCACATAAGAGAGCCTGATGGATGCATTTATAATTTTTGTAAGCCTGGCAATGACCTTTCTCGGCACATTTTTCAGAACTTGGCCTGTGATGAGGTCGTATCCTGGTGCATTCTTGGGATTGATCTCAGCCTGAATCGTCTTCTGAACTTCATTGATTGTGACTGGAGGGACTCTTATCTCTGATTCAAGGGGTAGGGGCTCCTCAAGAGGTGGCTCACCTGGGGTTCCTGGATTAGATGTGAAAAGGATTTCAAGATGGTCTGCAAAAGTGTCTGCCTTACTCTGATTGTTCTTTGCCCAATTACCGTCAGGCTGTTGTATGGGTGGGGTTTGAAAAGTTGGTCTTTTCAAATGCTTTGTCAGTAGTGAACTTGTCTGGGTCGGAATACTCCACGTCCCATCAATGGAGTATGCCAGGTGCATCTCCGGGTTATTGGAATAGAGAGAGCTGTTAACAGTGAGGTGGAGAGAGTCCTTTCCATTTAAAGAAATATATAATTTCCAGCAGTCCGAGTAGATGGTAGTTTCCGGCAAAATGGTGAACTCAATCACATTCAATAGAGTAATCAGCTTCATCGCGATTATCATGGTCATCAGGATCAGTTGTAAGCCTCTCTCAAATTATATCTGTTTGAATTTACTATAATTTAATTCGGGTTTCTTCGGAGAATTTTGAATGCACCTAGACACAATGTATGTCCAAGACTTACGAACGAGCGTTAATTAGGGATACCAAGGATGAGCATAAAATACATTGAAACAAAATGAATTATAATTGAAAACAAGGACACATTGCAAAGGAGGATATGCCTCAACCTAGAATAGAATTGATACAGGACAAAGTAATTTGACAAAGTAAATTGAACAGCACAACGATACTGGCTGACAAAAAGGGCGTCGACATTGAAGGGAAAACTGGAGGGGGCGCACTGTCAGGAGAAGCGCGCGCATGCTCCCTCCCTTCTGGTTTTCTGGAGGCAGTAAGCCTGGGGGCTTACACAGTCATGAAAAAATTAGTTGCCAGCAGTAACCCATCATAACGCCATGATCAAACGCTTGTGGCTTGTGAGTCGTAACCAACCAACAACAAAGGGTTTTATACACCAGCGATTGTGAGGTGAAGTCACTGCTCCAGCCCAGCTAACCATCTCTAAAAATGGCGTGGACAATGGACGGCGTACGGCGGACGGACATTGACCTTTTTTGATCAGGACATCATGAAACGTCCAGAAAAAAATTTTGAGCCAAATCGGAGAGGTTGGCCATTATCATGAAAACATAGTTTGATTATTCGAGGAAAAAATTTGAGCCGAATCGGAGAGGTTGACCATTTGCATGAAAACATAGGTTGATTATTCAAGGAATAACCAACCAAAAAGGTCAATGTCCGTCCGCTGTCCACGCTGTTTTTGTGGTCCTCGAAACTTTTCAGCCCGATCGGACCAAATTTGGGGGGGAGGGGTCATAATGTGTTTTTTGAAAAATGGATTTTCGAGATTTTGGGCGATCTAGGCGAGTGGGGTATTATTTTCCACTAAATCATGGACACTGAATCGATTGGAATGGGTCTGGGACCCGCCGCACCCACCGTTTTCCCCATTTCCCTCATGTTTTTAAATTAGTTTCCATGCACCTGGTCTGAGGAATAACCAACCCCTGTGTAAGAATTTGCAGAGTTTTTGATCTAGACACCATGAAACGTCCAGAAAAAAAATTGTGCCGAAATGGAGAGGTTGACCATTTGCATGAGAACATAGGAATAACCAACCGAAATCAGCAAAGTCCGTCAGCCGTCCACGCCGACTTTGGTAGTAGAAATTATTCAGCAAACCTGAAATTGTGGTCAAGGCTCTAGTTGGTCCTCTAAACTTTTCAACACGACCGTACCAAATTTGGGTAGGGTAGTGGTCAGTAGTATGCGTAATTCGAAAAATGGATTTTTAAGATTTTTTGCAATCTAGGGGTGTGGGGTACCATTTTCCACTAAATTCTGGACGCTGAATTCAATGAAAAGGGTCCCGGAGCGATTGGCACCCACTGGAAGAGGTTATGCCAGAGGTAAACCACTCGGACCAGCCCCAAGAGATGACAGCTACACTTCATGATGTCTCAATCGAAAGAGGGAGTGAAAGGCAAAAGTCAAACTCAACTAAGAAGTATTTATTACATCCATATATCAAAATCTTAAGTGTTCCCATGTGTCTTTTCAGGGCCCCTGTCTGAGCAGTTCTGTAGTTACGCTGATCTGAACTGGATAGATCTCAAGCATATGGTTTGGCACCTGTGTGAGTACTCAAGTGCCTTTTAAGGTTCCCTGCACGTGAAAATCTGTAGTCACACTGATCACAAGCATATGGTTTGGCACCTGTATGAGTTCTTATGTGTTTTTTAAGGTTCCCTGCATGTGCAGCTCTGTAGTCACACTGATCACAAGCATATGGTTTGGCACCTGTGTGAGAACTCATGTGGCTTTTCAGGCCCCCTGCCTGTGCAGATCTGTAGTCACACTGATCACAAGCATATGGTTTGGCGCCTGTATGAGTTCTTAGGTGTCTTTTAAGGTTCCCTGCATGTGCAGCTCTGTAGTCACACTGATCACAAGCATATGGTTTGGCACCTGTGTGAGAACTCAAGTGCCTTTTAAGGTTCCCTGCACGTGAAAATCTGCAGTCACACTGATCACAAGCATGTGGTTTGGTGCCTGTGTGAGTTCTAAGGTGACTTTGCATATGTCCTGCCTGTGCAGATCTGTAGTCACACTGATCACAAGCATATGGTTTGGCGCCTGTATGAGTTCTTAGGTGTCTTTTCAGGTCACCTGCCTGTGCAGCTCTGTACTCACACTGATCACAAGCATGTGGTTTGGTGCCTGTGTGAGTTCTAAGGTGGATTTTCAGGCTCCCTGCATGTGAAGAACTGAAACCACACTGATCACAAGCATATTTTGCTATTGGGGACCAATCGCCCGAGTGGGCCCGTTCATGATCATGCAGGCTCGATGGGCAGGTGGTACGGAAATCACATTGGCTGCAAGCAAACGGTTTCTCTCCTGTGTGTGTTCTGACGTGACTGCGCAGGCTGCAGGCGTCCACAAATTTTGAATTGCAATCACTGCACGTGTAATCATACTGCTCGCATGCAAATGGTTTCGAGTTGCAAGATTCTTCATCTGAGAATTCTTGAGATTCTTGCACATATGAATCACCGAGTTTTACCTCTTCTATCAGTTTATGTGCTAAAACGCTGCTTCTTGAAACCTCCACATCATCAGTAGACTCTTCTTTTACCTCCGTCTTGATTGCGCCTGTCCAACTCTTTGAATCGATCCCAAACTCGCAATCTACCTGAAACACATGAAAAATTCATTAACGAAATTTCCCACGAAGAAATGACAGCCGTATAGATCACTATACAACAACTTAACACTTATATCTAATTTACCGAACAGCTAGCCCTAAGAGGGCCGGAATATTTTAACCTAATGGCTTATTGGTGAGTCAAAGTCGGAAGTCGTCGTAAACTCTGATAAGCCGGGCTTAAATACCATACAAATAAACGATTTTAATACACCTCAATCATCAGAACGTGTCTTGCAGTACGTGCGAAATTCAGTGCCCTATTTTAAAAACATTCGTTTCATATTGGTTTTCCATGAGGCTCTCAGACTAACCCCAAATTTTGAAAGTATACGTTTCATGATATCTAGATTAAAAACGCTGCAAATTCATTTCTTCAACATGGGGAAAATGGGGAAACAGTAGGTGTGGCGGGTCTCGGAACCATTCCAATCGATTCAGGGTTCAAAATTGAGTGGAAAATGATACCCCACACGCTAAGGTACTGGAATTTTCGATAATGCACACTCGAAATGGGTAGATAGATACCCATTTCGGCCCATAAAATCATCCAGAGGGCGCCAATCATTCCGAGACCCATCTCATTTGATTCAGCGTCCATAATTGAGTGGAAAATGATACCCCACACCCCTAGATCGCCAAAAATCTCGAAAATCCGTTATTCGAAATACTCATTTTGACCCGTACACTCCCCAAAGTTGGTTCGATCGGGCTGAAAAGTTTCGAGGGCCAACTAGAGCCAGAAACGGGTCCCTGACCAGAATATCAAATTTTTAAAAAAATTTCAATCTATGGCAACTGACCTTTGTTTGTACCCCAAACAGCAAGTCAACATCTGCCATGCTAGTCTCAAAGTCAGCTTCTTCTATTTCTTCTTGCTTGATTATAACCTCGCTTTCCATCTGGAACGAAATGAAAAACAAATTATAACGGTGCCATTTGAAAGGAAATCTGCATTTAAGAGCAACATTTTCATTTATTATAATGTGTTTATTTTTAGTCTGTAATAGGGCAACAGGGATTAAAAAAAACCCTGCAAATTATTACACATGGGTTGGTTATTCCTCGAATGGGGGAAACAGTGGATGTGGCGGGTCCCGGACCCATTCCAATCGATTCAGGGTCCAAAATTTAGTGGAAAATGATATCCCACACGCCATTTGATCTAGGCTAGATCAAACCGTGGCGCAAGTGGCTAGCGCAATCGGCAGTAATCAAACAGTTTTGGGTTCAAGCCTTAATGGGAGCGAATATTTTTGTTTTCTGATTTTGTTTTTTTAACCCATAAATTGACCAATTACCTCTTCCAGTGGGTGCCAATCGTTCTGGGACCAATTTCAATGGATTCAGCGTCCAAAATTTAGTGGAAAATGGCAGCCTACTCGCCTAGATCGCCCAAAATCTCGAAAAATCCATTTTTCAAAAAACACATTTTTACCCCTACCCCGCCCAAATTTGGTCCGATCGGGCTGAAAAGTTTCGAGGACCCGTCTCGGCCGGAAACAGACCCCTGACCCAAATTTCAGATTTTTAGAAAATTTTCTACTACTAAAAATGGCGTGGACAATGGACGGCGGGACGGACATTGACCTTTTTTGATCAGGACATCATGAAACGTCCAGAAAAAAATTTTGAGCCGAATCGAAGAGGTTGACCATTATCATGAAAACATAGGTTGATTATTCAATGAATAACCAACCAATAGGTCAATGTCCGTCCGCCGTACGCTGTCCGCCGTCCATTGTCCGCGCCGTTTTTGGTAAAAGACAATTTTCAAAAAATCTGAAATTTGGGTCAGGGGTCTGTTCCCGGCCTAAGACGGTCCTCCAAGCTTTTCAGCCCGATCGGACCAAATTTGGGCGGGGTAAGGGTCAAAATGTGTTTTTCAAAAAATGGATTTTTCGAGATTTTGGGCGATTTAGGCGAGTGGAGTATCATTTTCCACTAAATTTTGGACGCTGAATCCAATGAAATGGGTCCCAAAACGATTGGCTCTCACTGGAAGAAGTTATGGGTCAAATTGGGTATGTATTTTGTATGTGTCAAGACTTCTGGTGCCTAGGCGTGTGGGGTATCATTTTCCACTAAATTTTGGACCCTGAATCGATTGAAATGGGTACGGGACCCGCCACACCCACTGTTTCCCCCATTCGAGGAATTACCAACCCTTGTGTAATAATTTTCAGCAACAATTTGCTTCCACAGGACAAATTGGTCCTAGAACGATTGCCACCCACTGGAAGAAGTTATGGGTCAATTTATCGTTCAATTTATGGGTAAAAAAAACTAAATCAGAAAACAAACAAAATTCGCTCCCGGGTTGGGCTCGAACCAACAACCTTGCAATTTCTGCCGAATGCGCTAGCCATTTGCGTTTGATCTAGACACCATGAATTTTATAATTTGTTATGCATCTAGAATGAATGGCGTGTGGGGTATCATTTTCTCAAAAATCTCAAAAATCCGTTCTTCGAAATACATATTTTGACCCCTACTCTCCCCAAAGTTGGTTCGATCGGGCTGAAAAGTTTCAAAGGCCAACTGGAGCCAGAAACTGGTCCCTAACCAAAATATCTAATTTAAAAAAAAAAATTCTACTACCATGATTAGCGAGGACAGCGGATGGCTTAAAGTGGACGATCACTTGCTAATTTTGGTCTAGACACCATGAAACGTCCAGAAAACAAAATTATGAGCCGAATAAGAGAGATTTAATTATTACATGAATTCAAGGAATAACCAATGTCAAAATACTGAATACGAATCGATGTTCAAATGATATCGATTGTTTGGACTTGGTGGATTTCCTCAAAAAGGCTCAAATCACTCTCTTCTCTCTGCATTAATTTCCTACCTAAAGTGTGTTGAGTGGTATTATACTTAAATGTCTCTTTTTACATCCATTGTCTGAATCTTTCAATATGCATCAGGATATCAAAACAATGTAAAATATCATGTTACTACAGTTCCATTTAGAAGGCTGTGGATAGGATCCTCACACTCCTCCTTCTTCCCCTCTTCTCTCTCAGTGTATTCCATCGCCTCTGTATTCGTCGCTACTGACCTATCTGTTGCTTCCTCCGATCAAGTGCCTACTTTGTGATTATTAAATCTTTTAACAAGTACTCTGAAGTGTTTCCTTCATCTTCTACCAAGGGTGAGTCGATAACAATAAAACCAGGTTTCTGAGCTATCAACCCAAGAAACGCCTGTGCGCTAACGACTATTGAATCAATACCAACCAAAAATGTGGACATCATACATGGACAGATGGAGGCAGGAATTTAGCATGAGAAAGCAACCCTTCACCAGATGTGTATTCCAATCTATGGCAACTGACCTTTGTTTCTACTGTAAACAGCAAGTCAACATCTATTTCTTCTTGCTTGACTATAACCTCGCTTTCCATCTGGAACGAAAAGAAAAACAATTTTTATGGTGCTATTTGAAAGGAAATCTGCATTATTTAAGAGCAACATTTCTATTCATTCAGATGTATTTCTTTTCAGTCTGTAATAGGGCAGCAGGGATAAAAAAAAGTGGAAAACTAAAAGTGAACGACCCAGGTAATGAGAGTACCAAGAATAAAAGTGAGTAGGTAGGCGCAGGTCAGCATTCATTAGCTCCTGTGAGCAACAGATTAGTTATAATGGAGTTACAACGGCGAATCGCAGTCAGCATGCAGCTGGTCCGAACAGCTCAAAACTGCATTTGACCAAGGATAGTTTGGACGCAGAATCAATTGGAATGACTCTCCATGCTGCTGCTCTGAGGTTTTTGTCAGCTCTGAAATTAGGCTGTTAGGAATAGAACGCGCCTAACAAAACGTGCTTCTTAGAGGCAAACATATTCCAATTTGGTGAATTAAACGAGTTTCTTGGGCATTGGATGTTCGTGATTCATCAGGGATTTCCGAAGTGTACACGTCTCATCATCGCTGCATCAACCAGCAACCTCATCTGTAAGTGACAGAGTGTTCCAGTTGTCTGTCTCATCCTGAGCAGCACCACATTGCTTAGCAACACCCAAGACGCATTCAACAAGTACGTTTTAATGTTCTTAAGCAGATACTCACCTGTATTTAGATGCAGATGTCCACCTCGTGTCTTGATTCACTCAGTTAAGGTAGCGAATGTATTTTGTGGGAAGCTGGACAACCCTGGAAACAAGATGTGATTGTTAAATTCACACAAATAATCTTCACAAAATAAAATTTTTTTTTCATAAGTAATGTAATAGAGCATAAAACGCACAAAGAGGAGTTAAGCTAGACTAGAAGAGCACTATGTTTTACCTATTACCTAAAAGTGACCTGCATTGCACCTGAACCACCGATTATCACGACAGCAAAGGACACGCTTACTCACCTAATTTTGTTATTATCGTGAAGAACTGACTGACTACTGACACTGGTCCTGTACACTCAGTTAGGATATAAAACGATCTTGACAAGATTCAACTTATAAGCAATCAGGCAATCACACTCAGAAGATTCAGATTATCACTTATTACGCGCTCAAAGAGAAAAATCACAACTATAATATTCGTTATGAGCTGTTAACCGATCAACATTTCATATTAACAACAGAAACAGATGCAAGAACAACCACAACCAAGTGTAACGAGTGAATTGTATGGATGTGAGCATCCGCCATTTTGCACGAGCCGGTTGCCGTCAGCTGGAAACTGTTCTAGAGCGCGCTGCTGTTCCCTCGGTAGTAAAAATGTGATTTTAAAATCGTCGCCGCCACTGCAACAGTGGCTATCTGATTTTAGCCAACTTTTTAGGGGAGCAAAAAACTGGATTGAACAACAGGAGCTATCTACAAGACTTCCACTAAGTGGACGAATTTAATTCACCCAAGAGCTAAAACTACCTGAATGGAATAAACGCTCAACTATCGTCTATTGAACACCAATAATCCCAAATTGAATAGAAAACAACGCATTAATTATTTTAGTTGAACTGAAAACTTACCAACTTACCAACTGAAAGCTCCAAGCTGGATCAGGACTAGAGGACTACACTGTTTGTGTAGATGAATACAGAGCTGTATTTTTCATGATTGAGACAACAGTGTTGCCACTAGCCAAGAAGCGACCTTACCTTACCTTTAGCCTTCTGACGAGATCATCGATGTCATAAAGTCAAACAGCCTCTTCACTGAATGATGTAGCCTTTGGAGATGGGCAGCTGCTTGAAGCCTGAAGGTTGCATTTACTGTCTCGACTTGTAGGTCATGGTGTAACCGGTCATTGTTTGTAATGCACCTAAGTACGGTATTTTGAAATCTCTGTATCATTTCTCGATTGGTTTGAGCGGTGCAGCCCCACAACTGCGCTCCGTAAGTCCAGACTGGCTTTAGGACTTGCGTATAAAGGATCATCTTGTTGGGGATGGACAAATTTGATTGTCGCCCCATTATCCAGTACATTTTTCTGAATTTGAGTATCAGTTCATCCTTTTTCTTTTTCACGTGGGGCCTTCAGATTGGACAAACACATCATGAAACCCTACTGCAAACAGCAAGTTTTGGAAGATACCAAAAAATTGACATTCAATTATCAATTGAGTGAGACCATAGGGTGTCTGAAAACGCTTTTGGTTGTTGAGATGAGTTGGAATGTGGCTAACCTTTTTGTTGGTAAAATCTACGTGCAACGACTTGGCGGACTTGGGAGATTGAGAGGTTGACTCTTCATTGTTGTTTCCCACAGCCAAAATTGCCGTGTCATCGGCGAAGGTCGCTGTATCGATCTGATAAATAGGATCTTAAAAGCTGTGCATATTTTTGCGGTAGCATCTTTTGAAGTTTACGATTGAGCCCTTCCTGCCAAACTTTGTCAAACACTTGCCTAACGTCAAGGAAGATGGCAGAGCATACTTTCTGCTCTTCAAGAGAATTTTCAATGATAGAGGTTATTCGGTGAACTTGATCTATGGTCGAATGTTTGCTTCTGAAGCCGAATTGGTGTTTTTTGTATCAGGTTCCGTTCGGAGACAATCTGAACCAATCTCTCATAAAGGAGTTTTTCGAATAATTTTGATAACACAGGCAAGAGGGAGATGGGCCTGGTGGATGCAGATTCTTCCTGGGGCTTCCCTGGTTTAGAAATCATAATTACCTCTGCTATTTTCCACAGTTTTGGCACATAAGAAAGCCTGATGGATGCATTTATAATTTTTGTAATGACCTTTCTCGGCAAATTTTTCAGAACTTGGCCTGTGATGAGGACGTATCCTGGTGCATTCTTGGGATTGATCTCAGCCTGAATCGTCTTCTGAACTTCATTGATTGTGACTGGAGGGACTCTTATCTCTGATTCAAGGGGTAGGGGCTCCTCAAGAGGTGGCTCACCTGGGGTTCCTGGGTTAGATGTGAAAAGGATTTCAAGATGGTCTGCAAAAGTGTCTGCCTTACTCTGATTGTTCTTTGCCCAATTACCGACAGGATGTTGTATGGGTGGGGATTGAAAAGTTGGTCTTTTCAAATGCTTTGTCAGTAGTGAACTTGTCTGGGTCGGAATACTCCACGTCCCATCAATGGAGTATGCCAGGTGCATCTCCGGATTATTGGAATAGAGAGAGCTGTTAACAGTGAGGTGGAGAGAGTCCTTTCCATTTAAAGAATTATATAATTTCCAGCAGTCCGAGTAGATGGTAGTTTCCGGCAAAATGGTGAACTCAATCACATTTAATAGAGTAATCAGCTTCATCGCGATTATCATGGTCATCAGGATCAGTTGTATGCCTCTCTCAAATTATATCTGTTTGAATTTACTATAATTTAATTCGGGTTTCTTCGGAGAATTTTGAATGCACCTAGACACAATGTATGTCCAAGACTTACGAACGAGCGTTAATTAGGGATACCAAGGATGAGCATAAAATACATTGAAACAAAATGAATTATAATTGAAAACAAGGACACATTGCAAAGGAGGATATGCCTCAACCTAGACTAGAATTGATACAGGACAAAGTAATTTGACAAAGTAAATTAGACAGCACAACGATACTGGCTGACGAAAAGGGCGTCGACATTGAAGGGAAAACTGGAGGGGGCGCACTGTCCCAAAGGTACACAGCAAGGCTTAATTAACTTCAGTCCTTTATCTCATAGGGAACACAATGTTACAGCTTCAGTCAACTTCAGCAGAGTAGCAGAAATCTCTTCAGAGCAAGCACAGGACAAAGCCAGGATGGACTGAGTGAGATGCACTTTCACGACAGGGTTACAAAAATATATATGACTCCGACATGTTGGGCGTCTTGGCGAGGAGTGCCCGGTTGGGCGCCTCGGCAATGAGTGGCGTGCTGGAGCTCTCTCCAAATGCCATGTCTGGGCAGGAGAAGCGCGCGCATGCTCCCTCCCTTCTGGTTTTCTGGAGGCAGTAAGCCTGGGGGCTTACACAGTCATGAAAAAATTAGTTGCCAGCAGTAACCCATCATAACGCCATGATCAAACGCTTGTGGCTTGTGAGTCGTAACCAACCAACAACAAAGGGTTTTATACACCAGCGATTGTGAGGTGAAGTCACTGCTCCAGCCCAGCTAACCATCTCTAAAAATGGCGTGGACAATGGACGGCGTACGGCGGACGGACATTGACCTTTTTTGATCAGGACATCATGAAACGTCCAGAAAAAAATTTTGAGCCAAATCGGAGAGGTTGGCCATTATCATGAAAACATAGTTTGATTATTCGAGGAAAAAATTTGAGCCGAATCGGAGAGGTTGACCATTTGCATGAAAACATAGGTTGATTATTCAAGGAATAACCAACCAAAAAGGTCAATGTCCGTCCGCTGTCCACGCTGTTTTTGTGGTCCTCGAAACTTTTCAGCCCGATCGGACCAAATTTGGGGGGGAGGGGTCATAATGTGTTTTTTGAAAAATGGATTTTCGAGATTTTGGGCGATCTAGGCGAGTGGGGTATTATTTTCCACTAAATCATGGACACTGAATCGATTGGAATGGGTCTGGGACCCGCCGCACCCACCGTTTTCCCCATTTCCCTCATGTTTTTAAATTAGTTTCCATGCACCTGGTCTGAGGAATAACCAACCCCTGTGTAAGAATTTGCAGAGTTTTTGATCTAGACACCATGAAACGTCCAGAAAAAAAATTGTGCCGAAATGGAGAGGTTGACCATTTGCATGAGAACATAGGAATAACCAACCGAAATCAGCAAAGTCCGTCAGCCGTCCACGCCGACTTTGGTAGTAGAAATTATTCAGCAAACCTGAAATTGTGGTCAAGGCTCTAGTTGGTCCTCTAAACTTTTCAACACGACCGTACCAAATTTGGGTAGGGTAGTGGTCAGTAGTATGCGTAATTCGAAAAATGGATTTTTAAGATTTTTTGCAATCTAGGGGTGTGGGGTACCATTTTCCACTAAATTCTGGACGCTGAATTCAATGAAAAGGGTCCCGGAGCGATTGGCACCCACTGGAAGAGGCTATGCCAGAGGTAAACCACTCGGACCAGCCCCAAGAGATGACAGCTACACTTCATGATGTCTCAATCGAAAGAGGGAGTGAAGGGCAAAAGTCAAACTCAACTAAGAAGTATTTATTACATCCATATATCAAAATCTTAAGTGTTCCCATGTGTCTTTTCAGGGCCCCTGTCTGAGCAGTTCTGTAGTTACGCTGATCTGAACTGAATAGATCTCAAGCATATGGTTTGGCACCTGTGTGAGTACTCAAGTGCCTTTTAAGGTTCTCTGCACGTGAAGATCTGTAGTCACACTGATCACAATCATATGGTTTGGCGCCTGTATGAGTTCTTAGGTGTCTTTTAAGGTTCCCTGCATGTGCAGCTCTGTAGTCACACTGATCACAAGCATATGGTTTGGCACCTGTGTGAGAACTCATGTGGCTTTTCAGGCCCCCTGCCTGTGCAGATCTGTAGTCACACTGATCACAAGCATATGGTTTGGCGCCTGTATGAGTTCTTAGGTGTCTTCTCAGGTTCTTTGCCTGTGCAGCTCTGTAGTCACACTGGTCACAAGCATATGGTTTGACACCTGTGTGAGTACTCATGTGTCTTCTCAGGTCACCTGCCTGTGCAGCTCTGTACTCACACTGATCACAAGCATGTGGTTTGGTGCCTGTGTGAGTTCTAAGGTGACTTTGCATATGTCCTGCCTGTGCAGATCTGTAGTCACACTGATCACAAGCATATGGTTTGGCGCCTGTATGAGTTCTTAGGTGTCTTTTCAGGTCACCTGCCTGTGCAGCTCTGTACTCACACTGATCACATGCATGTGGTTTGGTGCCTGTGTGAGTTCTAAGGTGGATTTTCAGGCTCCCTGCATGTGAAGAACTGAAACCACACTGATCACAAGCATATTTTGCTATTGGGGACCAATCGCCCGTGTGGGCCCGTTCATGATCATGCAGGCTCGATGGGCAGGTGGTATGGAAATCACATTGGCTGCAAGCAAACGGTTTCTCTCCTGTGTGTGTTCTGACGTGACTGCGCAGGCTGCAGGCGTCCACAAATTTTGAATTGCAATCACTGCACCTGTAATCATACTGCTCGCATGCAAATGGTTTCGAGTTGCAAGATTCTTCATCTGAGAATTCTTGAGATTCTTGCACGTATGAATCACCGAGTTTTACCTCTTCTATCAGTTTATGTGCTAAAACGCTGCTTCTTGAAACCTCCACATCATCAGTAGACTCTTCTTTTACCTCCGTCTTGATTGCGCCTGTCCAACTCTTTGAATCGATCCCAAACTCGCAATCTACCTGAAACACATGAAAAATTCATTAACGAAATTTCCCACGAAGAAATGACAGCCGTATAGATCACTATACAACAACTTAACACTTATATCTAATTTACCGAACAGCTAGCCCTAAGAGGGCCGGAATATTTTAACCTAACGGCTTATTGGTGAGTCAAAGTCGGAAGTCGTCGTAAACTCTGATAAGCCGGACTTAAATACCATACAAATCATCACTTTTAATACACCTCAATCATCAGAACGTGTCTTGCAGTACGTGCGAAATTCAGTGCCCTATTTTAAAAACATTCGTTTCATATTGGTTTTCCATGAGGCTCTCAGACTAACCCCAAATTTTGAAAGTATACGTTTCATGATATCTAGATTAAAAACGCTGCAAATTCATTTCTTCAACATGGGGAAAATGGGGAAACAGTAGGTGTGGCGGGTCTCGGAACCATTCCAATCGATTCAGGGTTCAAAATTGAGTGGAAAATGATACCCCACACCCCTAGATCGCCAAAAATCTCGAAAATCCGTTATTCGAAATACTCATTTTGACCCGTACACTCCCCAAAGTTGGTTCGATCGGGCTGAAAAGTTTCGAGGGCCAACTAGAGCCAGAAACGGGTCCCTGACCAGAATATCAAATTTTTAAAAAAATTTCAATCTATGGCAACTGACCTTTGTTTGTACCCCAAACAGCAAGTCAACATCTGCCACGCTAGTCTCAAAGTCAGCTCCTTCTATTTCTTCTTGCTTGATTATAACCTCGCTTTCCATCTGGAACGAAATGAAAAACAAATTATTACGGTGCCATTTGAAAGGAAATCTGCATTTAAGAGCAACATTTTCATTTATTATAATGTGTTTATTTTTAGTCTGTAATAGGGCAACAGGGATTAAAAAAAACCCTGCAAATTATTACACATGGGTTGGTTATTCCTCGAATGGGGGAAACAGTGGATGTGGCGGGTCCCGGACCCATTCCAATCGATTCAGGGTCCAAAATTTAGTGGAAAATGATATCCCACACGCCATTTGATCTAGGCTAGATCAAACCGTGGCGCAAGTGGCTAGCGCAATCGGCAGTAATCAAACAGTTTTGGGTTCAAGCCTTGGTGGGAGCGAATATTTTTGTTTTCTGATTTTGTTTTTTTAACCCATAAATTGACCAATTACCTCTTCCAGTGGGTGCCAATCGTTCTGGGACCAATTTCAATGGATTCAGCGTCCAAAATTTAGTGGAAAATGGCAGCCTACTCGCCTAGATCGCCCAAAATCTCGAAAAATCCATTTTTCAAAAAACACATTTTTACCCCTACCCCGCCCAAATTTGGTCCGATCGGGCTGAAAAGTTTCGAGGACCCGTCTCGGCCGGAAACAGACCCCTGACCCTGGGATGGATTTTTCGAGATTTTGGGCGATTTAGGCGAGTGGAGTATCATTTTCCACTAAATTTTGGACGCTGAATCCAATGAAATGGGTCCCAAAACGATTGGCTCTCACTGGAAGAAGTTATGGGTCAAATTGGGTATGTATTTTGTATGTGTCAAGACTTCTGGTGCCTAGGCGTGTGGGGTATCATTTTCCACTAAATTTTGGACCCTGAATCGATTGAAATGGGTACGGGACCCGCCACACCCACTGTTTCCCCCATTCGAGGAATTACCAACCCTTGTGTAATAATTTGCAGCAACAATTTGCTTCCACAGGACAAATTGGTCCTAGAACGATTGCCACCCACTGGGAGAAGTTATGGGTCAATTTATCGTTCAATTTATGGGTAAAAAAAAACTAAATCAGAAAACAAAAAAAATTCGCTCCCGGGTTGGGCTCGAACCAACAACCTTGCAATTTCTGCCGAATGCGCTAGCCATTTGCGTTTGATCTAGACACCATGAATTTTATAATTTGTTATGCATCTAGAATGAATGGCGTGTGGGGTATCATTTTCTCAAAAATCTCAAAAATCCGTTCTTCGAAATACATATTTTGACCCCTACTCTCCCCAAAGTTGGTTCGATCGGGCTGAAAAGTTTCAAAGGCCAACTGGAGCCAGAAACTGGTCCCTAACCAAAATATCTAATTTAAAAAAAAAAATTCTACTACCATGATTAGCGAGGACAGCGGATGGCTTAAAGTGGACGATCACTTGCTAATTTTGGTCTAGACACCATGAAACGTCCAGAAAACAAAATTATGAGCCGAATAAGAGAGATTTAATTATTACATGAATTCAAGGAATAACCAATGTCAAAATACTGAATACGAATCGATGTTCAAATGATATCGATTGTTTGGACTTGGTGGATTTCCTCAAAAAGGCTCAAATCACTCTCTTCTCTCTGCATTAATTTCCTACCTAAAGTGTGTTGAGTGGTATTATACTTAAATGTCTCTTTTTACATCCATTGTCTGAATCTTTCAATATGCATCAGGATATCAAAACAATGTAAAATATCATGTTACTACAGTTCCATTTAGAAGGCTGTGGATAGGATCCTCACACTCCTCCTTCTTCCCCTCTTCTCTCTCAGTGTATTCCATCGCCTCTGTATTCGTCGCTACTGACCTATCTGTTGCTTCCTCCGATCAAGTGCCTACTTTGTGATTATTAAATCTTTTAACAAGTACTCTGAAGTGTTTCCTTCATCTTCTACCAAGGGTGAGTCGATAACAATAAAACCAGGTTTCTGAGCTATCAACCCAAGAAACGCCTGTGCGCTAACGACTATTGAATCAATACCAACCAAAAATGTGGACATCATACATGGACAGATGGAGGCAGGAATTTAGCATGAGAAAGCAACCCTTCACCAGATGTGTATTCCAATCTATGGCAACTGACCTTTGTTTCTACTGTAAACAGCAAGTCAACATCTATTTCTTCTTGCTTGACTATAACCTCGCTTTCCATCTGGAACGAAAAGAAAAACAATTTTTATGGTGCTATTTGAAAGGAAATCTGCATTATTTAAGAGCAACATTTCTATTCATTCAGATGTATTTCTTTTCAGTCTGTAATAGGGCAGCAGGGATAAAAAAAAGTGGAAAACTAAAAGTGAACGACCCAGGTAATGAGAGTACCAAGAATAAAAGTGAGTAGGTAGGCGCAGGTCAGCATTCATTAGCTCCTGTGAGCAACAGATTAGTTATAATGGAGTTACAACGGCGAATCGCAGTCAGCATGCAGCTGGTCCGAACAGCTCAAAACTGCATTTGACCAAGGATAGTTTGGACGCAGAATCAATTGGAATGACTCTCCATGCTGCTGCTCTGAGGTTTTTGTCAGCTCTGAAATTAGGCTGTTAGGAATAGAACGCGCCTAACAAAACGTGCTTCTTAGAGGCAAACATATTCCAATTTGGTGAATTAAACGAGTTTCTTGGGCATTGGATGTTCGTGATTCATCAGGGATTTCCGAAGTGTACACGTCTCATCATCGCTGCATCAACCAGCAACCTCATCTGTAAGTGACAGAGTGTTCCAGTTGTCTGTCTCATCCTGAGCAGCACCACATTGCTTAGCAACACCCAAGACGCATTCAACAAGTACGTTTTAATGTTCTTCAGCAGATACTCACCTGTATTTAGATGCAAATGTCCACCTTGTGTCTTGATTCACTCAGTTAAGGTAGCGAATGTATTTTGTGGGAAGCTGGACAACCCTGGAAACAAGATGTGATTGTTAAATTCACACAAATAATCTTCACAAAATAAATTTTTTTTTTTCATAAGTAACGTAATAGAGCATATAACGCACAAAGAGGAGTTAAGCTAGACTAGAAGAGCACTATGTTTTACCTATTACCTAAAAGTTACCTGCATTGCACTTGAACCACCGATTATCACGACAGCAAAGGACACGCTTACTCACCTAATTTTGTTATTATCGTGAAGAACTGACTGACTACTGACACTGGTCCTGTACACTCAGTTAGGATATAAAACGATCTTGACAAGATTCAACTTATAAGCAATCAGGCAATCACACTCAGAAGATTCAGATTATCACTTATTACGCGCTCAAAGAGAAAAATCACAACTATAATATTCGTTATGAGCTGTTAACCGATCAACATTTCATATTAACAACAGAAACAGATGCAAGAACAACCACAACCAAGTGTAACGAGTGAATTGTATGGATGTGAGCATCCGCCATTTTGCACGAGCCGGTTGCCGTCAGCTGGAAACTGTTCTAGAGCGCGCTGCTGTTCCCTCGGTAGTAAAAATGTGATTTTAAAATCGTCGCCGCCACTGCAACAGTGGCTATCTGATTTTAGCCAACTTTTTAGGGGAGCAAAAAACTGGATTGAACAACAGGAGCTATCTACAAGACTTCCACTAAGTGGACGAATTTAATTCACCCAAGAGCTAAAACTACCTGAATGGAATAAACGCTCAACTATCGTCTATTGAACACCAATAATCCCAAATTGAATAGAAAACAACGCATTAATTATTTTAGTTGAACTGAAAACTTACCAACTTACCAACTGAAAGCTCCAAGCTGGATCAGGACTAGAGGACTACACTGTTTGTGTAGATGAATACAGAGCTGTATTTTTCGTGATTGAGACAACAGTGTTGCCACTAGCCAAGAAGCGACCTTACCTTACCTTTAGCCTTCTGACGAGATCATCGATGTCATAAAGTCAAACAGCCTCTTCACTGAATGATGTAGCCTTTGGAGATGGGCAGCTGCTTGAAGCCTGATGGTTGCATTTACTGTCTCGACTTGTAGGTCATGGTGTAACCGGTCATTGTTTGTAATGCACCTAAGTACGGTATTTTGAAATCTCTGTATCATTTCTCGATTGGTTTGAGCGGTGCAGCCCCACAACTGCGCTCCGTAAGTCCAGACTGGCTTTAGGACTTGCGTATAAAGGATCATCTTGTTGGGGATGGACAAATTTGATTGTCGCCCCATTATCCAGTACATTTTTCTGAATTTGAGTATCAGTTCATCCTTTTTCTTTTTCACGTGGGGCCTTCAGATTGGACAAACACATCATGAAACCCTACTGCAAACAGCAAGTTTTGGAAGATACCAAAAAATTGACATTCAATTATCAATTGAGTGAGACCATAGGGTGTCTGAAAACGCTTTTGGTTGTTGAGATGAGTTGGAATGTGGCTAACCTTGTTGTTGGTAAAATCTACGTGCAACGATTTGGCGGACTTGGGAGATTGAGAGGTTAAGTTTTGTCATTGACTCTTCATTGTTGTTTCCCACAGCCAAAATTGCCGTGTCATCGGCGAAGGTCGCTGTATCGATCTGATAAATAGGATCTTAAAAGCTGTGCATATTTTTGCGGTAGCATCTTTTGAAGTTTACGATTGAGCCCTTCCTGCCAAACTTTGTCAAACGCTTGCCTAACGTCAAGGAAGATGGCAGAGCATACTTTCTGCTCTTCAAGAGAATTTTCAATGATAGAGGTTATTCGGTGAACTTGATCTATGGTCGAATGTTTGCTTCTGAAGCCGAATTGGTGTTTTTTGTATCAGGTTCCGTTAGGAGACAATCTGAACCAATCTCTCATAAAGGAGCTTCTTGAATAATTTTGATAACACAGGCAAGAGGGAGATGGGCCTGGTGGATGCAGATTCTTCCTGGGGCTTCCCTGGTTTTGAAATCATTATTACCTCTGCTATTTTCCACAGTTGTGGCACATAAGAAAGCCTGATGGATGCATTTATAATTTTTGTAATGACCTTCTCGGCAAATTTTTCAGAACTTGGCCTGTGATGAGGACGTATCCTGGTGCATTCTTGGGATTGATCTCAGCCTGAATCGTCTTCTGAACTTCATTGATTGTGACTGGAGGGACTCTTATCTCTGATTCAAGGGGTAGGGGCTCCTCAAGAGGTGGCTCACCTGGGGTTCCTGGGTTAGATGTGAAAAGGATTTCAAGATGGTCTGCAAAAGTGTCTGCCTTACTCTGATTGTTCTTTGCCCAATTACCGACAGGATGTTGTATGGGTGGGGATTGAAAAGTTGGTCTTTTCAAATGCTTTGTCAGTAGTGAACTTGTCTGGGTCGGAATACTCCACGTCCCATCAATGGAGTATGCCAGGTGCATCTCCGGATTATTGGAATAGAGAGAGCTGTTAACAGTGAGGTGGAGAGAGTCCTTTCCATTTAAAGAATTATATAATTTCCAGCAGTCCGAGTAGATGGTAGTTTCCGGCAAAATGGTGAACTCAATCACATTTAATAGAGTAATCAGCTTCATCGCGATTATCATGGTCATCAGGATCAGTTGTAAGCCTCTCTCAAATTATATCTGTTTGAATTTACTATAATTTAATTCGGGTTTCTTCGGAGAATTTTGAATGCACCTAGACACAATGTATGTCCAAGACTTACGAACGAGCGTTAATTAGGGATACCAAGGATGAGCATAAAATACATTGAAACAAAATGAATTATAATTGAAAACAAGGACACATTGCAAAGGAGGATATGCCTCAACCTAGAATAGAATTGATACAGGACAAAGTAATTTGACAAAGTAAATTGAACAGCACAACGATACTGGCTGACGAAAAGGGCGTCGACGTTGAAGGGAAAACTGGAGGGGGCGCACTGTCCCAATGGTACACAGCAAGGCTTAATTAACTTCAGTCCTTTATCTCATAGGGAACACAATGTTACAGCTTCAGTCAGCTTCAGCAGAGTAGCAGAAATCTCTTCAGAGCAAGCACAGGACAAAGCCAGGATGGACTGAGTGAGATGCACTTTCACGACAGGGTTACAAAAATATATATGACTCCGACATGTTGGGCGTCTTGGCGAGGAGTGCCCAGTTGGGCGCCTCGGCAATGAGTGGCGTGCTGGAGCTCTCTCCAAATGCCATGTCTGGGCAGGAGAAGCGCGCGCATGCTCCCTCCCTTCTGGTTTTCTGGAGGCAGTAAGCCTGGGGGCTTACACAGTCATGAAAAAATTAGTTGCCAGCAGTAACCCATCATAACGCCATGATCAAACGCTTGTGGCTTGTGAGTCGTAACCAACCAACAACAAAGGGTTTTATACACCAGCGATTGTGAGGTGAAGTCACTGCTCCAGCCCAGCTAACCATCTCTAAAAATGGCGTGGACAATGGACGGCGTACGGCGGACGGACATTGACCTTTTTTGATCAGGACATCATGAAACGTCCAGAAAAAAATTTTGAGCCAAATCGGAGAGGTTGGCCATTATCATGAAAACATAGTTTGATTATTCGCTTGTGGCTTGTGAGTCGTAACCAACCAACAACAAAGGGTTTTATACACCAGCGATTGTGAGGTGAAGTCACTGCTCCAGCCCAGCGAGCCTGGTAATGGAAGGCAGCGACAGGAAGCAAATTGTTGCTGCAAATTATTACACAAGAGTTAGTAATTCCACGAATGGGGGAAACAGTGGGTGTGGCGGGTCCCGGACCCATTCCAATCGGTTCAGGGTCCAAAATTTAGTGGAAAATGATACCCCACACGCCTAGGTAGCAGAAATCCCGAAAACACAAATTCAAAATGGGTAATAATTACCCAATCTGATCCATTACACCCTCCAGTGGGAGCCAATCGTTCTGGGACCCGTTTCATTGGATTTAGCGTTTTAGTGTTTAGAAAATTTTCTACTACTAAAATGGCGTGGACAATGGACGGCGGACGGACATTGACCTTTTTTGATCAGGACATCATGAAACGTCCAGAAAAAAATTTTGAGCCAAATCGGAGAGGTTGACCATTTGCATGAAAACATAGTTTGATTATTCGAGGAAAAAATTTGAGCCGAATCGGAGAGGTTGACCATTTGCATGAAAACATAGGTTGATTATTCAAGGAATAACCAACCAAAAGGTCAATGTCCGTCCGCTGTCCACGCTGTTTTTGTGGTCCTCGAAACTTTTCAGCCCGATCGGACCAAATTTGGGGGGGAGGGGTCATAATGTGTTTTTTCGAGATTTTGGGCGATCTAGGCGAGTGGGGTATTATTTTCCACTAAATCATGGACACTGAATCGATTGGAATGGGTCTGGGACCCGCCGCACCCACCGTTTTCCCCATTTCCCTCATGTTTTTAAATTAGTTTCCATGCACCTGGTCTGAGGAATAACCAACCCCTGTGTAAGAATTTGCAGAGTGTTTGATCTAGACACCATGAAACGTCCAGAAAAAAAATTGTGCCGAAATGGAGAGGTTGACCATTTGCATGAGAACATAGGAATAACCAACCGAAATCAGCAAAGTCCGTCAGCCGTCCACGCCGACTTTGGTAGTAGAAATTATTCAGCAAACCTGAAATTGTGGTCAAGGCTCTAGTTGGTCCTCTAAACTTTTCAACACGACCGTACCAAATTTGGGTAGGGTAGTGGTCAGCAGTATGCGTAATTCGAAAAATGAATTTTTAAGATTTTTTGCAATCTAGGGGTGTGGGGTACCATTTTCCACTAAATTCTGGACGCTGAATTCAATGAAAAGGGTCCCGGAGCGATTGGCACCCACTGGAAGAGGTTATGCCAGAGGTAAACCACTCGGACCAGCCCCAAGAGATGACAGCTACACTTCATGATGTCTCAATCGAAAGAGGGAGTGAAAGGCAAAAGTCAAACTCAACTAAGAAGTATTTATTACATCCATATATCAAGATCTTAAGTGTTCCCATGTGTCTTTTCAGGGCCCCTGTCTGAGCAGTTCTGTAGTTACGCTGATCTGAACTGAATAGATCTCAAGCATATGGTTTGGCACCTGTGTGAGTACTCAAGTGCCTTTTAAGGTTCTCTGCACGTGAAGATCTGTAGTCACACTGATCACAATCATATGGTTTGGCGCCTGTATGAGTTCTTAGGTGTCTTTTAAGGTTCCCTGCATGTGCAGCTCTGTAGTCACACTGATCACAAGCATATGGTTTGGCACCTGTGTGAGAACTCATGTGGCTTTTCAGGCCCCCTGCCTGTGCAGATCTGTAGTCACACTGATCACAAGCATATGGTTTGGCGCCTGTATGAGTTCTTAGGTGTCTTCTCAGGTTCTTTGCCTGTGCAGCTCTGTAGTCACACTGGTCACAAGCATATGGTTTGACACCTGTGTGAGTACTCATGTGTCTTCTCAGGTCACCTGCCTGTGCAGCTCTGTACTCACACTGATCACAAGCATGTGGTTTGGTGCCTGTGTGAGTTCTAAGGTGACTTTGCATATGTCCTGCCTGTGCAGATCTGTAGTCACACTGATCACAAGCATATGGTTTGGCGCCTGTATGAGTTCTTAGGTGTCTTTTCAGGTCACCTGCCTGTGCAGCTCTGTACTCACACTGATCACATGCATGTGGTTTGGTGCCTGTGTGAGTTCTAAGGTGGATTTTCAGGCTCCCTGCATGTGAAGAACTGAAACCACACTGATCACAAGCATATTTTGCTATTGGGGACCAATCGCCCGTGTGGGCCCGTTCATGATCATGCAGGCTCGATGGGCAGGTGGTACGGAAATCACATTGGCTGCAAGCAAACGGTTTCTCTCCTGTGTGTGTTCTGACGTGACTGCGCAGGCTGCAGGCGTCCACAAATTTTGAATTGCAATCACTGCACGTGTAATCATACTGCTCGCATGCAAATGGTTTCGAGTTGCAAGATTCTTCATCTGAGAATTCTTGAGATTCTTGCACGTATGAATCACCGAGTTTTACCTCTTCTATCAGTTTATGTGCTAAAACGCTGCTTCTTGAAACCTCCACATCATCAGTAGACTCTTCTTTTACCTCCGTCTTGATTGCGCCTGTCCAACTCTTTGAATCGATCCCAAACTCGCAATCTACCTGAAACACATGAAAAATTCATTAACGAAATTTCCCACGAAGAAATGACAGCCGTATAGATCACTATACAACAACTTAACACTTGTATCTAATTTACCGAACAGCTAGCCCTAAGAGGGCCGGAATATTTTAACCTAACGGCTTACTGGTGAGTCAAAGTCGGAAGTCGTCGTAAACTCTGATAAGCCGGACTTAAATACCATACAAATCATCACTTTTAATACACCTCAATCATCAGAACGTGTCTTGCAGTACGTGCGAAATTCAGTGCCCTATTTTAAAAACATTCGTTTCATATTGGTTTTCCATGAGGCTCTCAGACTAACCCCAAATTTTGAAAGTATACGTTTCATGATATCTAGATTAAAAACGCTGCAAATTCATTTCTTCAACATGGGGAAAATGGGGAAACAGTAGGTGTGGCGGGTCTCGGAACCATTCCAATCGATTCAGGGTTCAAAATTGAGTGGAAAATGATACCCCACACCCCTAGATCGCCAAAAATCTCGAAAATCCGTTATTCGAAATACTCATTTTGACCCGTACACTCCCCAAAGTTGGTTCGATCGGGCTGAAAAGTTTCGAGGGCCAACTAGAGCCAGAAACGGGTCCCTGACCAGAATATCAAATTTTTAAAAAAATTTCAATCTATGGCAACTGACCTTTGTTTGTACCCCAAACAGCAAGTCAACATCTGCCATGCTAGTCTCAAAGTCAGCTTCTTCTATTTCTTCTAGCTTGATTATAACCTCGCTTTCCATCTGGAACGAAATGAAAAACAAATTATAACGGTGCCATTTGAAAGGAAATCTGCATTTAAGAGCAACATTTTCATTTATTATAATGTGTTTATTTTTAGTCTGTGATAGGGCAACAGGGATTAAAAAAACCCTGCAAATTATTACACATGGGTTGGTTATTCCTCGAATGGGGGAAACCGTGGATGTGGCGGGTCCCGGACCCATTCCAATCGATTCAGGGTCCAAAATTTAGTGGAAAATGATATCCCACACGCCATTTGATCTAGGCTAGATCAAACCGTGGCGCAAGTGGCTAGCGCAATCGGCAGTAATCAAACAGTTTTGGGTTCAAGCCTTGGTGGGAGCGAATATTTTTGTTTTCTGATTTTGTTTTTTTAACCCATAAATTGACCAATTACCTCTTCCAGTGGGTGCCAATCGTTCTGGGACCAATTTCAATGGATTCAGCGTCCAAAATTTAGTGGAAAATGGCAGCCTACTCGCCTAGATCGCCCAAAATCTCGAAAAATCCATTTTTCAAAAAACACATTTTTACCCCTACCCCGCCCAAATTTGGTCCGATCGGGCTGAAAAGTTTCGAGGACCCGTCTCGGCCGGAAACAGACCCCTGACCCAAATTTCAGATTTTTAGAAAATTTTCTACTACTAAAAATGGCGTGGACAATAGACGGCGGACGGCGGGACGGACATTGACCTTTCTTGATCAGGACATCATGAAACGTCCAGAAAAATTTTTTGAGCCGAATCGAAGAGGTTGACCATTATCATGAAAACATAGGTTGATTATTCAAGGAATAACCAACCATAGGTCAATGTCCGTCCGCCGTACGCTGTCCGCCGTCCATTGTCCGCGCCGTTTTTGGTAAAAGACAAATTTCAAAAAATCTGAAATTTGGGTCAGGGGTCTGTTCCCGGCCTAAGACGGTCCTCGAAACTTTTCAGCCCGATCGGACCAAATTTGGGCGGGATAGAGGTCAAAATGTGTTTTTCGAAAAATGGATTTTTCGAGATTTTGGGCGATTTAGGCGAGTGGAGTATCATTTTCCACTAAATTTTGGACGCTGAATCCAATGAAATGGGTCCCAAAACGATTGGCTCCCACTGGAAGAAGTTATGGGTCAAATTGGGTATGTATTTTGTATGTGTCAAGACTTCTGGTGCCTAGGCGTGTGGGGGTATCATTTTCCACTAAATTTTGGACCCTGAATCGATTGAAATGGGTACGGGACCCGCCACACCCACTGTTTCCCCCATTCGAGGAATTACCAACCCTTGTGTAATAATTTGCAGCAACAATTTGCTTCCACAGGACAAATTGGTCCTAGAACGATTGCCAGCCACTGGAAGAAGTTATGGGTCAATTTATCGTTCAATTTATGGGTAAAAAAAAACTAAATCAGAAAACAAAAAAAATTCGCTCCCGGGTTGGGCTCGAACCAACAACCTTTCAATTTCTGCCGAATGCGCTAGCCATTTGCGTTTGATCTAGACACCATGAATTTTATAATTTGTTATGCATCTAGAATGAATGGCGTGTGGGGTATCATTTTCTCAAAAATCCGTTCTTCGAAATACACATTTTGACCCCTACTCTCCCCAAAGTTGGTTCGATCGGGCTGAAAAGTTTCGAAGGCCAACTGGAGCCAGAAACTGGTCCCTAACCAAAATATCAAATTTCTAAAAAAAAATTCTACTACCATGATTAGCGAGGACAGCGGATGGCTTACAGTGGACGACCACTTGCTAATTTTGGTCTAGACACCATGAAACGTCCAGAAAACAAAATTATGAGCCAAATAAGAGAGATTTACTTATTGCATGAATTCAAGGAATAACCAATGTCAAAATACTGAATACGAATCGATGTTCAAATGATATCGATTGTTTGGACTTGGTGGATTTCCTCAAAAAGGCTCAGATCACTCTCTTCTCTCTGCATTAATTTCCTACCTAAAGTGTGTTGAGTGATATTTTACTTGAATGTCTCTTTTTACATCCATTGTCTGAATCTTTCAATATGCATCAGGATATCAAAACAATGTAAAATATCATGTTACTACAGTTCCATTTAGAAGGCTGTGGATAGGATCGTCACAGCCATTCTTCCCCTCTTCTCTCCCAGTGTATTCCATGGCATTGTCGATAACAATAATAATGCACTGTTTCAAACCAAGTTTCTGAGCTATCAATCCAAGAAACGCCTGTGGGCTAACGACTATTGATTCGATACCAACCAAAAATGTGGACATCATACATGGACAGATGAAGGCAGGAATTTAGCATGAGAAAGTGTCCCTTCACCAGATGTGTATTCCAATCTATGGCAACTGACCTTTGTTTCTACTGCAAACAGCAAGTCAACATCTGCCATGCTAGTCTCAGAGTCAGCTTCTTCTATTTCTTCTTGCTTGATTATAACCTCGCTTTCCATCTGGAACGAAAAGAAAAACAATTTTTACGGTGCCATTTGAAAGGAAATCTGCATTTAAGAGCAACATTTCTATTTATTCAAATGTATTTCTTTTCAGTCTGTAATAGGGCAGCAGGGATAAAAAAAGTGGAAAACTAAAAGTGAACGACCCAGGTAAAGAGAGTACCAAGAATAAAAGTGAGTAGGTAGGCGCAGGTCAGCATTCATTAGCTCCTGTGAGCAACCGATTAGTTATAATGGAGTTACAACGGCGAATCGCAGTCAGCATGCAGCTGGTCCGAACAGCTCAAAACTGCATTTGCCCAAGGATAGTTTGGACGCAGAATCAATTGGAATGACTCTCCATGCTGCTGGTCTGAGGTTTTTGTCAGCTCTGAAATTAGGCTATTAGGAATAGAACGCGCCTAACAAAACGTGCTTCTTAGAGGCAAACATATTCCAATTTGGTGAATTAAACGAGTTTCTTGGGCATTGGATGTTCGTGATTCATCAGGGATTTCCGAAGTGTCCACGTCTCATCATTGCTGCATCAACCAGCAACCTCATCTGTAAGTGACAGAGTGTTCCAGTTGTCTGTCTCATCCTGAGCAGCACCACATTGCTTAGCAACACCCAAGACGCATTCATCAAGTATGTTTTAATGTTCTTCAGCAGATACTCACCTGTATTTAGTTGCAAATGTCCACCTCGTGTCTTGATTCACTCAGTTAAGGTAGCGAATGTATTTTGTGGGAAGCTGGACAACCCTGGAAACAAGATGTGATTGTTAAATTCACACAAATAATCTTCACAAAATAAATTTTTTTTTCATAAGTAACGTAATAGAGCATATAACGCACAAAGAGGAGTTAAGCTAGACTAGAAGAGCACTATGGGTTGAACTGTGCTATTAGGTGCCCACCCGCTGTTATCACTTATGACCTTCCTACACGTTTCGATATATCGATTTTTGAAAATGTATCGTTCTGGTGCACTTGGGTCCCCTTCTTCCCTCTGCGCCCGCCTAGTTTTTCCCCGTATTCAGTTAAATACACAACAGGGATGTTTTTTTCTTTCCAAATACGCCCCCGAGTTAAATACACAACAGGGATGTTTTTTTCTTTCCAAATACGCCCCCGAGTTAAATACACAACAGGGATGTTTTTTTCTTTCCAAATACGCCCCCGAGTTAAATACACAACAAAATGTTCAAATATGTTGCAGAAAAAATGTTTTAGGTTATGTAACCTCCACTCCTAAATTCGAAATATCGAGGGAACTAAGTTCTTTCCTTCGATATATCGAATATATATCGAATCTAGTGATAACAGCGGGTGGGCACCTAATAGCGCAGTTACCTATTACCTAAAAGTGACCTGCATTGCACCTGAACCACCGATTATCACGACAGCAAAGGACACGCTTACTCACCTAATTTTGTTATTATCGTGAAGAACTGACTGACTACTGACACTGGTCCTGTACACTCAGTTAGGATATAAAACGATCTTGACAAGATTCAACTTATAAGCAATCAGGCAATCACACTCTGAAGATTCAGATTATCACTTATTACGCGCTCAAAGAGAAAAATCACAACTATACTCGTAAAGAGCTGTTAACCGGTCAACATTTCATATTAACAACAGAAACAGTTTCAAGAACAACCACAACCAAGTGTAACAAGTGAATTGTATGGATGTGAGCATCCGCCATTTTGCACGAGCCGGTTGCCGTCAGCTGGAAACTGTTCTAGAGCGCGCTGCTGTTCCCTCGGTAGTAAAAATGTGATTTTAAAATCGTCGCCGCCACTGCAACAGTGGCTATCTGATTTTAGCCAACTTTTCAGGGGAGCAAAAAACTGGCGTCTGACGAGATCATTGACGTCATGAAGTCAAACAGCCTTTTGGTTGACATGATGTAGCCTTTGAAGATGGGCAGCTGCTTGAAGCCTGATGGCTTTAGGACTTGCATGTAAAGGATCATCTTGTTGGGGCTGGACAAATTTGATTGTCGCCCCATTATCCAGTACATTTTTCTGAATCTGAGTGTCAGTTCATCCTTTTTCTTTTTCACGTGGGGCCTTCAGATTGGACGGACACATCATGAAACCCTACTGCAAACAGCAAGTTTTGGAAGATACCAAAAAATTGACATTCAATTATCAATTGAGGGTGACTGAAAACGCTTTTGGTATTTTCTGCTCGATCTTCCAAATTTTTTCTTACCTATCAATGTAAAACCTGAAACCATCGATGATATTATTTTAGTCTCTTGTTGCTTTCACAACTACTTGAGGGAGAGGGCCATGCTCCACAACATTGGGTGCCCCGACACAAACTCAATGAGTTTCTCATCTTCTTCCGCAGAAAATCGATCACCCGGCATGGAGGCTTGGAGGACCGTCCTAGGCCGGGAACAGACCCCTGACCCAAATTTCATATTTTTAGAATATTTTCTACTACCAAAAACAGCGTGGACGGCGGACGGCGTATGGCGTACGACGGACGGACATTGACCTTTTGGTTGGTTATTCCTTGAATAATCAACCTATGTTTTCATGAAAATGGTCAACCTCTCCGATTCGGCTCAAAATTTTTTTTCTGGACGTTTCATGATGTCTAGATCAAAAAATCTGCAAATTCTTACACACGGGTTGGTTATTCCTCGAATGGGGGAAACAGTGGGTGTGGCGGGTCTCAGACCCATTCCAATCGATTCAGGGTCCAAAATTTAGTGGAATATGATACCCCACATGCCCAGGTACCAGAAATCCTGACACATACCAAATGGGTCACATACCCATTTTGACCCATAACTTCTTCCGGTGGGTGCCAATTGTTCTGGGACCCATTTTATTGGATTCAGCGTTCAAAATTTAGTGGAAAATGACACCCTACTCGCCTAGGTAGCAGAAATCCCGAAAACACATATTCAAGATGGGTGTATCTATGGGGCACTACAACACTAATTTACTAATATAATATTGAGAAAACGTAGGTAATTTAGAAGGCTATAATAATTGTATTAAATTGAATTGAATGGTACAAATAAAAAGCTCGGACAGTAAAAAGAATTGTAGGCAACTGCTCAAAATTGGTTGCTAAGTTTAACAGCTGGTTATGAACAACAGGATATGACGATGTGTTTTGTTTGTCTATTCGGCTTAAGTCACCCACATGGGTAATAAATACCCAATTTGACCCATTACTTTTTCCAGTGGGTGCCAATTGTTCTGGGACCCATTTTATTGGATTCAGCGTCCAAAATTTAGTGGAAAATGACACCCCACTCGCCTAAATCACCCAAAATCTCGAAAATCCATTTTTCAAAAAACACATTTTGACCCCTACCCCCTCCAAATTTGGTCCGATCGGGCTGAAAAGTTTCGAGGACCCATCTCGGTTGGGAACAGACACCTGACCCAAATTTCAGATTTTTAGAACATTTTCTACTACCAAAAACGGCGTGGACAATGGACGGCGGACGGCGGACGGCGTACGGCGGACGGCGTACGGACATTGACCTTTTTTGATCAGGACATCATGAAACGTCCAGAAAAAATTTTTGAGCCGAATCGGAGAGGTTGACAATTATCATGAAAACATAGGTTGATTATTCAAGGAATAACCAACCAAAAGGTCGATGTCCGTCCGCCGTCCACGCCGTTTTTGGTAGTAGAAAATTTTCTAAAAATCTGAAATTTGGGTCAGGAGTCTGTTCCCGGCCTAGGACGGTCCTCAAAGCTTTTCAGCCCGATCGGACCAAATTTGGGTGGGGTAGGGGTCAAAATGTGTTTTTTGAAAAATGGATTTTCGAGATTTTGGGCGATTTAGGCGAGTGGGGTATCATTTTCCGCTAAATCTTGGAAGCTGAATCCAATGAAGTGGGTCTCAGGACGATTGGCACCCACTGGAAGAAGTTATGGGTCAAATTGGGTATATATTACCCATTTTAAATATGTGTTTATGAGATTTCTGGTACCTGGGCGTTTAGGGTATCATTTTCCACTAAATCATGGACACTGAATCGATTGGAATGGGTCTGGGACCCGCCGCACCCACCGTTATCCCCATTTCCCCCATGTTGAAGAAATGAGTCTACTTGCGCCTGGTTCGAGGAATAACCAACCCGTGTGTAAGAATTTGCAGCGTTTTTGGTTGGTTATTCCTTGAATAATCAACCTATGTTTTCATGATAATGGTCAACCTCTCCGATTCGGCTCAAAATTTTTTTCTGGACGTTTCATGATGTCCTGATCAAAAAAGGTCGATGTCCGTCCGCCGTACGCCATACGCCGTCCATCGTCCGCGCCCTTTTTGGTAGTAGAAAATTTTCTAAAAATCTGAAATTTGGGTCAGGTGTCTGTTCCCAGCCGAGACGGGTCCTCGAAACTTTTCAGCCCGATCGGACCAAATTTGGGAGGGGTAGGGGTCAAAATGTGTTTTTTGAAAAATGGATTTTCGAGATTTTGGGTGATTTAGGCGAGTGGGGTGTCATTTTCCACTAAATTTTGGACGCTGAATCCAATAAAATGGGTCCCAGAACAATTGGCACCCACTGGAAAAAGTAATGGGTCAAATTGGGTATTTATTACCCATGTGGGTGACTTCAGCCGAATAGACAAACAAAACACATCGTCATATCCTGTTGTTCAAACCATTCAATTCAATTTAATACAATTATTATAGCCTTCTAAATTACCTACGTTTTCTCAATATTATATTAGTAAATTAGTGTCGTAGTGCCCCATAGATACACCCATCTTGAATATGTGTTTTCGGGATTTCTGCTACCTAGGCGAGTAGGGTGTCATTTTCCACTAAATTTTGAACGCTGAATCCAATAAAATGGGTCCCAGAACAATTGGCACCCACCGGAAGAAGTTATGGGTCAAAATGGGTATGTGACCCATTCGGTATGTGTCAGGATTTCTGGTACCTGGGCATGTGGGGTATCATATTCCACTAAATTTTGGACCCTGAATCGATTGGAATGGTTCTGGGACCCGCCACACCCACTGTTTCCCCCATTCGAGGAATAACCAACCCGTGTGTAAGAATTTGCAGATTTTTTGATCTAGGCATCATGAAACGTCCAGAAAAAAATTTTTAGCCGAATCGGAGAGGTTGACCTTTTCCATGAAAACAGGTTGATTATTCAAGGAATAACCAATAAAAAAGGTCAATCTCCGTCCGCCGTCCGCGCCGTTTTTGGTAGTAGAAAATTTTCCAAAATCTGAAATTTGGGTCAGGGGTTTGTTCCCGGCCTAGGACGGTCCTCGAAACATTTCAGCCCGATCGGACCAAATTTGGGGGGGGGGGGGGGGGAAAGAGGTCAAAATTTGTTTTTTGAAAAATGGATTTTTCGATATTTTGGGCGATTTAGGCGAGTAGGGTATCATTTTCTACTAAATTTTGGACGCTGAATCCAATGAAACGGGTCCCAAAACGATTGGCTCCCACTGGAAGAAGTTATGGGTCAAATTGGGTATGTATTTTGTATGTGTCAAGACTTCTGGTGCCTAGGCGTGTTGGATATAATTTTCAACTTTATTTTGGATTCTGAATAGATTGGAATGGGTCTGGGACCCGCTACATCCACTGTTTTCCCCATGTTGAAGAAATGAGTCTCCATGCGCCTGGTACGAGGAATAACCAACCCGTGTGTGAGAATTTGCAGCGTTCTTGATCTAGACACCACGAAACGTCCAGAAAAAAAACTTGAGCCAAATCGGAGAGGTTGACCATTTGCATGAAAACATAGGTTGATTATTCAAGGAATAACCAACTAAAATCAGCAATGTCCATCAGCCGTCCACGACGACTTTGGTAGTAGAAATTATTCAGCAAATCTGAAATTTTGGTTAAGGCTCTAGTTGGTCCTCGAAACTTTTCAACCCGATCGTACCGAATTGGGGTAGCGGTCAGTAGTATGCATAATTCGAAAAATGGATGGCACCCACTGGAAGAGGTTATGCCAGAGGTAAACCACTCGGACCAGCCCCAAAAGATGACAGCTACACTTCATGATGTCTCAATCAAAAGTGGGGGTGAAAGGCAAAAGTCAAACTCAACTAAGAAGTATTTATTACATCCATATATCAAAATCTTAAGTAATGTAAGGTTTCAATCTTGAAACAGCAAAACAAGTTAGGATGAGTTCACTTGGAAAGTCCATAAATTAAACATGTCCTCAAAGTAGATCACAAGCAGCTACACTGATCACAAGCATACATCATGGGCTAATGTTAATGTGTGTTCTCATGTGCCTTTTCAGGGCCCCTGTCTGAGCAGCTCTGTAGTTACACTGATCTGAACTGAATCGATCTCAAGCATATGGTTTGGCACCTGTGTGAGTACTCAAGTGCCTTTTAAGGTTCCCTGCACGTAAAGATCTGTAGTCACACTGATCACAAGCATATGGTTTGGCGCCTGTATGAGTTCTCATGTGCCTTTTCAGGGCCCTGCCTGAGCAGTTCTGTAGTTACACAGATCTGAACTGAATCCATCACAAGCTTAATATGGTTTGTGCATGTGAAGATCTGAAATCTCACTAATTGGCGTCTGTATGAGTTCTTAGGTGCCTTTTAAGATGTCCTGCCTGAGCAGCTGTGTAGCCACACTGATCACAAGCATATGGTTTGGCACCTGTGTGAGTACTCAAGTGCCTTTTAAGGTTCCCTGCATGTGTACATCTGTAGTCACACTGATCACAAGCATATGGTTTGGCACCTGTATGAGCTCTCTGGTGGCTTATCAGATGTCCTGCCTGAGCAGCTGTGTAGTCACACTGATCACAAGCATATGGCTTGACACCTGCGTGAGATCTAAGGTGGATTTTCAGGCTCCCTGCTTGTGAAGATCTGAAATCACACTGATCACAAGCATATGGTTTGGCGCCTGTATGAGTTCTTAGGTGTCTTTTCAGGGTCCCAGCCCGGGCAAATCTGTAGTCACACTGATCACAAGCATATGGCTTGACACCTGCATGAGATCTAAGGTGGATTTTCATGCTCCCTGCTTGTGAAGATCTGAAATCACACTGATCACAAGCATATGATTTGGCGCCTGTATGAGTTCTTAGGTGTCTTCTCAGGCCAATTGCCTGTGCAGCTCTGTAGTCACACTGGTCACAAGCATATGGTTTGACACCTGTGTGAGTTCTAAGGTGGATTTCCAGATGTCCTGCCTGAGCAGATCTGTAGTCGCACTGATCACAAGCATATGGCTTGACACCTGCGTGAGCTCTAAGGTGGATTTTCAGATGTCCTGCCTGAGCAGATCTGTACTCACACTGATCACAAGCATATGGTTTGGCGCCTGTATGGGTACTTAGGTGTCTTTTCAGGGTCCCTGTCCGTGCAGCTCTGTACTCACACTGGTCACAAGCATATGGTTTGGCGCCTGTGTGTGTTCTGACGTGAATGCGCAGGCTGCAGGCATCCACAAATTTTGAATTGCAATCACTGCACGTGTAATCATACTGCTTGCATGCAAATGGTTTCGAGTTGCAAGATTCTTCATCTGAGAATTCTTGAGATTCTTGCACATAGGAATCACCGAGTTTTACCTCATCTATCAGTTTATGTGCTAAAACGCTGCTTCTTGAAACTTCCACATCATCAGTAGACTCTTCTTTTACCTCTGTCTTGATTGCGCCTGTCAAACTCTTTGAATCTCTCCCAAACTCGCACTCTACCTGAAACACATGAAAAATTCAATAACGAAATTTCCCACAAAGAAATGACAGCCGTAACGATTACTATACAACAACATAACACATATTTATATCTAATTTACCGAACAGCTAGCCCTAAGAGAGCCGGAATATTTTAACCTAACGGCTTATTGGTGAGTCAAAATCGGAAGTCGTCGTGAACTCTTATAAGCCGGGCTTAAATACCATACAAATAAACGATTTTAATACACCTCAATCATCAATACGTGTCTTGCAGTACGTGCGAAATTCAGTGCCCTATTTTAAAAACATTTGTTTCATATAGGTTTTCCATGAGGCTCTCAGACTAAACCCAAGTATACGTTTCATGATATCAAGATTAATAACTCTGCTAAATCATTTCTTCAACATGGGGAAAATGGGGAAACAGTAGGATTGGTGGGTCTTGGAATCATTCCAATCGATTCAGGGTCCAAAATTTAGTGGAAAATAATACCCCACACACCTAGGTACTAGTAATTTCGATAATACACATTCGAAATGGGTAGATAGATACCCATTTTGACCCATAACCTCATCCAGAGGGCGCCAATCATTCCGAGACCCATCTCATTTGATTCAGCGTCCATAATTTAGTCGAAAATGATACCCCACACCCCTAGATCGCCAAAAATCTCGAAAATCCGTTTTTCGAAATACACGTTTTGACCCATACACTCCCCAAAGTTGGTTCGATCGGGCTGAAAAGTTCCGAAGGCCAACTGGAGCCAGAAACTGGTCCCTGACCAAAATATCAAATTTCTAAAAAAAAAAAATTCTACTACCATGATTAGCGAGGACAGCGGATGGCTTACAGTGGATGATCACTTGCTAATTTTGGTCTAGACACCATGAAACGTCCAGAAAACAAAATTATGAGCCAAATAAGAGAGATTTACTTATTGCATGAATTCAAGGAATAACCAACTGTCAAAATACTGAATACAAGAATCGATGTTCAAATGATATCGATTGTTTGGACTTGATGGAATTCCCCAAAAAGGCTCAGATCACTCTCTTCTCTCTGCATTAATTTTCTACCTAAAGTGTGTTGAGTGATATTTTACTTGAATGTCTCTTTTTACATCCATTGTCTGAATCATTCAATATGCATCAGGATATCAAAACAATGTAAAATATTATGTTACTACAGTTTCATTTAGAAGGCTGTGGATAGGATCCTCACAGCCGTTCTGCCCCTCTTCTCTCCCAGTGTATTCCATGACCTCGCCGTTGCGCCAAAGTGCCTACTTTGTGATTATTAAATCTTTTAACAAGTATTCTGAAGTGTTCCCTTCATCTTCTACCAAGGGTGAGTCGATAACAATAATAATGCACCGTTTCAAACCATGTTTCTGAGCTATCAATCCAGGAAACGCCTGTGGGCCAAAGACTATTGAATCGATACCAACCAAAAATGTGGACATCATACATGGACAGATGAAGGCAGGAATTTAGCATGAGAAAGCGTCCCTTTGCCAGATGTGTATTCCAATCTATGGCAACTGACCTTTGTTTCTACTGCAAACGGCAAGTCAACATCTGCCATGCTAGTCTCAGAGTCAGCTTCTTCTATTTCTTCTTGTTTGATTATAATCTCGCTTTCCATCTGGAACAAAAAGAAAAACAATTTTTATGGGGCCATTTGGAAGGAAATCTGCATTTAAGAGCAACATTTCTATTTATTCAAATGTATTTCTTTTCAGTCTGTAATAGGGCAGCAGGGATTAAAAAAGTGGAAAACTAAAAGTGACCGACCCAGGTACAGAGAGTACCAAGAATAAAAGTGAGTAGGTAGGCGCAGGTCAGCATTCATTAGCTCCTGTGAGCAACAGATAAGTTATGATGGAGTTAGCAGCATGCTGCTGGTCCGAACAGCTCAAAACTGCATTTGCCCAAGGACAGTTTGGACGCAGAATCAATTGGAATGAGTCTCCATGCTGCTGGTCTGAGGTTTTTATCAGCTCCGAAATTAGGCTATTAGGAATAGAAGGCGCCTGACAAAATGTGCTTCTTAGAAGCAAACATATTCCAATTTGGTGAATTAAACGAGTTTCTTGGGCATTGGATGTTCGTGATTCATCAGGGATTTCTGAAGTATTCATGTCTCATCATCGCTGCATCAACCAGCAATCTCATCTACTGCATTTGTCCAAAAATGGTTCGGATTGTAAGTGACTGGGTCCAGCCCTCTGTCTCATCCTGAGCAGCAACACATTGCTCAGCGACACCCAAGACGCATTCATCAAGTAAGTTTTGATGTTCTTCAGCAGACTCACCTGAATTTAGATGCAAATTTCCACCTTGTGTCTTGATTCACTCAGTTAAGGTAGCAAATGTATTTTGTGGGAAGCTGGACAACCCTGGAAACGAGAAGTGATTGTTAAATTCACAAAATGAATCTTTAGAGACCTAGGCGTGTGGGGTGTCCTTTTTCACTAAATTTTGGACGCAGAATAAATTGGAATGACTCTCCATGCTGGTCTGAGGTTTTTGTCAGCTCTGAAAATAGGCTATCAGGAATAGACCGCGCCTAACAAAACGTACTTTTGGAAGCGAACATATTCTAATTTGGTGAATTGAACGAGTTTCTTGGGCATATATGTGTTGATGTGGTTGGTAATCCATCAGGGATTTCCAAAGTATTCATGTCTCATGATTGCTGCATCAACCAGCACCCACATCTACTGCGTTTGCCTCAAAATGATTTGGATTGAAATTACTGGGTCTCGTCCTCTGTCTCATCCTGAGCAGCACCACACCCAAGACGCATTCATCATTCTTGAACTTTCTTGGTGAGTAAATGGGAATTATAACACTCGCGGATCACAATTTGAACAATATATTTTACTGTACTCACTTTCTTACAACACAACTAGAAGAAGGAGTTACTTGAGACTTAAGGGAACAGATCTGCAAACCCTCACGACCACTAACAGTCTAAGGAGAGCAATATGTAGTTCGTATGCTACATGGAATGTATAAGATATTCCATCACTCCCCTTCGAACAAATATTCGTAAAAACACCAGATCTGTAGATTGGAACAAGATAATACAAACAAGTAATGATGCGAAATAGTTTTGTGTAACTCATTGACATTTAAATTTGAAACATTTCGGAAAACTTTGTTGGTATTACATTCATTTACTTTTAAATTCATCTTAGGCCAAGAGCAATGACATTCTGATGGTGCTTTACTTTCCCTAGTGGCTTTGTGAATATGTCAGCTTGCATTTCATTGGATGGTACATGATCAACTTTTACACTTCCATTTTTGACGTGATCCTTTATGAAATGGTAGCGTATGTCTATGTGTTTACTCTTGTTATTTACCATATCATTCTTGGCAACATGTATAGCGCCAACATTATCACAAAACACTTGCGTTGGAGAACTTTTCACTTCCGGGTATAAACTTTCTATCAACTCACGAAGCCAAAGCACCTCCTGGACACTGATTGACATGGAGATGTATTCTGCCTCACAGGTGCTTAGAGCGATGGAATTCTGCTTCTTGCTTGACCAGGAGAGTAAATTGTCACCAATTTTTGAACAGTTTCCAGATATGGAGCTTCTTCCAGCCAGTGCACTTCCCCAATCTGCATCACAGTAGATTTTCAGGTTGAAGTCCTCACTCTTGCAGTATTCCAGTTTCAGGTCCTTGGTCCCGTTCAGATATCTGAAAACTCTCTTCACAGCCAACCAGTGTACTTTTTTGAAGTTTTTGTTGAATCGACTTAATGTGTGTACTGCGAAGACGATATCTGGGCGGGTCATTTGCGCAAGATACAATAGGGATCCGACTGCTTCCTGATACGGTACGGCTTCTTGGTTGAGCTCTTCATCTCTCCCTTCAACCAGAAGCTGGATGTTAGTGTCCATCGGTGTTGCGATTTTCTTGCAGTCTTCCATCTGAAACCTGCGGCAAATGTCGTCTATGTAAGGCTGTTGAGATATCCATAGTTTACCGGCCTCACGATCGCGGCTGATGTCCAAACCGATGCAATGTTTCACTTCTCCAAGGTTCTGCATATCAAATTCGCGACTGAGGTTCCTCGTGATGTTGGCTTTTTGTTCCTTGTTGTTAGTCATCAAGATTAAGTCATCTACGTACAGGGCAATGATAGCTGTTGAATTTCCAGCTATGCGGAAATAAATACAAGGGTCAGCGGTAGATCGGAGAAATCTCATCTTTGTTAGCACTGAATTGATCTTTGTGTTCCAACATCTCCCGGATTGTCTCAATCCATATATTGCTTTTTCCAATTTCCAGACTTTTCCCTTTTCGTGCGGTTTCAGGAGTTCAGAAGGAGGCTTGACGTAAATTTCTTCGTCCAGATCGCCATATAAATACGCAGTCTTGACGTCGAGATGGTCGATATCTAGATCGTTTTGAACCGCTAAGGCGAGCAGAAATCGAAGGGACGCATATTTCACGACGGGCGAAAAAGTTTCCTGGAAATCCATTCCTTCCACCTGAGAACATCCGCGCACAACTAGTCTGGCCTTGAATTTCTTCGATCCATTTTGGTTGAGCTTCACGCGATATACCCATTTTGAAGTGAGAGCCTTTTTACCTCTTGGCAAATCGACGACAGAAAATGTTTTATTTTTCTGAAATGAAGCGAATTCGTCTTCCATGGCTGTGGACCACTCTGAAGCATGTTCGCTTTTCATTGCCTGATCGTAAGATGTGGGTGGTACAGGGGCGTTGTTAGCGGTGAGGTACGTCTTGAAATCAGGAAATTGCTTCGGTGCTGCACGACGAGCACTGCGACGTGGCGTGTCGTTCGCAGGGACGTTATTGGACGTGCCTGGCACTTGGACGCCTGCCGTCCTGGTGACGTTCCCGGATGAAGAGTTCGAGTTCCCTTGATCATCGTCGGTACGGTCGGAGAAACCGAGGAAGTCCTCACTACCGTGTTCCTCTGGGTCGCTGATTTCTCCTCCATCGGAGTCTTCCTCTAAACTGTAGGGATTATCTCCGTTGGCTTCAACTACAGCGTCCTCGTTGTTGATAGGGCGGTGGATTTGGACGATCGGTATTCCTGGCTTTTGTGACGAATTTCCCAAGATTTTTGATGACACTCGAGGGGATGACTCTGGTACGTTAGAAGTTATCTTTAGATTCATTTTTGAATTTGTGATACTCTCTTCCTCGAGAAACGTGACATCTCGGCTGATAGTGACATCTCTTGTAGCCGGGTTAAAGAATCGGTATCCCTTTGTATCCATGCAGTAACCTATGAAGATTAATTTTTCGGATTTTGGATCCAACTTCTTTCGGAGTTGCTTCGGCCGGTGAACCATGGCAGAACATCCAAAAATTCTCAGGTTACTTAGATCGGGTTTTTCTTTGTACCATGCTTCGTAGGGGGTTTTCCCTTGTAGGATTCGCGCCGGAGATCGATTGACGATGTATGCTGCAGCCGCCATCGCCTCTGCCCAATATCTTTTGTCTAAATTGGCATCAATGAGCATTGTGCGAGTTTTTTCCGCCAATGTCCTATTCATCCTTTCGGAAACACCATTTTGGGACGGGCTGTATCTAGCAGTAGTTTCGTGACGAATCCCAGACTCTTTGAAGAGAGCATTCATCTTCTCGTTCAAGTATTCAGTCCCACGATCGCTACGGAATTTCTTGATTTTGAGGCCTGTCTGGCACTCCACTTCTGCTTTGAACTCCTTGAAGCATTTGAAGACTTGGCTTTTTTCCTTTAGAAAATAAAGACGGACGTATCGGGAATGGTCATCAATGAACGACAGAAGAAAACGACTTCCTCCGAATGATTTCTCCTCAAACGGACCCATTAGGTCAGAATGAATTAGTCCAAGCAGTTGTGAGGAACGATTTCCACGGCTTTTGAAGGGTAGTCTCGACTGTTTTCCTCTCAGGCAGAGTTCACAGTTCCCTTTGATGTCTGTCTCTCCAATCATTCCAATCGAGTTTTGTTTCAAGATACTCATGCCTTTCATGTTGAGATGGCCTAGACGACGGTGCCACAGCGCATTCTGTTCCCTGGTGAAGTGACAAATTGCCTGGGTTTCACTGGGCGATTCAATGCGGTAGATTCCATTATCCAGGGTAGCTTCAGCAAATAGCTCTCCCTGTTCGTCGTATATTTGTCCTCCCTTTTGATTGAAAGTGACGGTATGGCCTTTGGAGACAATTTTGCTAACTGATAATATATTTGCAGCTGCTTCGGGTACGTAAAGAGCATCATGTATAGTGACGTCAGTAGTTTTGCCTCCTGCGGAAACAGCCAACTTTACATTTCCACACTGATGAGCAGTGAGTTCCTTCTTGTCAACGGCAGTAATTTTCACCTCTTTTTCCAAGGTCTTGACAAAGGAATTTGCAGTGCAGGAGATATGGGCGCTGCTTCCAGAATCCAAATACCAAGCCATTCTGTTTTGGGGCTGACAAGATGAGAAACAACTGAAAAGCGACTTCTGCTTTTGTTCTGGCAGTCTCTTTACTCCGTCTTTGTCTGCTTTGCTTTTACTGCCCCAACATTTTGCGGCTACATGACCAAATTTTTGGCATTTCAGACATTTTGGCCTAGATTTCCTCGACTTGGGGGCGTACAGGGCGGTTTCTGCATCAGCGCACCGCAGACTAGCAGACTGCGCGCCTACTTCTTGCAGCAATTTTACTTTAATTGAGTCCCCTGTTATTTTGGTCCCACTACTTTCTAACCCCATAATCATGGGTTTGTAGTCATCAGGTAGACCAGCTAGTAGCAAGGCTCCAACCCACTCGTCACCAATCGGGAAATTTATTTCATTCAGCATTTGAGTTGTAGATAGAATCTTGTTACAATATTCTTCAACGTTCATGCAATTTTCGAGTCGAGTTGTAACAAGCGTCCGCAATAGTGTAATCTTCCTCAATAAACCAGAATCTTCAAACGAGTCTTGAAGGCATTTCCAGGCTGAACTGGCCGTAGTACAGCCTTGAATATGAGGATAATTTGACTTCTCAATTGCCAAGATAATTTCAGCTAGGGCTTTTTGATCCTTTCTGGGGTCAATAGTTGGTGGAATAACGTTACCGGCAGCGTCTGTAGTCGTTGTAGGTTCGACGACGTCCCAAAGGTCCCGAATGACCAACACACTCCTCATTGCCAACTTCCAGCTAGCGAAATTCTCTCTTCCAACTAACTTTTCGATGCCTGTCGTCTGTTGAGACATTTTCACGGTTATTAACACGTACGAAAATTAGCAACGAAAGTTCGAGCACGTGTTGCTCGCGATGGGCACTTTCTGAGTTGAGTCGAAACACAAGTTCCGTCCTACACAGGCTCTACCACTGACTCACACAAGTTCGGAATTCGCACTTTTTATAGTGCATGGCGTAGAACTGGGCCCATAACCTCTTGAACTTTCTTGGTGAGTAAATGGGAATTATAACACTCGCGGATCACAATTTGAACAATATATTTTACTGTACTCACTTTCTTACAACACAACTAGAAGAAGGAGTTACTTGAGACTTAAGGGAACAGATCTGCAAACCCTCACGACCACTAACAGTCTAAGGAGAGCAATATGTAGTTCGTATGCTACATGGAATGTATAAGATATTCCATCAATCATGTACGTTTTAATGTTCTTCAGCAGATACCTACCTGTATTAAGATGCAAATGCCCACCTCGTGTCTTGATTCACTCGGTTAAGGAAGCCAATGTATTTCGTAGGAAGCTCACAACCCTGGAAACAAGATGTGATTGTTATGTTCACACAAATAATCAGTAAAACTGTCGAATTAGGTGCGCACCCCCTCTTATCACAAAATTCGATATATCGAAGGAAAGAACTTAGTTCCCTCGATACTTCGAATTTAGGAATGGAGGTTACATAACCTAAAACATTTTTTCTGCAACATATTTGAACATTTTGTTGTGTATTTAACTCGGGGGCGTATTTGGAAAGAAAAAAACATCCCTGTTGTGTTTCAAAAATCGATATATCGAAACGTGTAGGAAGGTCATAAGTGATAACAGGGGGTGTGCACCTAATAGCACAGTTTCACCATCCTATATTCCAACTGAGTGTACAGGACCAGTGTCAGTAGTCAGTCAGTTCTTCACGATAATAACAACATTAGGTAAGAAATCGTGGTGAAACTGTGCTATTAGGTGCACACCCCCTGTTATCACTTATGACCATCCTACACATTTCGATATATCGATTTTTGAAACACAACAGGGATGTTTTTTTCTTTCCAAATACGCCCCCGAGTTAAATACACAACAAAATGTTCAAATATGTTGCAGAAAAAATGTTTTAGGTTATGTAACCTCCATTCCTAAATTCAAAGTATCGAGGGAACTAAGTTCTTTCCTTCGATATATCGAATTTTGTGATAAGAGGGGGTGCACACCTAATTCGACAGTTTTACCTATAGGATGATCTTGACAAGATTCAACTTATAAGCAATCAGGCAATCACACTGAAGATTCAGATTATCACTTATTACGCGCTCAACTGCTCAAAGAGAAAAATCACAACTATTCGTAAAGAGCTGTTAACCAGTCAACATTTTTAATTAACAACAGAAACAGTTGCAAGAACAACCACAACTAAGTGTAACGAGTGAATTGTATGGATGTGAGCATCCGCCATTTTGCACGAGCCGGTTGCCGTCAGCTGGAAACTGTTCTAGAGCGCGCTGCTGTTCCCTCGGTAGTAAAAATGTGATTTTAAAATCGTCGCCGCCACTGCAACAGTGGCTATCTGATTTTAGACAACTTTTTAGAGGAGCAAAAACTGGATTGAACAACAGGAGCTATCTACAAGACTTCCACTAAGTGGACGAATTTAATTCACCCAAGAGCTAAAACTACCTGAATGGAATAAACGCTCAACTATCGTTTATTGAACTCCAATAATTGAAAGGAAAACAACACATAAATTATTTTAGTTTAACTGAAAACTAACTTACCATCAGAGACCTCGAAGCTGGATCAGGACTACACAAGTAGATAGCCACTGTTTGTGTAGAGGAAAAAGATAGCACAGCTGTATTTTTTCTTGATTGAGACGACAGTGTTGCTACTAGCCAAGAAGTGACTTTACCAATTGATTCAGCTTGAAAACTCTAAAAACCATCAAAACCCAAAAATCACCAAAATGTCAGATAGCCAATGGTGCAGTGGTGGCGACAAAATGCTGCAAAAGCAAAACAAGGAATGATGAAGGGGTGGGCTTCCATATTGGGACGCTGCTTCTCGTGAAAATATAGGTATTTTTTTTATTTTTATATTTTTTTTCCTGTTTATTAGAATTGCACCAAGTTATAAACTTATTAGCAATATTTTTGTGACTTAAGTTAACTAGGTTACATCTTCAGCCAAGGTACATTGCTTAGCTTTTAATTAGTCAAACAACTGATTTTTTTGTCATTAGTGAACTAATTCATGTTGTGTTGTGCATTTGAGCCTTCTGCCGAGATCATTGACATCATGAAGTAGAACAGTTTCTTCATTGAATGATGTAGCCTTTGGAGATGGGCAGCTGCTTGAAGCCTGATGGTTGCATTTACTGTCTCGACTTGTAGGTCATGGTGTAACCGGTCATTGTTTGTAATGCACCTAAGTACGGTATTTTGAAATCTCTGTATCATTTCTCATTTGGTTTGAGCGGTGCAGCCCCACAACTGCGCTCCATAAGTCCAGACTGGCTTTAGGACCTGCTGTAAAGGATCATCTTGTTGGGGATGGACAAATTTGATTGTCGCCCCATTATCCAGTACATTTTTCTGAATTTGAGTGTCAGTTCATCCTTTTTCTTTTTCACGTGAGGCCTTCAGATTGATGTGATTCCTACGTGCAAGAATCTCAAGAATTCTCAGATGAAGAATCTTGCAACTTGAAACCATTTGCATGCGAGCAGTATGATTACACGTGCAGTGATTGCAATTCAAAATTTGTGGACGCCTGCAGCCTGCACATTCACGTCAGAATTCACACAGGAGAGAAACCGTTCACTTGCGGCCAATGTGATTTCCGTACCGCCTGCCTTTCGAGCCTGCATGATCATGAACGGACCCACACGGGCGATTGGTCCCCAATAGCAAAATATGCTTGTGATCAGTGTGGTTTCAGTTCTTCACATGCAGGGAGCCTGAAAATCCACCTTAGAACTCACACAGGCGCCAAACCATATGCTTGTGATCAGTGTGAGTACAGAGCAGCACGGACAGGGACCCTGAAAAGACACCTAAGAACTCATACAGGCGCCAAACCATATGCTTGTGATCAGTGTGGTTTCAGATCTTCACGAGCAGGGAGCATGAAAATCCACCTTAGAACTCACGCAGGTGTCAAGCCATATGCTTGTGATCAGTGTGACTACAGATTTGCACAGGCAGAGACCCTGAAAAGACACCTAAGAACTCATACAGGCGCCAAACCATATGCTTGTGACCAGTGTGAGTACAGAGCTGCACGGACAGGGACCATGAAAATACACCTAAGAACTCATACAGGCGCCAAACCATATGCTTGTGATCAGTGTGACTACACAGCTGCTCAGGCAGGACATCTGATAACCCACCTGAGAGCTCACACAGGTGCCAAACCATATGCTTGTGATCAGTGTGACTACAGATTTGCACGGGCAGGGACCCTGAAAAGACACCTAAGAACTCATACAGGCGCCAAACCATATGCTTGTGATCAGTGTGACTACAGAGCTGCACATGCAGGGAACCTTAAAAGGCACATGAGTACTCACACAGACGCCAAACCATATGCTTGTGATCAGTGTGATTTCAGATCTTCACAAGTAGGACATCTGAAAATCCACCTTAGAACTCACGCAGGTGTCAAACCATATGCTTGTGATCAGTGTGACTACAGATTTGCACGGGCAGGGACCCTGAAAAGACACCTAAGAACTCATACAGGCGCCAAACCATATGCTTGTGATCAGTGTGACTACAGAGCTGCACAAGCAGGGAACCTTAAAAGGCACATGAGTACTCACACAGGCGCCAAACCATATGCTTGTGATCAGTGTGATTTCAGATCTTCACAAGCAGGACATCTGAAAATCCACCTTAGAACTCACGCAAGGGCGCCTTGGCAATGAGTGGCGTGCTGGAGCTCTCTCCAAATGCCATGTCTGGGCAGGAGAAGCGCGCGCATGCTCCCTCCCTTCTGGTTTTCTGGAGGCAGTAAGCCTGGGGGCTTACACAGTCATGAAAAAATTAGTTGCCAGCAGTAACCCATCATAACGCCATGATCAAAAGCTTGTGAGTTGTAACCAACCAACAACAAAGGGTTTGATCTAGGCACCATGAATTTTATAATTTGTTATGCATCTAGAACGAATGGCATGTGGGGTATCATTTTCCACTAAATTTTGGACCCTGAACCGATTGGAATGGGTCCGGGACCCGCCACACCCACTGTTTCCCCCATTCGAGGAATAATCAACCCGTGTGTAATAATTTGCAGGGTTTTTGTTACATTCTACAAACCTTTAGTCTGATTTTGCTGGATTTTGACGCATGCACTTTTTCCGCCTTGACGATTTTTGTTACATTTCACTCTTTTTGCCTCGCTTATCGTAGTCTGTCGACTACAAAATTGATCACGCAGACGTTCATCGCGTTGTTCTAAGGATAAGGAAAAGACTGCATTTACAATAGGCACTGGACTATGGCAGTTCACAGTTATGCCTTTCGGATTATGTAACGCGCCAGCTTTGTTTGAAAGGTTGATGGAAATTGTCCTACGTGGACTATCATGGAAAACGTGTCTGGTCTACTTGGACGACATACTAGTAGTGGGGAAGACGTTCGAGGAACACTTGAAGAACTTAACAGAAGTGTTCAACAGAATTAGAGCAGCCAACCTGAAGTTGAGTCATCGCAAGTGCCACATATTCAGGCAGGAAGTCACATATTTAGGACATGTTGTATCCAGCAATGGAATCAAGACGGATCCACAGAAAATCGATGCAGTTCGAGATTGGCCAGTCCCATTAGATAAACATCAGCTACGAAGTTTTCTAGGACTGTGCACCTATTACAGAAGATTCGTTCCTGGATTTGCCCGTGTGGCAAAGCCTCTCACAGCTCTAACGGAAGAAGGACGAGAGTACGCCTGGTTCAACGAGTGCCAGGAGGCTTTTGAGAGGTTGAAAACGGCTCTAATCACATCACCTATCCTGGCCTACCCAAAGACAGGCGATCGCTTCATTCTGGACACAGACGCAAGTAATCTGGCAATTGGAGGAGTCCTCTCACAATTACAAGACGGGCAAGAAAAGGTGATTGGATACTTCAGTAAAGTACTGTCTAAACCAGAACGAAATTATTGCGTCACAAGGAGAGAATTACTGGCTGTAGTGAAATCAATCGAACATTTCCATAAGTATCTGTATGGTCGACAGTTCAGCCTGAGAACAGATCACGCAGCATTGAAATGGCTCCTCCAATTCAAAAACCCGGAAGGACAAGTGGCTAGATGGATTGAGAGGCTCCAGGAGTATGATTTCACCACAGAGCATAGAGCTGGTACTATTCATCGAAATGCGGATGCCTTATCTAGGAGACCTTGTCTGGACAACTGCGGCCACTGCTCAAGACTGGACCAACAAGAAGAAAACCTACGAAGGACTGGAATTATCCCGGATGAGTGGCTGCCGGAGCACTTGCAGGAGCGGCAAGCAGAAGACCAGGAGCTAAATGATCTTCTGGATTGGAAGAGAACCAACAGGAGACCCAGTTGGCAAGAAATTAGTCATCGTAGTCCAACTATAAAAACCTATTGGGCGCAGTGGAACTCTATCAGTCTGGAAGACGGAATCCTGAAACGTCGCCTGGAGAATGATGATGGCACTGAGACAAGGACGCAGATCATCGTTCCACAAAAGTTGGTTCCCTTGGTTTTGGAGCATCTCCATGATCGAACATCAGGAGGACATTTTGGCATCACAAAAACGCTACAGAAGGTTAGAGAGCGTTTTTACTGGGTAGATAGCAAACAATCTGTCAAAGATTGGTGTAAGAAGTGTTTGCTATGCAATGCCGGGCAAGGACCAACTGTGAAACCGAGGGCAAAGATGCTGCAGTGCAATGTGGGAAGCCCAATGGACCGAATAGCCAGTGACCGGATGAAGACTCGATACGACATAAAGGCAACTGAGGTGGGTTTCCAAGCAGGCGATCTTGTCTGGTTCTACAATCCGCGTCGGAAGCGAGGACTATCACCGAAACTCCAGAAGGATTGGGAAGGACCCTACGAAATCATGAAAAGAATCAACGATGTCATCTACAGGATTCGAAGAACTCCAAGAGGGAAACCGCGAGTGGTACATCATAATCGGCTGGCAGCATTCGTGGGCAGTTCGACGAAGGAAGACCTATCGAGGACAGTGACTACACCATCAAGTATAGAAGACCCGGCAACCCTGGAGTTCAACATGTTCATGAAGAACTATGGAGGGACTAGCAAAGCGAGATTTGGAGTCACCAACGAAGTGCGCGAGAACCTTTTTGACGTTGGAAAAGATTATGCGCTAGCACACTGTGTAGCTGCCGACCTCAAAATGTCGAGAGGAATTGCCGAAATATTCAAGAAGAAATATGGTAATGTCGACCAGTTGCAGCGGCAAAATCCACGCATTGGAAAAACGTTGTCACTGAGGATAGCCAACCAGCTAATAGTCTATCTAGTGACAAAACAGTCTTCCCACCAGAAGCCAACCTACAGGACTCTTTGGGATGCGCTACTTGCCCTGAAGAAGCTGCTCATTAAGCAGGGAATGAAGAAGTTGGCAATACCCAAGATTGGTTGTGGCTTGGACCAATTGGATTGGAGGATAGTCCGTAACATGTTGGAGTTCATTTTTCAAGGGACCCAGATTGAAGTGCGGGTGTGTACCTGGAATCCTCATGGAAGAACTGATGTGAAGACTGTGGACTGCTATTTCTACCGCCAAGGCAGCTGCAAGAATGGTGATAAATGCCGCTATCGACATGGGCCCAGTGATGAACAGATGCCCAAGATTGTTCTGGGACAGAACAATTCTAAGGAGGGGGCAGTGTTGCGAGCTCGCACTGGCGCCAGTCAAATGGGCTGCTGGCGTCGCAAGATCAACGACCTGTGGAGGTTTAAGGGTCTCGAACATTCGGGAACCTCCCCGTTTGTCCCAGAACGTTCTCGCCCGGGCAGCAGGTATAAAAACAGCACCCACGAGCACCGCCCAGTTCAGTTCAATTCGGAGTCCGGATATAGACGCTTCGGGTTATAAATCGTGCCGTGCCGCGTTATAAATAGTGCGACAACCGCGTTACAACCGTGTATTGTGATTCTGTCATTGTGTAAATGCGCGAATGTGAACAGTGTATTCAAGTGAACAATTGTTAATAAATTAGTTACAAAGAACATAAATCGTTACAATACATACCCAATTTGACCCATAACTTCTTACAGTGAGAGCCAATCGTTTTGGGACCCGTTTCATTGGATTCAGCGTCCAAAATTTAGTAGAAAATGATACCCACTCGCCTAAATTGCCCAAAATATCGAAAAAATCCATTTTTCAAAAAACCCCTTCCCCGCCCAAATTTGGTCCGATCGGGCTGAAAAATTTCTAAAACCGTTCTAGGCCGGGAACAGACCCCTGACCCAAATTTCAGATTTTTAGAAAATTTTCTACTACCGAAAACGGCGCGGACAATGGACGGCGGACGGACATTGGCCTTTTTGGTTGGTTATTCCTTGAATAATCAACCTGTTTTCATGCAAATTTTCAACCTCTCCGATTCGGCTCAAAAATTATTTCTGAACATTTCATAGTGTCTAGATTAAAAAAGGGTTTTGGTAGTAGAAATATTTCTAAAAATCTGAAATTTGGGTCGGGGGCCTAGGACGGTCCTCAAAACATTTCAGCCCGATCGCACCAAATTTGGGCGGGGAAGGGGTCAAAATGTGTTTTTTGAAAAATTGATTTTTCGATATTTTTTGCAAACTAGGTTTGTGGGGTACAATTTTCCACTAAATTCTGGACGCTGAATCCAATGAAAAGGGTCCCCGAACGATTGGCACCCATTGGAAGAGGTTATGCCAGAGGTAAACCACTCGGACCAGCCCCAAAAGATGAACAGCTACACTTCATGATGTCTCAAGTGAAAGAGGGAGTGAAAGGCAAAAGTCAAACTCAAGTATGAAGTATTTATTACATCCATATATCAAAATCTTAAGTAATGTAAGGTTTCAATGTTGAAACAGCAAAACAAGATAGGATAAATTCACTTGGAAAGTCCATAAATTAAACATGTCCTCAAAGTAGATCACAAGCAGCTACACTGATCACCAGAATTTGTCATGGGTTAATGTTAATGTGTGTTCTCATGTGCCTTTTCAGGGCCCCTGTCTGAGCAGTTCTGTAGTTACACTGATCTGAACTGAATCAATCACAAGCATATGGTTTGGCGCTTGTGTGAGTTCTTAGGTGGATTTTCATGGTCCCAGCTTGTGCAGATATGTAGTTACACAGATCACAAGCATATGGTTAGGCGCCTGTGTGAGTTCTAGGGTGGATCTTCAGGCTCCCTGCATGTGAAGATCTGAAATCTACCTAATTGGTGTCTGTATGAGTTCTTAGGTGCCTTTTAAGATGTCCTGCCTGAGCAGCTGTGTAGTCACACTGATCACAAGCATATGGTTTGGCGCCTGTATGAGTTCTTAGGTGTCTTTTCAGGGTCCCTGCCTGTGCAAATCTGTAGTCACACTGATCACAAGCATATGGCTTGACACCTGCGTGAGTTCTAAGGTGGATTTTCAGATGTCCTGCTTGTGAAGATCTGAAATCACACTGATCACAAGCATATGGTTTGGCGCCTGTGTGAGTACTCATGTGCCTTTTAAGGTTCCCTGCTTGTGCAGCTCTGTAGTCACACTGATCACAAGCATATGGTTTGGCGCCTGTATGAGTTCTTAGGTGTCTTTTCAGGGTCCCTGCCCGTGCAAATCTGTAGTCACACTGATCACAAGCATATGGTTTGACACCTGCGTGAGTTCTAAGGTGGATTTTCAGATGTCCTACTTGTGAAGATCTGAAATCACACTGATCACAAGCATATGGTTTGGCGTCTGTGTGAGTACTCATGTGCCTTTTAAGGTTCCCTGCATGTGCAGCTCTGTAGTCACACTGATCACAAGCATATGGTTTGGCGCCTGTATGAGTTCTTAGGTGTCTTTTCAGGGTCCCTGCCCGTGCAAATCTGTAGTCACACTGATCACAAGCATATGGTTTGGCACCTGTGTGAGCTCTCAGGTGGGTTATCAGATGTCCTGCCTGAGCAGCTGTGTAGTCACACTGATCACAAGCATATGGTTTGGCGCCTGTATGAGTTCTTAGGTGTATTTTCATGGTCCCTGTCCGTGCAGCTCTGTACTCACACTGGTCACAAGCATATGGTTTGGCGCCTGTATGAGTTCTTAGGTGTCTTTTCAGGGTCTCTGCCTGTGCAAATCTGTAGTCACACTGATCACAAGCATATGGCTTGACACCTGCGTGAGTTCTAAGGTGGATTTTCATGCTCCCTGCTCGTGAAGATCTGAAACCACACTGATCACAAGCATATGGTTTGGCGCCTGTATGAGTTCTTAGGTGTCTTTTCAGGGTCCCTGTCCGTGCTGCTCTGTACTCACACTGATCACAAGCATATGGTTTGGCGCCTGTGTGAGTTCTAAGGTGGATTTTCAGGCTCCCTGCATGTGAAGAACTGAAACCACACTGATCACAAGCATATTTTGCTATTGGGGACCAATCGCCCGTGTGGGTCCGTTCATGATCATGCAGGCTCAAAAGGCAGGCGGTACGGAAATCACATTGGCCGCAAGTGAACGGTTTCTCTCCTGTGTGTGTTCTGACGTGAATGTGCAGGCTGCAGGCGTCCACAAATTTTGAATTGCAATCACTGCACGTGTAATCATACTGCTCGCATGCAAATGGTTTCGAGTTGCAAGATTCTTCATCTGAGAATTCTTGAGATTCTTGCACGTAGGAATCACCAAGTTTTACCTCTTCTATCAGTTTATGTGCTAAAACGCTGCTTCTTGAAACATCCACATCATCAGTAGACTCTTCTTTTACCTCCGTCTTGATTGCGCCTGTCAAACTCTTTGAATCGCTCCCAAACTCGCACTCTACCTGAAACACATGAAAAATTCATTAACGAAATTTCCCACAAAGAAATGACAGCCGTAAAGATTACTATACAACAACTTAACACTTATATCTAATTTACCGAACAGCTAGTCACCTCAATCATCAGAACGTGTTTTGCAGTACGTGCGAAATTTAGTGCCCTATTTTAAAAACATTCGTTTCATATAGGTTTTCCATGAGGCTCTCAGACTAACCCCAAATGTTGAAAGTATACGTTTCATGATATTTAGATTAAAAACGCTGCAAATTCATTTCTTCAACATGGGGAAAATGGGGAAACAGTAGGTGTGGCGGGTCTCGGAACCATACAATCGATTCAGGGTGCAAAATTGAGTGGAAAATGATACCCCACACGCTAAGGTACTGGAAATTACGATAATGCACACTCGAAATGGGTAGATAGATACCCATTTCGGCCCATAACATCATCCAGAGGGCGCCAATCGTTCTGGGACCCATTCCATTGGATTCAGCGTCCAAAATTTAGTGGAAAACAATATCCCACACGCCTAGATCGCCAAAAATCTCGAAAATCCATTATTCGAAATACTCATTTTGACCCCTATCCCGCCCAAGGTTAGTCCAATTGGGCTGAAAAGTGTTGAGGACCAACTAGAGCCAGAAGCGGGTGCCTGACTTTCTGAAAATTTGAAATCTAAAAATCTAAACATTTTAATCAGAAACCTCTTTCTGGCTCTAGTTGGGCCCCGAAGCTTTTCAGCCAAATGAGCCCGACTTTGGGGAGTGAAAGGGTGAAAATGAATGTGTTCAATTTTAATTCAAATTCAATTTTAGGGACTTTGGGTATTTTATTAAATGTTACACGCTAAACCGATTGAAATGAGCCAGGGACACTCAACGCTCACTGTGTTCCCCATTGTCCTGCTCATAGGAATTATAAACAATTGTGGAATAATTTGAAGCGTTTTTCCAACGAGCAAGATGCCAGATTCTTCACGTCAACAAAAGATGACCTACATGATGCCAGAACACGTATGCAATACTGTTCCTCAAACATCCACTCATTCTCAATACCAGGCAAAGAATTACCAAGGAATATGCCTTAACTTTCAGCTAAATGCCAGACCACGGAGTGTATTACCCTAATGTGAAATCAAATTGAAGAATCTTGAAGCTGAATGCATTGCCATGAAGGTGACAAATAAGATTCCACGTGGTTAAAAGAAAAAGTCAGATTAAGTTTGTTTCAATGGCTTCGAATCACACAGAGGCGGACAAAACTGGAATATCCTGGTTATTTGGTTAAGTGGTCCACATCCAAGACAAGACGCACAGAACAACCTTCTCTGAGAAGTGCTTTCCGTTCAGCCAATTAGAACGCCATCCGAGATGATAACCCAAGTTAGATGAGCGGTTAGAGGTTACTCCACATTTGATGATGATAAGCAGTGTCCTAAGTACACCTCCAAACGGTTTTTCTAAAAACTTGCTCTCATTTTCAATGTTAGAAATGTGACTGTCACGAAAAAAATCAAATTTGCGCAGGATTACGTTGTTTCAGCTGATTCAATCTTCAATAAAATTTCATTGACATCCGTCCAGATCGTGGTGCTAAATGAAGAAACGCTGCGAATTCATTCACAGAGGTTGGTAATTCCTCGGACTAGGCACATGGAGACTCATATCAATCGATTCAGCGTCCAAATTTTAGATGAAAATGATACCCCACAGGCCTAGGTATAAGAAATTTCGAAAACACATTCGAAATGGGTAGATAGATACCCATTTTGACCCATAACCTCCTCCGGTAGGCTCCAATCGTTCCAAGACCCATCTTCTTTGATTCAGCGTCCAAAATTTAGTCGAAAATAAACCCCACACCCCTAGATCGCCAAAAATCTCGAAAATCCGTTTTTCGAAATACACATTTTGACCCCTACTCTCCCCAAAGTTGGTTTGATCGGGATGAAAAGTTTCGAGGTCCAACTAGAGCCAGAAACGGGTCCTTCTGGTCAGGGATCAAATATCAAATTTTTAAAAAAATTTCAATCCATGGCAACTGACCTTTGTTTCTACCGCAAACAGCAAGTCAACATCTGCCATGCTAGTCTCAGAGTCAGCTTCTTCTATTTCTTCTTGCTTGATTATAACCTCGCTTTCCATCTGGAACGAAAAGAAAAACAATTTTTACGGTGCCATTTGAAAGGAAATCTGCATTTAAGAGCAACATTTCTATTTATTCAAATGTATTTCTTTTCAGTCTGTAATAGGGCAGCAGGGATAAAAAAAGTGGAAAACTAAAAGTGAACGACCCAGGTAAAGAAAGTACCAAGAATAAAAGTGAGTAGGTAGGCGCAGGTCAGCATTCATCAGCTCCTGTGAGCAGAAGATTAGTTATAATGGAGTTACAACTGCGAATCGCAGTCAGCATGCAGCTGGTCCAAACAGCTAGAAACTGCATTTGCCCAAGGATAGTTTGGACGCAGAATCAACTGGAATGAGTCTCCATGCTGCTGGTCTGAGGTTTTTATCAGCTCCGAAATTAGGCTATCAGGAATAGAACGCGCCTAACAAAACGTGCTTCTTAGAAGCGAACTTATTCCAATTTGGTGAATTGAACGAGTTTCTTGGGCATATATGTGTTGATGTGGTTGGTAATCCATCAGTGATTTCCAAAGTATTCATGTCTCATGATTGCTGCATCAACCAGCAATCTCATCTACTGCGTTTGCCTCAAAATGATTTGGATTGAAAATGACTGGGTCCAGTCCTCTGTCTCATCCTGAGCAGCACCACATTGCTTAGCAACACCCAAGACGCATTCATCAAGTATGTTTTAATGTTCTTCAGCGGATACCTACCTGTATTAAGATGCAAATGTCCACCTCGTGTCTTGATTCACTCGGTTAAGGAAGCCAATGTATTTCGTAGAAAGCTCACAAGCCTGGAAACAAGATGTGATTGTTATGTTCACACAAATAATCTTCACAAAATACACTTTTTCTTTCATCAACATCGCAATAGAGTAGAAAACAACAACAAGGAGGACTTAATTCAATCTAGAAGAGCACTATGTTTTATAATGTACCTAAAAGAGACCTGCGGTGTACCTGAACCACCGATTTTCACGACAGCAAAGGACACGATTTCTTACCTAATTTGTTATAATCGTGTAGAACTGACTGACCACTGAACCTGTTTCTGTACACTCAGTTGGAATATAGAACGATCTTGACAAGATTCAACTTATAAGCAATCAGGCAGTCACACTCTGAAGATTCAGATTATCACTTATTACGCGCTCAAAGAGAAAAATCACAACTATACTCGTAAAGAGCTGTTAACCGATCAACATTTCATATTAACAACAACAATAGTTGCAAGAACAACCACAACTTAGTGTGACGAGTGAATTGTATGGATGTGAGCATCCGCCATTTTGCACGAGCCGGTTGCCGTCAGCTGGAAACTGTTCTAGAGCGCGCTGCTGTTCCCTCGGTAGTAAAAATGTGAATTTAAAATCGTCGCCGCCACTGCAACAGTGGCTATCTGATTTTAGCCAACTTTTCAGGGGAGCAAAAAACTGGATTGAACAACAGGAGCTATCTACAAGACTTCCACTAAGTGGACGAATTTAATTCACCCAAGAGCTAAAACTACCTGAATGGAATAAATGCTCAACTATCGTCTATTGAACTCCAATAATTCCAAATTGAATAGAAAACAACGCATTAATTATTTTAGTTGAACTGAAAACTAACTTACCAACAGAGAGCTTGAAGCTAGATCAGGACTACACAAGTAGATAGCCACTGTTTGTGTAGAGGAAAAGATAGCACAGCTGTATTTTTTCGTGATTGAGACGACAGAGTTGCCACTAACCAAGAAGTGACTTTACCAATTGATTCAGCTTGAAAACTTACTCTAAAAACCATCAAAACCCAAAAATCACCGAAATGTCAGATAGCCAATGGTGCAGTGGTGGCGACAAAATGCTGCAAAAGCAAAACAAGGAATGATGAAGGGGTGGGCTTTCATATTGGGACGCTGCTTCTCGAGAAAATATAGGTATTTTTTTTATTTTTATATTTTTTTTCCTCTGTTCATTAGAATTGCACCAAATTATAAACTTATTAGCAATATTTTTGTGACTTAAGTTAACTAGGTTACATCTTCAGCCAAGGTACATTGCTTAGCTTTTAATTAGTCAAACAACTGATTTTATTGTCATTAGTGAACTAATTCATGTTGTGTTGTGCATTTGAGCCTTCTGCCGAGATCATTGACATCATGAAGTAGAACAGTTTCTTCATTGAATGATGTAGCCTTTGGAGATGGGCAGCTGCTTGAAGCCTGATGGTTGCATTTACTGTCTCGACTTGTAGGTCATGGTGTAACCGGTCATTGTTTGTAATGCACCTAAGTACGGTATTTTGGAATCTCTGTATCATTTCTCGATTGGTTTGAGCGCTGCAGCCCCACAACTGCGCTCCATAAGTCCAGACTGCCTTTAGAACTTGCGTGTAAAGGATCATCTTGTTGGGGATGGACAAATTTGATTGTCGCCCCATTATCCAGTACATTTTTCTGAATCTGAGTGTCAGTTCATCCTTTTTCTTTTTCACGTGGGGCCTTCAGATTGGACGAACACATCATGGAACCCTACTGCAAACAGCAAGTTTTGGAAGATACCAAAAAATTGAAATTCAATTATCAATTAAGTCAGGCCGTAGGGTGTCTGAAAACGCTTTTGGTTGTTGAGATGAGTTGGAATGTGGCTAACCTTTTTGTTGGTAAAGTCTACGTGCACCGACTTGGCCTCATTTATTTTAATTCTCCACCTTGCTGTCCATTCTTCAATTTGGGAGATTGAGAGCTTAAGTTTTGACATTGACTCTTTATTGTTGTTTCCCACAGCCAAAATTGCCGTGTCATCGGCGAAGGTTGCTATTGCGTTTTCTTCATTTTCAGGTAGATCACTGGTGTAGAGGAGATACAAGAGTGGGCCAAGTACACTCCCCTGTGGCACTCCAGCATTGATCATTCTAGGTTCCGAAAAGGCATCTTCATGTTTTACGCGGAAATATCGATCTGATAAATAGGATCTTAAAAGCTGTGCATACTTTTGCGGTAGCATCTTTTGAAGTTTATGATTGAGCCCTTCGTGCCAAACTTTGTCAAACGCTTGCCTAACGTCGAGGAAGATGGCAGAGCATACTTTCTGCTCTTCAAGAGATTTTTCAATGATAGAGGTTATTCGCTGAACTTGATCTATGGTCGAATGTTTGCTTCTGAAGCCGAATTGGTGTTTTTTGTATCAGGTTCCGTTCGGAGACAGTCTGAACCAATCTCTCATAAAGGAGCTTTTTGAATAATTTTGATAACACAGGCAAGAGGGAGATGGGCCTGGTGGATGCAGGTTCTTCCTGGGGCTTCCCTGGTTAAGAAATCATAATTACCTCTGCTATTTTCCACAGTTGTGGCACATAAGAGAGCCTGATGGATGCATTTATAATTTTTGTAAACCTGGAATGGGTCTGGGACCCGCCGCACCCACCACTTTTTCCATTTCTCCCATGTTTAAATTAGTTTCCATGCACCTGGTCTGATGAATAACCAATTCTGCGTAAGAATTTGCAGCGTTTTTGATCTAGACCATGAAACGTCCAGAAAAAAATGTGAGCCAAATCGGAGAGGTTGACCATTTGCATGAAAACATAGGTTGATTATTCAAGGAATAACCAACCGAAATCATCAAAGTCCGTCAGCCGTCCTCGTCGACTTTGGTAGTAGATTTGGGTAGGGTTGCGGTCAGTATGCGTAATTCGAAAAATGGATTTTTTAAATTTTTTGCAATCTAGGTGTGTGGGGTACAATTATCCACTAAATTCTGGACACTGAATCCAATGAAAAGGGTCCCAGAGTGATTGGCACCCACTGGAAGAGGTTATGCCAGAGGTAAACCACTCGGACCAGCCCCAAAAGATGACAGCTACACTTCATGATGTCTCAATCGAAAGAGGGAGTGAAAGGCAAAAGTCAAACTCAACTAAGAAGTATTTATTACATCCATATATCAAAATCTTAAGAAATGTAAGGTTTTAATCTTGAAACAGCAAAACAAGTTAGGATAAATTCACATGGAAAGTCCATAAATTAAACATGTCCTCAAAGTAGATCACAAGCAGCTACACTGATCACCAGCATACATCATGGGCTAATGTTAATGTGTGTTCCCATGTACCTTTTCAGGGCCCCTGTCTGAGCAGCTCTGTAGTTACACTGATCTGAACTGAATCGATCTCAAGCATATGGTTTGGCACCTGTGTGAGTACTCAAGTGGCTTATCAGATTTCCTGCCTGAGCAGATCTGTAGTCACACTGATCACAGGCATATGGTTTGACACCTGTGTGAGTTCTAAGGTGGATTTTCAGATGTCCTGCTTGTGAAGATCTGAAATCACACTGATCACAAGCATATGGTTTGGCGCCTGTATGAGTTTTTAGGTGTCTTTTCAGGGTCCCTGCCCGTGCAGCTCTGTAGTCACACTGATCACAAGCATATGGTTTGGCGCCTGTGTGAACTCTCAGGTGGCTTATCAGAAGTCCTGCCTGAGCAGATCTGTACTCACACTGATCACAAGTATATGGCATGACAAATCCGTGAGTTTCAAGGTGGATTTTCAGGCTCCCCGCTTGTGAAGATCTGAAATCACACTGATCACAAGCATATGGTTTGACACCTGTGTGAGTACTCATGTGGCGCATCAGATTTCCTGCCTGAGCAGATCTGTAGTCACACTGATCACAGGCATATGGTTTGACACCTGTGTGAGTTCTAAGGTGGATTTTCAGATGTCCTGCTTGTGAAGATCTGAAATCACACTGATCACAAGCATATGGTTTGGCGCCTGTATGAACTCTCAGGTGGCTTATCAGATGTCCTGCCTCAGCAGATCTGTACTCACACTGATCACAAGCATATGGTTTGGCGTCCGTATGAGTTCTTAGGTGTATTTTCAGATTCTCTGTCCGTGCAGCTCTGTACTCACACTGGTCACAAGCATATGGTTTGGTGCCTGTATGAGTTCTAAGGTGTATTTTCAGGTCCCCTGCCTGTGCAGCTCTGTAGTCACACTGATTGCAAGCATATGGTTTGACACCTGTGTGAGTACTCATGTGGCGCATCAGATGTACTGCCTGAGCAGATCTGTACTCACACTGATCACAAGCATATGGTTTGGCATCTGTATGGGTACTTAGGTGTCTTTTCAGGTCCCCTGCCCGTGCAGCTCTGTAGTCACACTGATCACAGGCATATGGTTTGACACCTGCGTGAGTTCTAAGGTGGATTTTCAGATGTCCTGCTTGTGAAGATCTGAAATCACACTGATCACAAGCATATGGTTTGACGCCCGTATGAGTACTTAGGTGTCTTTTCAGGGTCCCTGCTTGTGCAAATCTGTAGTCACACTGATCACAAGCATATGGTTTGGCGCCTGTGTGAACTCTCAGGTGGCTTATCAGAAGTCCTGCCTGAGCAGATCTGTACTCACACTGATCACAAGTATATGGCATGACAAATCCGTGAGTTTCAAGGTGGATTTTCAGGCTCCCTGCTTGTGAAGATCTGAAATCACACTGATCACAAGCATATGGTTTGACACCTGTGTGAGTACTCATGTGGCGCATCAGATTTCCTGCCTGAGCAGATCTGTAGTCACACTGATCACAGGCATATGGTTTGACACCTGTGTGAGTTCTAAGGTGGATTTTCAGATGTCCTGCTTGTGAAGATCTGAAATCACACTCATCACAAGCATATGGTTTGGCGCCTGTATGAACTCTCAGGTGGCTTATCAGATGTCCTGCCTCAGCAGATCTGTACTCACACTGATCACAAGCATATGGTTTGGCGTCCGTATGAGTTCTTAGGTGTATTTTCAGATTCTCTGTCCGTGCAGCTCTGTACTCACACTGGTCACAAGCATATGGTTTGGTGTCTGTATGAGTTCTAAGGTGTCTTTTCAGGTCCCCTGCCTGTGCAGCTCTGTAGTCACACTGATTGCAAGCATATGGTTTGACACCTGTGTGAGTACTCATGTGGCGCATCAGATGTCCTGCCTGAGCAGATCTGTACTCACACTGATCACAAGCATATGGTTTGGCGCCTGTATGGGTACTTAGGTGTCTTTTCAGGTCCCCTGCCCGTGCAGCTCTGTAGTCACACTGATCACAAGCATATGGTTTGGCACCTGTGTGAGTACTCAAGTGGCGCATCAGATTTCCTGCCTGAGCAGATCTGTAGTCACACTGATCACAGGCATATGGTTTGACACCTGCGTGAGTTCTTAGGTGTCTTTTCAGAGTCCCTGTCCGTGCTGCTCTGTACTCACACTGGTCACAAGCATATGGTTTGGCGCCTGTGTGAGTTCTAAGGTGGATTTTCAGGCTCCCTGCATGTGAAGAACTGAAACCACACTGATCACAAGCATATTTTGCTATTGGGGACCAATCGCCCGTGTGGGCCCGTTCGTGATCGTGCAGGCTCAAAGGGCAGGCGGTACGGAAATCACATTGGCCGCAAGCGAACGGTTTCTCTCCTGTGTGTGTTCTGACGTGAATGCGCAGGCTGCAGGCGTCCACGAATTTTGAATTGCAATCACTGCACGTGTAATCATACTGCTCACATGCAAATGGTTTCGAGTTGCATGATTCTTCATCTGGGAATTCTTGAGATTCTTGTATGTAGGAATCACCGAGTTTTACTTCTTCTCTCAGATTATGTGCTAAAACGCTGCTTCTCGAAACATCCACATCATCAGTAGACTCTTCTTTTACCTCCGTCTTGATTGCGCCTGTCAAACTCTTTGAATCGCTCCCAAACTCGCACTCTACCTGAAACACATGAAAAATTCATTAACGAAATTTCCCACAAAGAAATGACAGCCGTAACGATTACTATACAACAACTTAACACATATTTATATCTAATTTACCGAACAGCTAGCCCTAAGAGGGCCGGAATATTTTAACCTAACGGCTTATTGGTGTGTCAAAATCGGAAGTCGTCGTAAACTTTTATAAGCCGGGCTTAAATACCATACAAATAAACGATTTTAATACACCTCAATCATCAATACGTGTCTTGCAGTACGTGCGAAATTCAGTGCCCTATTTTAAAAACATTTGTTTCATATAGGTTTTCCATGAGGCTCTCAGACTAAACCCAAGTATACGTTTCATGATATCTAGATTAAAAAACTCTGCTAATTCATTTCTTCAACATGGGAAAATAAGGGGAAACAATAGGTTTGGCGGGTCTCGGAACCATACCAATCGATTCAGGGTCCAAAATTTTGTGGAAAATGATACCCCACACGCCTAGGTACTAGTAATTTCGATAATACACATTCGAAATGGGTAGATAGATACCCATTTTGACCCATAACCTCTTCCGGTGGGCGCCAATCGTTCCAAGACCATCTCATTTGATTCAGCGTCCAAAATTTAGTCGAAAATGATACCCCACACCCCTAGATCGCCAGAAATCTCGAAAATCCGTTTTTCGAAATACACATTTTGACCCCTACTCTCCCCAAAGTTGGTTTGATCGGGATGAAAAGTTTCGAGGTCCAACTAGAGCCAGAAACGGGTCCCTAACCAAAATATCAAATTTCTAAAAAAAAATTCTACTACCATGATTAGCGAGGACAGCGGATGGCTTACAGTGGACGATCACTTGCTAATTGAATAGGTGAGTTGAAGAAGGGGAATATTCCAAAAAAGTGACTGGCAGACATTGGGTTGAAAAAGGGAAACATTGCTGGAATATTTTCCTTCTTCAACTCATCTGATATTTCAAGGTCATGTGTGACTGCCTTCCGTAATAGGAATATTAGCCTTCTTCCACTCAAATGATGCAGTTCTCTCACTGTTAGAAAATGGCTATCTCAGTTCAGAATCACATTTTTGTGGAATAATACCCTTCTTCAACTCACCCATTCAATTTTGGTCTAGACTCCATGAAACGTAAATGCCAGACCACGGAGTGTATTACCCTAATGTGAAATCAAATTGAAGAATCTTGAAGCTGAATGCATTGCCATGAAGGTGACAAATAAGATTCCACGTGGTTAAAATAAAAAGTCAGATTAAGTTTGTTTCAATGGCTTCGAATCACACAGAGGCGGACAAAACTGGAATATCCTGGTTATTTGGTTAAGTGGTCTACATCCAAGACAAGACGCACAGAACAACCTTCTCTGAGAAGTGCTTTCCGTTCAGCCAATTAGAACGCCATCCGAGATGATAACCCAAGTTAGATGAGCGGTTAGAGGTTACTCCACCTTAGATGATGATAAGCAGTGTCCTAAGTACACCTCCAAACGGTTTTTCTAAAAACTTGCTCTCATTTTCAATGTTAGAAATGTGACTGTCACGAAAAAAATCAAATTTGCGCAGGATTACGTTGTTTCAGCTGATTCAATCTTCAATAAAATTTCATTGACATCCGTCCAGATCGTGGTGCTAAATGAAGAAACGCTGCGAATTCATTCACAGAGGTTGGTAATTCCTCGGACTAGGCACATGGAGACTCATATCAATCGATTCAGCGTCCAAATTTTAGATGAAAATGATACCCCACACGCCTAGGTATAAGAAATTTCGAAAACACATTCGAAATGGGTAGATAGATACCCATTTTGACCCATAACCTCATCCAGCGGGCGCCAATCGTTCCGAGACCCATCTCATTTGATTCAGCGTCCAAAATTTAGTCGAAAATGATACCCCACAGGCCTAGATCGCCAAAAATCTCGAAAATCCGTTTTTCGAAATACACATTTTGACCCGTACTCTCCCCAAAGTTGGTTCGATCGGGCTGAAAAGTTTCGAAGGACAACTAGAGCCAGAAACTGGTTCCTAACCAAAATATCAAATTTCTAAAAAAAAATTCTACTACCATGATTAGCGAGGACAGCGGATGGCTTACAGTGGACGATCACTTGCTAATTTTGGTCTAGACTCCATGAAACGTCCAGAAAACAAAATTATGAGCCAAATAAGAGAGATTTACTTATTACATGAATTCAAGGAATAACCAATGTCAAAATACTGAATACAAGAATCGATGTTCAAATGATATCGATTGTTTGGACTTGGTGGAATTCCCCAAAAAGGCTCAGATCACTCTCTTCTATCTGCATTAATTTCCTACCTAAAGTGTGTTGAGTGATATTTTACTTGAATGTCTCTTTTTACATCCATTGTCTGAATCTTTCAATATGCATCAGGATATCAAAACAATGTAAAATATTATGTTACTACAGTTTCATTTAGAAGGCTGTGGATAGGATCCTCACAGCCATTCTGCCCCTCTTCTCTCCATGAATTTAGCATGAGAAAGCGTCCCTTTGCCAGATGTGTATTCCAATCTATGGCAACTGACCTTTGTTTCTACTGCAAACAGCAAGTCAACATCTGCCATGCTAGTCTCAGAGTCAGCATCTTCTATTTCTTCTTGCTTGACTATAACCTCGCTTTCCATCTGGAACAAAAAGAAAAACAATTTTTATGGTGCCATTTGAAAGGAAATCTGCATTTAAGAGCAACATTTCTATTCATTCAAATGTATTTCTTTTCAGTCTGCAATAGGGCAGCAGGGATAAAAAAAAGTGGAACTAAAAGTGAACGACCCAGGTAAAGAGAGTACCAAGAATGAAAGTGAGTAGGTAGGCGCAGGTCAGCATTCATTAGCTCCTGTGAGCAACAGATTAGTTATGATGGAGTTAGCAGCATGCTGCTGGTCCGAACAGCTCAAAACTGCATTTGCCCAAGGATATACTGATATATATTGATCACAAGCATATGGTTTGTCAATCTCACTAATTGGCGTCTGTATGAGTTCTTAGGTGCCTTTTAAGATGTCCTGCCTGAGCAGCTGTGTAGTCACACTGATCACAAGCATATGGTTTGGCACCTGTGTGAATACTCAAGTGCCTTTTAAGGTTCCCTGCATGTGTACATCTGTAGTCACACAGATCACAAGCATATGGCTTGACACCTGCGTGAGATCTAAGGTGGATTTTCAGGCTCCCTGCTTGTGAAGATCTGAAATCACACTGATCACAAGCATATGGTTTGGCGCCTGTATGAGTTCTTAGGTGTCTTTTCAGGGTCCCTGCCCGTGCAAATCTGTAGTCACATTGATCACAAGCATATGGTTTGACACCTGTGTGAGTTCTAAGGTGGATTTTCAGATGTCCTGCCTGAGCAGATCTGTAGTTGCACTGATCACAAGCATATGGTTTGGCGCCTGTGTGAGTTCTAAGGTGGATTTTCAGGCTCCCTGCATGTGAAGAACTGAAACCACACTGATCACAAGCATATTTTGCTATTGGGGACCTATCGCCCGTGTGGGCCCGTTCGTGATCGTGCAGGCTCAAAGGGCAGGCGGTACGGAAATCACATTGGCCGCAAGCGAACGGTTTCTCTCCTGTGTGTGTTCTGACGTGAATGCGCAGGCTGCAGGCGTCCACAAATTTTGAATTGCAATCACTGCACGTGTAATCATACTGCTCGTTCGCAAATGGTTCCGAGTTGCAAGATTCTTCATCTGAGAATTCTTGAGATTCTTGCACGTAGGAATCACCGAGTTTTACCTCATCTATCAGTTTATGTGCTAAAACGCTGCTTCTTGAAACATCCACATCATCAGTAGACTCTTCTTTTACCTCCGTCTTGATTGCGCCTGTCAAACTCTTTGAATCGCTCCCAAACTCGCACTCTACCTGAAACACATGAAAAATTCATTAACGAAATTTCCCACAAAGAAATGACAGCCGTAACGATTACTATACAACAACTTAACACATATTTATATCTAATTTACCGAACAGCTAGCGCTCAGAGCGCCGGAATATTTTAACCTAACGGCTTATTGGGTGTCAAAATCGGAAGTCGTCGTAAACTCTTATAAGCCAGGCTTAAATACCTTACAAATAAACGATTTTAATACACCTCAATCATCAAAACGTGTTTTGCAGTACGTGCGAAATTTAGTGCCCTATTTTAAAAACATTCGTTTCATATAGGTTTTCCATGAGGCTCTCAGACTAAACCCAAGTATACGTTTCATGATGTCTAGATTAAAAACTCTGCTAATTTATTTCTTCCACATGGGAAAAATGGGGAAACAGTAGGTTTGGCGGGTCTCGGAACCATTCCAATCGATTCAAGGTCCAAAATTTAGTGGAAAGTGATACCCCACACCCCTAGATCGCCAAAAATCTTGAAAATCCGTTTTTCGAAATACACATTTTGACCCCTACTCTCCCCAAAGTTGGTTCGGTCGGGCTGAAATGTTTCGAGGGCCAACAAGAGCCAGAAACGGGTCCCTAACCAGAATATCACATTTTAAAAGAAAATTTCAATCCATGGCAACTGACCTTTGTTTCTACTGTAAACAGTAGGGTGGGTCGAAAAAAATCGATATTTTTTTTTCGGATCGTAATACCGCGGAAAAGTTGCTAAATGGTATGACTAAAAAGGGGAAAAAATATTAAAATTATCGGATGTCATCTTCCGTTCGCGCATAAGCTCTAAAGTTTTGAAAAAAATAATTTTTTTTTTTAAATTTGTGATAATTTTTTTTTACGATATTTAATATGTAATAGTGAAAAATTTCATCTACGACACACTAATAAAGTAATATAAAAATACCGGTATTGCACTTCAACATCTTCCGTTCGCGCATGGACATCCAAATATAGCCAAAATACAAGAAAATCGGATTTTTGTCCTATTTTCTTTTCATGTATAGTTACAGATATCAATAATGTAATACCTAATATCTGATTATACATGTTCTGATAGTTAAAGAAAAAAAATTCAGACGTAATTAGGCTTGGTTTTTCGATCGCGCACAGCGATACAAAACTTACTGTCAGCGCCACTAGCGGGTCAACGACCCACGCCGCGTCACGTGATACCCCCTCTTTTCGGATCGTAATACCGCGGAAAAGTTGCTAAATGGTATGACTAAAAAGGGGAAAAAATATTAAAATTATCGGATGTCATCTTCCGTTCGCGCATGAGCTCTAAAGTTTGATTAAATTTTGAAAAAATTAAATTTTTTTGGAAATTTTTAATATTTTTTTGTATTACGATATTTAATATGTAATAGGGAAAAATGTCATCTACGACACACTAATGAATTAATATAATAATACTGGTATTGAGTTTTAACATCTTCTTTATCAATCAGGGATCCAGGACCTTTGTCTCACTCCAGGTGGCTAACAACAGCTAACCGTGCTTTAAGACTCTACATTAGTCAAGAAAATCCATGGTGCACGAGCTTAGAGCCATCAGTAAGAAGTTTGGTCTTCTTAATACAAAACCACATCGGCATATATGACTTCAGAATGAATATTACTATTTCCTGGAACTCAGCAGTTGGATCCGTTGGACCAGCCACCACATTCACTGAATTTTCCCATATATGGTTCGGATTGTAAGTGAATGGTCGGCTGTCTCATCCTGAGCAGCAACACATTGCTCAGCGCCACCCAAGACGCATTCATCAAGTATGTTTTAATGTTCTTCAGCAGATACCTACCTTTATTATGATGCAAATGTCCACCTCGTGTCTTGATTCACTCGGTTAAGGAAGCCAATGTATTTCGTAGGAAGCTCACAACCCTGGAAACAAGATGTGATTGTTATGTTCACACAAATAATCTTCACAAAATACACTTTTTCTTTCATCAACATCGTAATAGAGTAGAAAACAACAACAAGGAGGGGTAAAAGCCAAGAATATGGACCATTGTCGCGTTATCAGCTGATATCGATAGTACGCTCAGTCGATATGCACTATCGATGTATTATACACGAAATATTTATCCCTGTTGACCATATTTGTCTTTATTTAAAAGGAGGGAAAATACTAAATTGAAATAAACTAAAACTAACTAAAATAAATAAATAAACTAAAAAAAAACTAAACTAAATAAATAAATAACAGTGGACACGCACAAGGAAGGATGGAGGGAAAATGTACACTGACTGAAGTGAAGTGACTGAAGATAGCTGGAGGAGACAAAAAGGAACAACAAAAACTTTCGATTATCGATTATCGACTGTTTGCGCGATATCATTGCTATCAGTTGATAAAGCGACAATGGTCCATATACTTGGCTGGCTAAAGTCAAGTATAGGGACCATTGTCGTGTTATCAACTGATAGCAATGATATCGCGCATACGGTCGATAATCGAAAGTTTTTGTGGGAGTGAGAGGCTTAGTGAAGCTTAGTGAGCACGAGGTAAGTTTATTTCAATTTATTTATTATTTTTTATTTATTATTTAATTATTTATTTATTTTAGTTTATTTCAATTTAGTATTTTCCCTCCTTTTTTATAAAAACAAATATGGCCGACAGGGATAAATATTTCGTGTATAATATATCGATAGTGCATATCGACTGAGCGTACTATCGATATCAGCTGATAACGCGACAATGGTCCCTATACTTTACTTTTACCACTTACTTTAGCCCAAGGAGGACTTAATTCAATCTAGAAGAGCTTTTATAATGTACCTAAGAGACCTGCGGTGTACCTGAACTACCGATTTTCACGACAGCAAAGGACACGATTTCTTACCTAATTTTGTTATTATCGTGAAGAACTGACTGACTACTGAAACTGTTTCTGTACACTCAGTTGGAATAAAGGATGATCTTGACAAGATTCAACTTATAAGCAATCACACTCAGAAGATTCAGATTATCACTTATTACGCGCTCAAAGAGAAAAATCACAACTATATTCATAAAGAGCTGTTAACCGATCAACATTTCAGATTATCAACAACGATAGTTGCAAGAACAACCACAACTAAGTGTGACAAGTGAATTGTATGGATGTGAGCATCCGCCATTTTGCACGAGCCGGTTGCCGTCAGCTGGAAACTGTTCTAGAGCGCGCTGCTGTTCCCTCGGTAGTAAAAATGTGATTTTTAAATCGTCGCCGCCACTGCAACAGTGGCTATCTGATTTTAGCCAACTTTTTCAATACTTTGCAGGGCTTTTGTTACATTCTACAAACCTTTAGTCTGAATTGCTGGATTTTGACGCATGCGCAGTTTCCGCCTTGACGATTTTTGTTACATTTCACTCTTTTTGCCTCGCTTATCGTAGTCTGTCGACTACAAAATTGATCACGCAGACGTTCATCCAGCGAAGCGCCAAATTTACATTCTACTGTTAGCGATCGAAGTTCTGTTACATACTGCACAATAGTCTGATCAGATCTACGATGACACTTGCCAAATGTTATGCGTTCCTGCAAGTAACTGATCGTAGGTGTGTGATAGCTGTTAAAAAATCAAACCAGATCGTCGAACGAAACCTCTAGCAGATCCTTTGGCTCAAAATGATCGAAAGCTAGACGATAAAATTCCGGACCAACGCATTTCAGGAGCAAATTACGGCGATGTTTGGCAGTAGCGTCAGTGTCAAAACCTTGTAGCGTTATTTCAAGGGTGAATCGACGTATGTAGTACTTCCAAGGTTCATCTTTGCTATAGGTGGGAAACTGAAATCTAGCAATTCGTTGAAGTACACTAGTTGATGTTTCGGCGTTAGCCGATGCAGCTTCACCATCATCTGGCATATCGGTAATGTTAGAAAACGCCAAACAATCAAACAAAGATTCACGATTCAGCAAAGATCGCCGTTTTCGTCTCGTAGATGGCATGAACAGTAGATATCGGAATCACCATTAACGTTACAACGGATCCCATCCTCGTCGCCAAAATGTAGTGTATTCGTAGGTAGCTTGTTCATGAGACGATCCAAAATGTTGTAAAAATACTGTATTACAAAACGATAGCACAATACAGTCCTCTTGGAAAAGTTACTCGTAAGAAAATTAATTAGATTATAATATAATGTAATGTAATTATAATATAATATAATGAAGTGCAATCATATGATACAACAGTACATTAATCCACATAAGCCTGAACTTTGGATGGTTATTCTTTGAATAATCAAACAAAATTTTAGGGCGTTTCAAATCAAATCAAATCAATCGGTGGTAGTTGAACTTGCCAGAAACTACTTGTGGTGAACTTGTCTGGGACGGAATACTCCACGTCCCATCAATGGAGTATGCCAGGTGCATCTCCGGGTTATTGGAATAGAGAGGGCTGTTAACAGTGAGGTGGACAAAGTCCTTTCCTTTTAAAGAATTATATAATTTCTAGCAGTCCGAGTAGATGGTAGTTTCCGGCAAAATGGTGAACTCAATCACATTCAATAGAGTGATCAGCTTCATCGAGATTATCATGGTCATCAGGAGAACATAATGAAAATGAAAGTTCGTTGAGTGGATAGTAAATAAATATAATATAATATAATATAATAGGGATAATATAATAATAGGGATAATATAATAGGTTTATAATAGGTTTATAATAGGTTTAATATAATAGGGATAACTGAAATGAAATAGCTGTATCGACTGAAATTAAATGGTTCTTACTGATTGATTGCCTATCATCTACCTACCTAGGGCCCATGGACGAAAATAATGAAATAATATGATAGTTAAATAATTTCTTTCTTAAATAAATAAATAAATCTGGCCTGAATTCGGGTGAGGTTGATGACGGCGGTGGTGAGTGTTGACGGTGGTGAACGGGTAGAAGGTCGAGGGCCTTCGAAGTCCAGGTGAGCCTTTCCGAGGTTTATGGTCACCGGGAGTTGGCGTTTCTCTGGATATCCAGAAGATTTCGAGGAGACGTACAAAAGGTACAGGTGGGATACTGCGTCCCACGGGTATGCACCTTCTCGATAATTTGTACGAATTCGTTTAGTTGACCGAGCCAGCAACTGTCTGCGTGGACTCGGTGATATTAACGGTTTTGTCACGACTGGCGGTGATCCTTTCGAGGCCAGGTGATCTGGACGGAGCTTTCCACCCCTCCAATCTGTCGCGAGTGAGCAGGATCTGACAGGCGCCCGGTGAGACGAGAATCAGCCGAGATACCGATAGCCAGGAAAACAACACACACAAAAAAAAAAAACGACGTCCCCTATTTCGAACATCCCGCCCACCAATTTGGGCAGGCCAAATTCAGAACTATTGGGGTTGGGTAAAGGAAGGGGTGGAAAGGTGTGGAAGCGGCACTAAGTTGGCAACATGGCGGGTGAACGACGAGCCCCCTCTGCAGACGGTCACCACCCGGACGACTCCGTCCCGTCCTGGATGAATGGTCTGAACTCTGGCTAGTTTCCATTGAAGGGGTGGAGAGCTCTCTTTCAGGAGGACCAGGTCGTCAATTTCCAGGTTCTTCTTCATCTGGATCCACTTTGGTCTTTTCTGAAGAGAGGCCAAGTACTCTGAGCTCCAGCGTTCCCAGAACTGTTCACTCATCCTGGTCACAAGCTGCCATCTGTTCAGTAGGTTCTCCTTGGTGTCCAGGAGGGATGGTTCAGGAGCAATGACAAGTGGACCGCCCACCAAGAAGTGTCCTGGGGAAAGGTAGTTGTTCTCAGCTGGATCACTTGACAGTGGGCATAGGGGTCTTGAATTCAAGATTGCCTCTATTCTGGCAAGCCATGTGGAGAGTTCTTCATAAGTGAGAGTGACCTCTGATCCAATGAGTCTCAGATGGCGTTTCACCGACTTCACTCCAGCCTCCCATATGCCTCCCATGTGTGGAGTATGGGGAGGGTTAAAGTGCCAGTTGATCTTGGTATCCACAGCGTACTCCTGGAGATCTCCTTTGGTCGTTGGTGATGAAAGCCACTGATAGAGTTCCTTGAGGTACCTTGCTGCTCCCAAGAAGTTGCTTCCATTATCGGAGTAAACATCAGTTGGAAGTCCTCTTCGTGATGTGAATCGGTGAAATGCTGCAAGGAATGCCTCAGTTGTCAACCTTGTTACGAGTTCAAGGTGTACTGCCTTGGTGGCCATGCATACACACAGGCAGAGATATGCTTTTCCTAGAGCAGCGTTGCGGCGGCTTGATTCCTTGAGAGGAAAAGGGCCAGCAAAATCAATGCCGACATGTTGGAATGGCCGCCCACCATTCACCCTGTACCTTGGCAGATCTCCCATAATTGGGGTAATGGATGTGGCAGTTGACCTGTAACAGGGTTTGCATCGAAAGCCTCTGAGTCGAATCAAGCGGCGGAGGGATGGAATCCAAAATTGTTTCTGGATGACTGCCTGCAATGTAGTTGGACCAGGATGCAGGTAGATTCGATGGTAGTGGTCCACTAAAAGTTCAGACAGGTGTGCCTCTCGTGGCAGAAGGATTGGATGTTTAGCCGATTCTGGTATAGATGAGTGCCTCAGTCTTCCCCCAACTCTCCAGATTCCCTCACCATCAATGTAGGGCTTCAAATCTGCGTACTTGATGAAAGTGCGTTGGTGGTCGTGGAAATAGTAGGTTTGAACATTCTTGACGCACATGGACAGGCCTTTGTCTACTTCAATCTTGTGCAAGCGTCCAAATCTCCACAAGCAGCAACAACATTGCATGTGTTTCAAGTTGTAGATCCACCTTGCTAGCCATCCAGCAGCCTTAATCAAGGTCATGTAGGATGAGAACCTCGACATCCACTGGATGAAGCAGTCTGGGGGATTCATAGATGCAAGCACTCTGGTTTCTGGTTCTTTCATTTCTGGAAGATCAGTGGGTAATTCAACCTTGGAACTTGGCCAGTTTGAAAGAGGCTGATTGATCCACCATGGTCCTGTCCACCATAACCTATGTGTCAGGAGCTGGGATGGGAAAATTCCTCTTGAGGCGGCGTCACAGGGATTTTCCTCGGATATAACATGTTTCCAGGATGCTGTTGGAGTGCTCTCTTGGATTTTCACAACGCGGTTGGCTGCAAATGTCTTGAGTCGGTGAGCTGGCGTGTTTATCCAGGCCAAGACAATGGTAGAGTCTGTAAACATCACTGGGGGCTCCATGGAGAGATTCAAACCCTCAATCAACGGGAATATGGTGGAGTATAAGTTGGCCAAGAGAAGTGCTCCTGCCAGCTCAAGGCGTGGGATGGACTGCGTTTTGATTGGAGCAAGCTTTGACTTGGCCATGAGTAAGGACACCGAGGGACCAGTGGGACCATTCACTCGCAGGTAGAACATAGCTGCATATCCCTTGGTTGACGCATCTGAAAATCCAATCAATTGACAAGATGTTGCCTCGGAAGTGGTTTTGATGAATCTATCAATTCGGAGTTCTGAAAGAAGGGGTAGCTCTGCTATCAGATTTTTCCAGGCATTGGAGAGTTCCTGAGTCAAAGGCTGGTCCCAATCAAGGTTCTGTGTCCAAAGCTCCTGGATAAAACTTTTCATTAGGAGGGTTGTAGGAGTCAAAAATCCAAGTGGGTCATAGAGGCGAGCAACGGTTGAGAGGATTCCTCGTTTGGTGTGGTTACTGCTTGGTTCACCAATTGTAAAGAAGAATGAATCTGATTGTGGATCCCATTGCAACCCTAGGATTTTTACCCAGTGGTCCTCTGGGGCTGAGAGATCCACTGGAGTTGCTTTGATGGTAGACGATATTGGGTTGTCTAGGAGCTCTGTTGAGTTACTCGCCCACTTACTCAATTCAAAACCACCCTTCCTCATAAGTTGGATTAGTTCTTCCTTGAGGAGTTTAGCTGCAGGGACGGATGAGGCTCCTGTGAGGACGTCATCAACGTAAGAGTCTCTCAACAGTGACTGAGCGGCGAGAGGAGAATTGGTTGCCATGGTCCACTGTCAACTGTTTCAGCACCCTCTGAGCTTGATATGGGGCGCAGACAAATCCATATGTGACAGTGTTGAGTTCATACCTTTCTACTGGTTGGTCTGGATGCGCTCGCCAATATATTTGCTGGTATGGTCGGTCTTTTGGAGAGAGTTCAATCATTCGAAACATCTTTACCATGTCGGATGAAAATGCTACAGCATGAAAGCGAAAGCGGAAAATCACCTCTCGGACGTCATTCTGAAGTTTGCAGCCTGTGAGGAGGTGATCATTCAGCGAACCACCAGGCACCTGGACACTAGCGTTGAACACCACTCTCAATTTGGGTCCATCCGGGCCATCCTTCACTACTCCATGGTGTGGAATTACGAATTTGGCTGGAGATGTTGCTGGTGACATGTGTTTCAGGTCCAGGTATTCATTGAGGAAGGTATGATACAGCTTCTGCAGAGATGGGTTATTCTTCAACCTTCTCTCTAAGCTGTAGAACTGTCGAAGAGCGATTGATGATGAGTCTCCAACTGAATTTTCTTCCTTTCTAAAGGGAAGGCGTACGCCGTATCTGCCATTTTCTAGTCGATAATGGGTCTGAACAAAATGTTCTTCGCACTGATTCTCCTCTGGATCTTGGATACGGCTGGGAGGTATGGGTTCCTCAAGTTGCCAGAACCTTTCCAGTTGAAGGGTCACATTGTCGGACCCGTTCAGAGTCAGAAGAGACGTCGAAGATGCTTGATTGGCTTCACCTATTTTGCCCATGACAATGAAGCCAAAAATTGACGAAAGAAGCTTGGGTCCTTCCTCGTCTATTTCTTTGATCACCCCTTTCCAGATTTCTGTAAAGAGGTCGGCTCCCAATAGGAAATCGATTTTGCCTGGCTTCCAGAAGGTTGGGTCTGCAAGGGTAATTCCTCGGCACTTCTGAATTACTGAATGTGGCAGGAATGTGGATGGCAACAAAGACGTAATAGTGGACACAACAATAGCCTCAGTGGTCAGTTGAGTAGTGCTGTTGTCCCTTGGCTGAATTACGCATGTTGCTCTGCCCTTGGCGCCTTCAAAGAGGGTCTGTCCAATTCCAGAGATTGTGTTTGCCATTTTAGTCATCTTCAGACCTAGTTGGTTTAAGCATCGATGGGTGATGAATGAGTTTTGGCTTCCAGAGTCAATAACCATTCGAATGTTCTGAAGTTGACCGTTTACATCCATGATTTGTGCAATTGTCGTGCCAAGGATAATCTGGTTTCCTTTAACTGAGGCTGCAGTGAGGCTTGTTGGTGAATGGGATACTGAAGGTCCATTTGTACTGTCAGAGCTGGAACCACTGGAGGATGGTGGATGAAGAGACGCATGATGTCGTTCAGAACAGAAACGACAGTGCCATTTAGAAGGGCAGTCTTGCACTTGGTGTTTATGGGAGAGGCAATTTTTGCATCCATCCCATTTCTGCAGGAGAGCTCTGCGAGCTGGTCCCAAAATTTCGTTGAATTTGAGACAACTCAATAAGCGATGAGGCTCTCCCTTACATGCGATGCAAGAACCTTTGTCCAATGAATGGTATTTTGATGTACTAGCATTGATTGTTGAGGCTGAGGAAGGTTTGTTGACAATCAATGACGTTTTGTATGGTGTCTTTGCTCTGGGAGGTCGAGAAAATTTGAGTGAGCTGGGCTGTGACGGACCAGAACCTGTGCGAGAGGTGACGGGGTAGCGAGTTGTTCCATCGCAGGCCAATGGGTTAATATTACTGGCAAGCTGAAGGGCAATAGAGTGCTCCCGCACAAAGGCTACCAGATCTTGAAATTTAGGGAAAGTTCCCTTCTTCTGTCTCATCTCAAATAGCTCTCTGGTGTTAGGGTCCAAACATCGAGCTGAGAGGTAGAAGAGAATGAACTCCGCTTGGTTGGGAATATCTAGTGTGTCGAATGCAGCGACGCATTCACCAGCGGAATTCAGGAAATGGTTGAGGGTCTCTGATGTGGCCTTCCCAGCCAACGGCTTGAAATTTAGGAGCTGATCGAGGTACGCAGATGCCAACAGTCGCTTGTTATCATAAGTGTCCAGAAGGGCGTTCCATGCCAACGCATAATTTCCTTCTTCAACCTTGTATGTAGCGATGACTCCAAGAGCAGGTCCTTTCAGTGATGCCCTGAGATACTGGAACTTTTCAATAACTGACAGTCTCTCTGTGTGCACTAAGGACAGGAATGTGTCTCTGAACTTAGGCCAATTCATAAGTTGTCCATCAAAGGTGGGTAGGTTTAACTTAGGCAGGCTTCTCGTAATCCTCGACTCCAAAACCGAAGAAGTATTGGTTGAAGAATCCAAGCGCTCGCTCTTTCGCTTCTCTTCTTCTGCCACAATCAATTCGAGGATGCTACAAGCTGTGTAGTAATGGTTCCTCGCTGCTGACTTCTGTTTAGTGTCATCGTCCTTTGGAAACAAATCAGATTTCTTGTGAGAATCATATAGTTGGCCCATGTCAGCCCACAGAGAATTATAGGACTCGAATGATCGTTCCAGGTTCGTCCTCATCCCTTTAAAATTGGCTATCTTTGATGAGGCGGCAGCTGAAACATCTGTCATGTGTTTTAGTCCATAGTTGGCAATGAACTCCAGCTCGCCCGCCGCATCCTTGAGTTTCCGGCGAATGTTGACGGAAAGATCCTCAAGGGTTGGTACAGCTTCGTCCTTTTTCATCATGGTCAGTTACCGCGAGTGCCGAGAGGGGTGGGAAACTGACGTTGGAAGGAAAAGGAAGTGTGGAGAGGATACAGTTCTGTAACAATCAGACGTATATAAATTACTAATGAAAAGAATGAAGAAATCTGACGAGTAAATAAAATTAAATATATCCGATTACTATTGCGCAAAAGTGAGCAGCGACATAATTGAATGAAAGAAGAAAAGGAAAATAAATTATTTCAAGTAAATAACAAACAAAGTTAATTCTTCAAGAAAATAAATAATTCCAATGAATAAAAAGTTAGTACACTTGGAGCTAAAAGATCGATGTAGAACTCGATCTCGAGCGAGTGCGTAATCGCAATGGAACTACTTAGGTGTTATGCGTTATAGTATTTAGTTCGTAGTTCGTAGGTTTTGCGTGTTCCGAAAAATAGGATTATGTTACCTACTTACGGCCACACAACCACGTTCTGCTACCAGAAAATTATGTTGAGAACATAATGAAAATGAAAGTTCGTTGAGTGGATAGTAAATAAATATAATAGGGATAACTGAAATGAAATAGCTGTATCGACTGAAATTAAATGGTTCTTACTGATTGATTGCCTATCATCTACCTACCTAGGGCCCATGGACGAAAATAATGAAATAATATGATAGTTAAATAATTTCTTTCTTAAATAAATAAATAAATCTGGCCTGAATTCGGGTGAGGTTGATGACGGCGGTGGTGAGTGTTGACGGTGGTGAACGGGTAGAAGGTCGAGGGCCTTCGAAGTCCAGGTGAGCCTTTCCGAGGTTTATGGTCACCGGGAGTTGGCGTTTCTCTGGATATCCAGAAGATTTCGAGGAGACGTACAAAAGGTACAGGTGGGATACTGCGTCCCACGGGTATGCACCTTCTCGATAATTTGTACGAATTCGTTTAGTTGACCGAGCCAGCAACTGTCTGCGTGGACTCGGTGATATTAACGGTTTTGTCACGACTGGCGGTGATCCTTTCGAGGCCAGGTGATCCGGACGGAGCTTTCCACCCCTCCAATCTGTCGCGAGTGAGCAGGATCTGACAGGCGCCCGGTGAGACGAGAATCAGCCGAGATACCGATAGCCAGGAAAACAACACACACAAAAAAAAAACGACGTCCCCTATTTCGAACATCAGTCATGAAAAAATTAGTTGCCAGCAGTAACCCATCATAACGCCATGATCAAACGCTTGTGAGTTGTAACCAACCAACAACGAAGGGTTTTATACACCAGCGATTGTGAGGTGAAGTCACTTGTTGCTGCAAATTATTACACAAGAGTTAGTAATTCCTCGAATAGGGGATACAGTGGGTGTGGCGGGTCCCGTACCCATTCCAATCGATTCAGGGTCCAAAATTTAGTGGAAAATGATACCCCACACGCCTAGGCACCAGAAGTCTTGACACATACAAAATACATACCCAATTTGACCCATAACTTCTTCCAATGAGAGCCAATCGTTTTGGGACCCATTTCATTGGATTCAGCGTCCAAAATTTAGTAGAAAATGATACCCTACTCGCCTAAATCGCCCAAAATATCAAAAAATCCATTTTTCAAACAACCCCTTCCCCGCCCAAATTTGGTCCGATCGGGCTGAAAAATTTCTAAAACCGTTCTAGGCCGGGAACAGACCCCTGACCCAAATTTCAGATTTTTAGAAAATTTTCTACTACCGAAAACGGCGCGGACAATGGACGGCGGACGGACATTTACCTTTTTGGTTGGTTATTCCTTGAATAATCAACCTCTTTTCATGCAAATTTTCAACCTCTCCGATTCGGCTCAAAAATTATTTCTGAACGTTTCATTGTGTCTAGATTGAAAAAGGTTTTTGGTAATAGAAAATTTTCTAAAAATCTGAACTTTGGGTCAGGGGTCTGTTCCCGGCCTAGGAAGGTCCTCAAAACATTTCAGCCCGATCGCACCAAATTTGGGCGGAGAAGGGGTCAAAATGTGTTTTTTTAAAAATTGATTTTTCGATATTTTTTGAAATTTAGGTGTGTGGGGTACAATTTTCTACTAAATTCTGGACGCTGAATCCAATGAAAAGGGTCCCGGAACGATTGGCACCCATTGGAAGAGGTTATGCCAGAGGTAAACCACTCGGACCAGCCCCAAAAGATGAACAGCTACACTTCATGATGTCTCAAGCGAAAGAGGGAGTGAAAGGCAAAAGTCAAACTCAACTATGAAGTATTTATTACATCCATATATCAAAATCTTAAGTAATGTAAGGTTTCAATGTTGAAACAGCAAAACAAGATAGGATAAATTCACTTGGAAAGTCCATAAATTAAACATGTCCTCAAAGTAGATCACAAGCAGCTACACTGATCACCAGCATACATCATGGGCTAATGTTAATGTGTGTTCTCATGTGCCTTTTCAGGACCCCAGTCTGAGCAGCTCCCTAGTTACACTGATCTGAACTGAATCGGTCACAAGCATATGGTTTGGCACCTGTGTGAGTTCTAGGGTGGATCTTCAGGCTCCCTGCATGTGAAGATCTGAAATCTACCTAATTGGCGTCTGTATGAGTTCTTAGGTGCCTTTTAAGATGTCCTGCCTGAGCAGCTGTGTAGTCACACTGATCACAAGCATATGGTTTGGCGCCTGTATGAGTTCTTAGGTGTCTTTTCAGGGTCCCTGCCCGTGCAAATCTGTAGTCACACTGATCACAAGCATATGGCTTGACACCTGCGTGAGATCTAAGGTGGATTTTCATGCTCCCTGCTTGTGAAGATCTGAAACCACACTGATCACAAGCATATGGTTTGGCACCTGTGTGAGTACTCAAGTGCCTTTTAAGGTTCCCTGCATGTGCAGCTCTGTAGTCACACTGATCACAAGCATATGGTTTGGCGCCTGTATGAGTTCTTAGGTGTCTTTTCAGGGTCCCTGCCCATGCAAATCTGTAGTCACACTGATCACAAGCATATGGTTTGGCACCTGTGTGAGTACTCATGTGGCTTATCAGACTTCTTGCATGAGCAGATCTGTAGTCACACTGATCACAGGCATATGGTTTGACACCTGCGTGAGTTCTAAGGTGTATTTTCATGGTCCCTGTCTGTGCAGCTCTGTACTCACACTGGTCACAAGCATATGGTTTGGCGCCTGTATGAGTTCTTAGGTGTCTTTTCAGGGTCCCTGCCTGTGCAAATCTGTAGTCACACTGATCACAAGCATATGGCTTGACACCTGCGTGAGATCTAAGGTGGATTTTCAGGCTCCCTGCTCGTGAAGATCTGAAACCACACTGATCACAAGCATATGGTTTGGCGCCTGTGTGAGTACTCAAGTGCCTTTTAAGGTTCCCTGCACGTGCAGCTCTGTAGTCACACTGATCACAAGCATATGGTTTGGCGCCTGTGTGAGTTCTAAGGTGGATTTTCAGGCTCCCTGCATGTGAAGAACTGAAACCACACTGATCACAAGCATATTTTGCTATTAGGGACCAATCGCCCGTGTGGGCCCGTTCGTGATCGTGCAGGCTCGAAGGGCAGGCGGTACGGAAATCACATTGGCCGCAAGCGAACGGTTTCTCTCCTGTGTGTGTTCTGACGTGAATGCGCAGGCTGCAGGCGTCCACAAATTTTGAATTGCAATCACTGCACGTGTAATCATACTGCTCGCATGCAAATGGTTTCGAGTTGCAAGATTCTTCATCTGAGAATTCTTGAGATTCTTGCACGTAGGAATCACCGAGTTCTACCTCTTCTATCAGTTTATGTGCTAAAACGCTGCTTCTTAATACCTCCACATCATCAGTAGACTCTTCTTTTACCTCCGTCTTGATTGCGCCTGTCAAACTCTTTGAATCGCTCCCAAACGTCGTTTCGAAGCACTCTACCTGAAACACATGAAAAATTCATTAACGAAATTTCCCAGAAAGAAATGACAGCCGTATAGATTACTATACAACAACTTATATCAAATTTACCGAACAGCTAGCCCTAAGAGGGCCGGAATATTTTAACCTAACGGCATATTGTTGTGTCAAAATCGGAAGTCGTCGTAAACTCTTATAAGCCGGGCTTAAATACCATACAAATAAACGATTTTAATACACCTCAATCATCAATACGTATCTTGCAGTACGTGCGAAATTTAGTGCCCTATTTTAATAACATTCGTTTCATATTGGTTTTCCATGAGGCTCTCAGACTAAACCCAAGTGTACTGGGTAGATAGATACCCATTTTGACCCATAACATCATCCAGAGGGCGCCAATCATTCCGACACCCAAAGTTGGTTCGATCGGGCTGAAAAGTATCGAAGGCCAACTAGAGCCAGAAACGGGTCCCTAACTAAAATATCAAATTTAAAAATAAAAAAAAATTCTACTACCATGATTAGCGAAGACAGCGGATGGCATTAAGTGGACGATCACTTGCTAATTTTAGTCTAGACACCATGAAACGTCCAGAAAACAAAATTATGAGCCGAATAAGAGAGATTTACTTATTGCATGAATTCAAGGAATAACCAACTGTCAGAATACTGAATACAAGAATTGATGTTCAAATGATGTGATATTGAGTGATATTTTACTTGAATGTCTCTTTTTACATCCATTGTCTGAATCTTTCAATATGCATCAGGATATCAAAACAATGTAAAATATCATGTTACTACAGTTCCATTTAGAAGGCTGTGGATAGGATCCTCACAGGCGTTCTGCCCCTCTTCTCTCAGTGTATTCCATGGCCTCGCCGTTGCGCTACTGACGTATCTGTTGCTTCCTCTGATCAAGTGCCTACTTTGTGATTATTAAATCTTTTAAAAAGTAATCTGAAGGGTTTCCTTCATCTTCTACCAAGGGTGAGTCAATAACAACAATAATGCACTGTTTCAAACCAAGTTTCTGAGCTATCAACCCAAGAAACGCCTGTGGGCTAACGACTATTGAATTGATACCAACCAAAAATGTGGACATCATACATGGACAGATGAAGGCAGGAATTTAGCATGAGAAAGCGTCCCTTTGCAAGATGTGTATTCCAATCTATGGCAACTGACCTTTGTTTCTACTGCAAACAGCAAGTCAACATCTGCCATGCTAGTCTCAGAGTCAGCTTCCTCTATTTCTTCTTGTTTGATTATAATCTCGCTTTCCATCTGGAACAAAAAGAAAAACAATTTTTATGGGGCCATTTGGAAGGAAATCTGCATTTAAGAGCAACATTTCTATTTATTATAATGTATTTCTTTTCAGTCTGTAATAGGGCAGCAGGGATAAAAAAAGTGGAAAACTAAAAGTGAACGACCCAGGTAAAAAGAGTACCAAGAATAAAAGTGAGTAGGTAGCTGCACGTGTAATCATACTGCTCGCATGCAAATGGTTTCGAGTTGCAAGATTCTTCATCTGAGAATTCTTGAGATTCTTGCACGTAGGAATCACCGAGTTTTACCTCATCTATCAGTTTATGTGCCAAAACGCTGCTTCTTGAAACTTCCACATCATCAGTAGACTCTTCTTTTACCTCCGTCTTGATTGCGCCTGTCAAACTCTTTGAATCGCTCCCAAACTCGCACTCTACCTGAAACACATGAAAAATTCATTAACGAAATTTCCCACAAAGAAATGACAGCCGTAAAGATTACTATACAACAACTTAACACTTATATCTAATTTACCGAACAGCTAGTCCTAAGAGGGCCGGAATATTTTAACCTAACGGCTTATTGGTGTGTCAAAATCGGAAGTCGTCGTAAACTCTTATAAACCGGGCTTAAATACCATACAAATCATCACTTTTAATACACCTCAATCATCAGAATGTGTTTTGCAGTACGTGCGAAATTTAGTGCCCTATTTTAAAAACATTTGTTTCATATAGGTTTTCCATGGGGCTCTCAGACTAGCCCCAAATGTTGAAAGTATACGTTTCATGATATTTAGATTAAAAAATCTGCAAATTCTTACACACGGGTTGGTTATTCCTCGAATGGGGGAAACTGTGGGTGTGGCGGGTCCCAGACCCATTCCAATCGATTCAGGGTCCAAAATTTAGTGGAATATGATACCCCACACGCCCAGGTACCAGAAATCCTGACACATACAAAATGGGTGGATACATACCCATTTTGACCCATAACTTCTTCCGGTGGGTGCCAATCGTTCTGGGACACACATCATTGAATTCAGCGTCCAAAATTTAGTGGAAAATGATACCCCACACGCCTCGGTAGCAGAAATCCCGAAAACACATAATCAAATTGGGTAATAAATACCCAATTTGACCCATAACTTCTTCCAGTGGGTGCCAATTGTTCTGGGACCCATTTTATTGGATTCAGCGTCCAAAATTTAGTGGAAAATGACACCCCACTCGCCTAAATCACCCAAAATCTCGAAAATCCATTTTTCAAAAAACACATTTTGACCCCTACCCCCTCCAAATTTGGTCCGATCGGGCTGAAAAGTTTCGAGGACCCATCTCGGCTGGGAACAGACCCCTGACCCACATTTCAGATTTTTAGAACATTTTCTACTACCAAAAACGGCGTGGACGGCGTACGGCGTACGGCGGACGGACATTGACCTTTTTTGATCTAGACATCATGAAACGTCCAGAAAAAAATTTTGAGCCGAATCGGAGAGGTTGACCATTTGCATGAAAACATAGGTTGATTATTCAAGGAATAACCAACCAAAAGGTCAATGTCCGTCCGCCTACGCCGTCCGCCGTTTTTGGTAGTAGAAAATTTTCTAAAAATCTGAAATTTGGGTCAAGGGTCTGTTCCCGGCCTAGGACGGTCCTCCAAGCTTCTCAGCCCGATCGGACCAAATTTGGGCGGGGTAGGGGTCAAAATGTGTTTTTTGAAAAATGAATTTTCGAGATTTTGGGCGATCTAGGCGAGTGGGGTATCATTTTCCACTAAATTTTGGACGCTGAATCCAATGAAATGGGTCCCAGAACGATCGGCACCCACTGGAAAAAGTTATGGGTCAAATGGGGTATATATTACCCATTTTGAATATGTGTTTTTGAGATTTCTGGAATCTAGGCGTGTGGGGTATCATTTTCCACTAAATTTTGGACGCTGAATCCAATGAAATGGGTCCCAGAACGACCACTGACCCAAATTTCAGATTTTTAGAACATTTTCTACTACCAAAAACGGCGTGGACAATGGACGGCGTACGGCGGACGGCGTACGGACATTGACCTTTTTTGATCAGGACATCATGAAACGTCCAGAAAAAAATTTTGAGCCGAATCGGAGAGGTTGACCATTATCATGAAAACATAGGTTGATTATTCAAGGAATAACCAACCAAAACGCTGCAAATTCATTTCTTCAACATGGGGAAAATGGGGAAACAGTAGGTGTGGCGGGTCTTGGAACCATACAATCGATTCAGGGTTCAAAATTGAGTGGAAAATGATACCCCACACGCTAAGGTACTGGAAATTTCGATAATGCACACTCGAAATGGGTAGATAGATACCCATTTCGGCCCATAACATCATCCAGAGGGCGCCAATTCTTCTGGGACCCATTCCATTGGATTCAGCGTCCAAAATTTAGTGGAAAACAATATCCCACACGCCTAGATCGCCAAAAATCTCGAAAATCCATTATTCGAAATACTCATTTTGACCCCTATCCCGCCCAAGGTTAGTCCAATTGGGCTGAAAAGTGTTGAGGACCAACTAGAGCCAGAAGCGGGTGCCTGACTTTCTGAAAATTTGAAATCTAAAAATCTAAACATTTTAATCAGAAACCTCTTTCTGGCTCTAGTTGGGCCCCGAAGCTTTTCAGCCAAATGAGCCCGACTTTGGGGAGTGAAAGGGTGAAAATGAATGTGTTCAATTTTAATTCAAATTCAATTTAGGGACTTTGGGTATTTTATTAAATGTTACACGCTAAACCGATTGAAATGAGCCAGGAACACTCAACGCTCACTGTGTTCCCCATTGTCCTGCTCATAGGAATTATAAACAATTGTGGATTAATTTGAAGCGTTTTTCCAACGAGCAAGATGCCAGATTCTTCTTGACAACAAAAGATGACCTACATGATGCCAGAACACGTACGCAATACTGTTCCTCAAACTTCCACTCATTCTCAATACCAGGCAAAGAATTAGCAAGGAATATGCCTTAACTTTCAGCTAAATGCCAGACTACGGAGTGTATTACCCTAATGTGAAATCAAATTGAAAAATCTGGCAGCTGAATGCATTGCCATGAAGGTGACAAATAAGATTCCACGTGGTTAAAAGAAAAAGTCAGATTAAGTTTGTTTCAATGGCTTCGAATCACACAGAGGCGGACAAAACTGGAATTTCTTGGTTCTTTGGTTAAGCAGTCCACATCCAAGACAAGACGCACAGAACAACCTCCTCTGAGAAGTGCTTTCCGTTCAGCCAATTAGAACGCCATCCTAGATGATAACCCAAGTTAGATGAGCGGTTAGAGGTTACTCCACCTTAGATGATGATAAGCAGTGTCCTAAGTACACCTCCAAACGGTTTTTCTAAAAACTTGCTCTCAGCTTCAATGTTAGAAATGTGACTGTCACGAAAAAAATCAAATTTGCGCAAGATTACGTTGTTTCAGCTGATTCAATCTTCAATAGAATTTTATTGACATCTGTCCAGATCGTGGTGCTAAATGAAGAAACGCTGCGAATTCCTTCACAGAGGTTGGTAATTCCTCGGACTAGGCACATGGACACTCATATCAATCGATTCAGCGTCCAAATTTTAGATGAAAATGATACCCCACGCCTAGGTATAAGAAATTTCGAAAACACATTCGAAATGGGTAGATAGATACCCTTTTTGACCCATAACCTCTTCCGGTGGGCTCCAATCGTTCCGAGACCCATCTCCTTTGATTCAGCGTCCAAAATTTAGTCGAAAATGATGCCCCACACCCCTAGATCGCCAAAAATCTCGAAAATCCGTTTTTCGAAATACACATTTTGACCCCTACACTCCCCAAAGTTGGTTCGATCGGACTGAAAAGTTTCGAGGGCCAACAAGAGCGAGAAACGGGTCCCTGACCAGAATATCAAATTTTTAAAAAAATTTCAATCCATGGCAACTGACCTTTGTTTGTACCGCAAACAGCAAGTCAACATCTGCCATGCTAGTCTCAGAGTCAGCTTCTTCTATTTCTTCTTGCTTGACTATAACCTCGCTTTCCATCTGGAACGAAAAGAAAAACAATTTTTACGGTGCCATTTGAAAGGAAATCTGCATTTAAGGGCAACATTTCTATTTATTCAAATTGTGTTAATTTTTAGTCTGTAATTGGGCAGCAGGGATAAAAAAAGTGGAAAACTAAGAGTGAACGACCCAGGTAAAGAAAGTACCAAGAATAAAAGTGAGTAGGTAGGCGCAGGTCAGCATTCATTAGCTCCTGTGAGCAACAGATTAGTTATAATGAAGTTACAACTGCGAATCGCAGTCAGCATGCAGCTGGTCCAAACAGCTCAAAACTGCATTTGCTGATAGTTTGGACGCAGAATCAACTGGAATGAGTCTCCATGCTGCTGGTCTGAGGTTTTTATCAGCTCCGAAATTAGGCTATTAGGAATAGAACGCGCCTAACAAACTGTGCTTCTTAGAAGCGAACTTATTCCAATTTGGTGAATTAAACGAGTTTCTTGGGCATTGGATGTTCGTGATTCATCAGGGATTTCTGAAGTGTCCACGTCTCATCTTCGCTGCATCAACCAGCAACCTCATCTACTGCATTTGTCCAAAAATAGTTTGGATTGTAAGTGACTGGGTCCAGTCCTCTGTCTCATCCTGAGCAGCAACACATTGCTCAGCGACACCCAAGACGCATTCATCAAGTAAGTTTTGATGTTCTTCAGCAGACTCACCTGAATTTAGATGCAAATTTCCACCTTGTGTCTTGATTCACTCAGTTAAGGTAGCGAATGTATTTTGTGGAAAGCTGGACAACCCTGGAAACGAGAAGTTATTGTTAAATTCACAAAATGAATCTTTACAAAATAAACTTTTTCTTTCATAAGTAACGTAATAGAGCATAAAACGCACAAAAAGGAGTTAAGCTAGACTAGAAGAGCACTATGTTTTATAATGTACCTTAAGGTGACCTGCAGTGTACCTGAACCACCAATTTTCACGACAGCAAAGGACACGCTTACTCACCAAATTTTGTTATAATCGTGTAGAACTGACTGACCACTGAAACTGTTTCTGTACACTCAGTTGGAATATAGAACGATCTTGCCAAGGTTCAACTTATAAGCAATCAGGCAATCACACTCTGAAGATTCAGATTATCATTCTTGGGCATATTTGTGTTGATGTGGTTCGTGATTCATCAGGGATTTCCGAGGTATTGATGTCTCATCATCGCTGCATCAACCAGTCACCACATTCACTGAATTTGCCCATAAATGGTTTGGATTGTATGTGACTGGGTTCAGTCCTCTGTCTTATCCTGAGCAGCACCACATTGCTCAGGGACACCCAAGACGCGTTCATCAAATATGTTTTAATGTCCTTCAGCAGACACTCACTTGTATTTAGGTGAACATGTGCACCTCGTGTTTTGATTTACTGGGTAGGAAGCTAATGTGTTTCGTAAGATGCTCACAAGCCTGGAAACGAGAAGTGATTGTTAAATTGACACAAAACCACTTCACAAAATAAGAGATTTTTGGCGATCGAGGCGTGTGGGGTACTCTTTTCGACTGGATTTTACACGCAGAATCCAATTAGACGGGTCAACGGACGATTGGCGCCCACCGGAAGAAGTTCCGAGTCAAAATGGGTGTCTATCTACCCTATTTTGTATGTATTTTCGAGATTTCCGAGACCTAGGCGTGTGGGGTGTCCTTTTCCACTAAATTTTGGACGCAGAATCAATTGGAATGACTCTCCATGCTGGTCTGAGGTTTTTGTCAGCTCGGAAAATAGGCTATCAGGAATAGAACGCGCCTAACAAAACGTACTATTGGACGCGAACATATTCTAATTTGGTGAATTGAACGAGTTTCTTGGGCATATATGTGTTGATGTGGTTGGTAATCCATCAGGGATTTCCAAAGTATTCATGTCTCATGATTGCTGCATCAACCAGCACCCACATCTACTGCGTTTGCCTAAAAATGATTTGGATTGAAAATGACTGGGTCCAGTCCTCTGTCTCATCCTGAGCAGCACCACACCCAAGACGCATTCATCAAGTACGTTTTAATGTTCTTCAGCAGATACCTGTATTAAGATGCAAATGTCCACCTCGAGTCTTGATTCACTCGGTTAAGGAAGCCAATGTATCTCGTAGAAAGCTCACAAGCCTGGAAACAAGATGTGATTGTTAAATTCACACAAATAATCTTCACAAAATACACTTTTTCTTTCATCAACATCGTAATAGAGTAGAAAACAACAACAAGGAGGACTTAATTCAATCTAGAAGAGCACTATGTTTTACCTATTACCTAAAAGAGACCTGCGGTGTACCTGAACCACCGATTTTCACGACAGCAAAGGACACGATTTCTTACCTAATTTGTTATAATCGTGTAGAACTGACTGACCACTGAACCTGTTTCTGTACACTCAGTTGGAATATAGAACGATCTTGACAAGATTCAACTTATAAGCAATCAGGCAATCACACTCTGAAGATTCAGATTATCACTTATTACGCGCTCAAAGAGAAAAATCACAACTATATTCGTTAAGAGCTGTTAACCGATCAACATTTCATATTAACAACAGAAACAGTTGCAAGAACAACCACAACTAAGTGTAACGAGTGAATTGTATGGATGTGAGCATCCGCCATTTTGCACGAGCCGGTTGCCGTCAGCTGGAAACTGTTCTAGAGCGCGCTGCTGTTCCCTCGGTAGTAAATATGTGATTTTGAAATCTCGCCGCCACTGCAACAGTGGCTATCTGATTTTAGACAACTTTTTAGGGGAGCAAAAAACTGGATTGAACAACAGGAGCTATCTACAAGACTTCCACAAGACTTCCTACAAGACTTAAGTGGACGAATTTAATTCACCCAAGAGCTAAAACTACCTGAATGGAATAAACGCTCAACTATCGTTTATTGAACACCAATAATTCCAAATTGAAAGGAAAACAACACATAAATTATTTTAGTTGAACTGAAAACTAACTTACCAACAGAGAGCTCGAAGCTGGATCAGGACTACACAAGTAGTTAGCCACTGTTTGTGTAGGGGAATAAGATAGCCACAGTTGTATTTTTCGTGATTGAGACAACAGTGTTGCTACTAGCCAAAAAGCGACCTTACCAATCGATTCAGCTCGAAAACATACTCTAAAAACCATCAAAACCCAAAAATCACCATAATGTCAGATAGCCACTGGTGCAGTGGTGGCGACAAAATGCTGCAAAAGCAAAACAAGGAATGATGAAGGGGTGGGCTTCCATATTGGGACGCTGCTTCTCGTGAAAATATAGGTATTTTTTTTATTTTTATATTTTTTTCCTCTGTTTATTAGAATTGCACCAAGTTATAAACTTATTAGCAATATTTTTGTGACTTAAGTTAACTAGGTTACATCTTCAGCCAAGGTACATTGCTTAGCTTTTAATTAGTCAAACAACTGATTTTATTGTCATTGCATTAGCGAACTAATTCATGTTGTTTCGTGCGTTTAAGCCTTCTGACGAGATTATTGACGTCATGAAGACTTCCTGATGAAGTCAAACAGCCTCTTGGTTGACATGATGTAGCCTTTGGAGATGGGCAGCTGCTTGAAGCCTGATGGTTCCGTTTACTGTCTCGACTTGTAGGTCATGGTGTAACCGGCCGTTTCTGAAGTACCACGGAGCGTTCGTAATGCATGTAAGTACGGTATTTTGGAATCTCTGTATCATTTCTCGATTGGTTTGAGCGGTGCAGCCCCACAACCGCTCCATAAGTCCAGACTGGCTTTAGGACTTGCTTGTAAAGGATCTTCATGTTGGGGATGGACAAATTTGATTGTCGCCCCATTATTCAGTAAATTTTTCTGAATTTGAGTGTCAGTTCATCCTTTTTCTTTTTCACGTGGGGCCTTCAGATTGGACAAACATATCATGGAACCCTACTGCAAACAGCAAGTTTTGGAAGATACCAAAAAATTGACATTCAATTATCAATTGAGTAAGACCGTAGGGTGTCTGAAAACGCTTTTGGTATTTTGTGCTCGGTCTTCCAAATTTTTTCTCACCTATCAATGTGAAACCTGAAACCATCGATGATATTATTTTAGTCTCTTGTTGCTTTCACAACTACTTGAGGGAGAGGGCCATGCTCCACAACATTGGGTGCCCCGACACAAACTCAATGAGTTTCTCGTCTTCTTCCGCAGAAAATCGATCACCCGGCATGGCAAAAATAATCATTTGGCACAAAGAAATGCGAAACACGCGGCGGCGTGAAGCGTGATGACTTCTCTCGAAGCACGTAGGCTTCTTTCTTTCTGCTCTTCAAGAGAATTTTCAATGATAGAGGTTATTCGGTGAACTTGATCTATGGTCGAGTGTTTGCTCCTGATGCCGAATTGATGTTTTGGCATCAGGTTCCGTTCGGAGACAATCTGAACCAATCTCTCATAAAGGAGCTTTTCGAATAATTTTGATAACACAGGCAAGAGGGAGATGGGCCTGGTGGATGCAGATTCTTCCTGGGGCTTCCCTGGTTTAGAAATCATAATTACCTCTGCTATTTTCCACAGTTGTGGCACATAAGGGAGCCTGATGGATGCATTTATAATTTTTGTAAACCTGGAATGGGTCTGGGACCCGCCGCACCCACCGTTTTGGTTGGTTATTCCTCGAATAATCAACCTATGTTTTCATGATAATGGTCAACCTCTCCGATTTGGCTCAAAATTTTTTTCTGGACGTTTCATGATGTCCTGATCAAAAAAGGTCGATGTCCGTCCGCCGTACGCCGTACGCCGTACCCCGTACGCCGTCCATCGTCCGCGCCCTTTTTGGTAGTAGAAAATTTTCTAAAAATCTGAAATTTTGGTCAGGGGTCTGTTCCCTGCCGAGACGGGTCCTCGAAACTTTTCAGCCCGATCGGACCAAATTTGGCGGGGGTAGGGGTCAAAATGTGTTTTTTGAAAAATGGATTTTCGAGATTTTGGGCGATCTAGGCGAGTAGGGTGTCATTTTCCACTAAATTTTGGACGCTGAATCCAAATAAATTGGTCCCAGAACGATTGGCACCCACTGGAAGAAGTAATTGGTCAATTTATGGGTAAAAAAAAACTTAAACACCACCTGGGTTCGAACTGAGTGCCTTCCGGTTACTGCCGAACGCTCTAGCCACCTGCGCCATAGTGTAACCTAGGCTAGGGCGAATAGCGTGTGGAATATCATTGCCACTAAATTTTGGACCCTGAATCGATTGGAATGGGTCCGGGACCCGCCACATCCACCGTTTCCCCCATTCGAGGAATAACCAACCCGTGTGTAAGAATTTGCAGATTTTTTTCCATTTCTCCCATGTTTTTAAATTAGTTTCCATGCACCTGGTCTGATGAATAACCAATTCTGCGTAAGAATTTGCAGCGTTTTTGATCTAGACCATGAAACGTCCAGAAAAAATTTGAGCCAAATCGGAGAGGTTGACCATTTGCATGAAAACATAGGTTGATTATTCAAGGAATAACCAACCAAAATCAGCAAAGTCCGTCAGCCGTCCACGCCGACTTTGGTAGTAGAAATTATTCAGCAAACCTGAAATTGTGGTCAAGGCTCTAGTTGGTCCTCTAAACTTTTCAACCCGACCGTACCAAATTTGGGTAGGGTCGCGGTCAATATGAGTAATTCAAAAATGGATTTTTTGCAATCTAGGGTGTGGGGTATAATTTTCCACTAAATTCTGGACGCTGAAACCAATGAAAAGGGTCCCAGAACGATTGGGACCCACTGGATGAGGTTATGCCAGAGGTAAACCACTCGGACCAGCTCCAAAAGATGACAGCTTCACTTCATGATGTCTCAATCAAAAGAGGGAGTGAAAGGCAAACGTAAAACTCAACTAAGAAGTATTTATTACATCCATATATCAAAATCTTAAGTAATGTAAGGTTTCAATCTTGAAACAGCAAAACAAGTTAGGATAAATTCACTTGGAAATTCCATAAATTAAACATGCCCTCAAAGTAGATCACAAGCAGCTACACTGATCACCAGCATTTGTCATGGGCTAATGGTAATGTGTGTTCTCATGTGCCTTTTCAGGGCCCCTGTCTGAGCAGTTCTGTAGATACACTGATCTGAACTGAATCGATCTCAAGCATATGGTTTGGCACCTGTGTGAGTACTCAAATGGCGCATCAGATTTCCTGCCTGAGCAGATCTGTAGTCACACTGATCACAGGCATATGGTTTGACACCTGCGTGAGTTCTAAGGTGGATTTTCAGATGTCCTGCTTGTGAAGATCTGAAATCACACTGATCACAAGCATATGGTTTGGCGCCTGTATGAGTTCTTAGGTGTCTTTTCAGGGTCCCTGCCCGTGCAGCTCTGTAGTCACACTGATCACAAGCATATGGTTTGGCGCCTGTGTGAACTCTCAGGTGGCTAATCAGAAGTCCTGCCTGAGCAGTTCTGTACTCACACTGATCACATGTATATGGCATGACAAATCCGTGAGTTTCAAGGTGGATTTTCAGGCTCCCCGCTTGTGAAGATCTGAAATCACACTGATCACAAGCATATGGTTTGGTGCCTGTATGAGTTCTTAGGTGTCTTCTCAGGCCCCTTGCCTGTGCATCTCTGTAGTCACACTGATCACAAGCATATGGTTTGGCACCTGTGTGAGTACTCATGTGGCTTATCAGATTTCCTGCCTGAGCAGATCTGTAGTCACACTGATCACAGGCATATGGTTTGACACCTGTGTGAGTTCTAAGGTGGATTTTCAGGCTCCCTGCATGTGAAGATCTGAAATCACACTGATCACAAGCATATGGTTTGGCGCCTGTATGAGTTCTTAGGTGTATTTTCAGGGTCCCTGCCCGTGCAAATCTGTAGTCACACTGATCACAAGCATATGGTTTGGCGCCAGTATGAGTTCTTAGGTGTATTTTCAGGGTCCCTGCCCGTGCAAATCTGTAGTCACACTGATCACAAGCATATGGTTTGGCGCCTGTGTGAACTCTCAGGTGGCTTATCAGATGTCCTGCCTCAGCAGATCTGTACTCACACTGATCACAAGCATATGGTTTGGCGTCTGTATGAGTTCTTAGGTGTATTTTCAGATTCCCTTTCCGTGCAGCTCTGTACTCACACTGGTCACAAGCATATGGTTTGGTGCCTGTATGAGTTCTTAGGTGTCTTTTCAGGTCCCCTGCCTGTGCAGCTCTGTAGTCACACTGATCACAAGCATATGGTTTGACACCTGTGTGAGTACTCATGTGGCGCATCAGATGTCCTGCCTGAGCAGATCTGTACTCACACTGATCACAAGCATATGGTTTGGCGCCTGTATGAGTTCTTAGGTGTCTTTTCAGGTCCCCTGCCCGTGCAGCTCTGTAGTCACACTGATCACAAGCATATGGTTTGGCGTCTGTATGAGTTCTTAGGTGTCTTTTCAGAGTCCCTGTCCGTGCAGCTCTGTACTCACACTGGTCACAAGCATATGGTTTGGCGCCTGTGTGAGTTCTAAGGTGGATTTCAGGCTCCCTGCATGTGAAGAACTGAAACCACACTGATCACAAGCATATTTTGCTATTGGGGACCAATCGCCCGTGTGGGCCTGTTCATGATCATGCAGGCTCGATGGGCAGGTGGTACGGAAATCACATTGGCCGCAAGCGAACGGTTTCTCTCCTGTGTGTGTTCTGACGTGAATGCGCAGGCTGCAGGCGTCCACGAATTTTGAATTGCAATCACTGCACGTGTAATCATACTGCTCGCATGCAAATGGTTTTGAGTTGCAAGATTCTTCATCTGGGAATTCTTGAGATTCTTGTACATAGGAATCACCGAGTTTTACTTCTTCTCTCAGATTATGTGCTAAAACGCTGCTTCTCGAAACATCCACATCATCAGTAGACTCTTCTTTTACCTCCGTCTTGATTGCGCCTGTCAAACTCTTTGAATCGCTCCCAAACGTTGTTTCGAAGCACTCTACCTGAAACACATGAAAAATTCATTAACGAAATTTCTCACAAAGAAATTTCAGCCGTAACGATTACTATACAACAACTTAACACATATATCTAATCTACTGAACAGCTAGCCCTAAGAGGGACGGAATATTTTAACCTAACGGCTTATTGGTGTGTCAAAATCGGAAGTCGTCGTAAACTCTTATAAGCCGGGCTTAAATACCATACAAATAAACGATTTTAATACACCTCAATCATCAATACGTCATCAAAAACTCTGCTAATTCATTTCTTCAACATGGGGAAAATGGGGAAACACTAGGTTTGGTGGGTTCTGGAACCATTCCAATCGATTCAGGGTCCAAATTCAGTGGAAAATGATACCCCACACGCCTAGGTACTAGTAATTTCGGTAATACACATTCGAAATGGGTAGATAGATACCCATTTTGACCCATAACCTCATCCAGAGGGCGATAATCATTCCGAGACCCATCTCATTTGATTCAGCGTCCATAATTTAGTCGAAAATGATACCCCACACACCTAGATCGCCAAAAATCTCGAAAATCCGTTTTTCGAAATGCACATTTTGACCCGTACTCTCCCCAAAGTTGGTTCGATCGGGCTGAAAAGTTTCGAAGGCCAACTGGAGCCAGAAACTGATCCCTAACCAAAATATCAAATTTCTAAAAAAAAATTCTACTACCATGATTAGCGAGGACAGCGGATGGCTTACAGTGGACGATCACTTGCTAATTTTGGTCTAGACACCATGAAACGTCCAGAAAACAAAATTATGAGCCAAATAAGAGAGATTTACTTATTGCATGAATTCAAGGAATAACCAATGTCAAAATACTGAATACAAGAATTGATGTTCAAATGATATCGATTGTTTGGACTTGGTGGATTTCCTCAAAAAGGCTCAAATCACTCTCTTCTCTCTGCATTAATTTCCTACCTAAAGTGTGTTGAGTGATATTTTACTTGAATGTCTCTTTTTACAATCCATTGTCTGAATCTTTCAATATGCATCAGGATATCAAAACAATGTAAAATATCATGTTACTACAGTTTCATTTAGAAGGCTGTGGATAGGATCCTCACAGCCGTTCTGCCCCTCTTCTCTCCCAGTGTATTCCATGGCCTCGCCGTTGCGCCAAAGTGCCTACTTTGTGATTATTAAATCTTTTAACAAGTATTCTGAAGTGTTCCCTTCATCTTCTACCAAGGGTGAGTCGATAAAAATAATAATGCACCGTTTCAAAACCAAGTTTCTGAGCTATCAACCCAAGAAACGCCTGTGGGCTAACGACTATTGAATCGATACCAACCAAAAATGTGGACATCATACATGGACAGATGGAGGCAGGAATTTAGCATGAGAAAGCGTCCCTTTGCCAGATGTGTATTCCAATCTATGGCAACTGACCTTTGTTTCTGCCTCAAACAGCAAGTCAACATCTGCCATGGCTAGTCTCAGAGTCAGCTTCTTCTATTTCTTCTTGCTTGACTATAATCTCGCTTTCCATCTGGAACGAAAAGAAAAACAATTTTTATGGTGCCATTTGAAAGGAAATCTGCATTTAAGAGCAACATTTCTATTCATTCAAATGTATTTCTTTTCAGTCTGTAATAGGGCAGCAGGGATAAAAAAAAAGTGGAACTAAAGTGAACGACCCAGGTAATGAGAGTACCAAGAATAAAAGTGAGTAGGTAGGCGCAGGTCAGCATTCATTAGCTCCTGTGAGCAACAGATTAGTTATGATGGAGGTTAGCAGCATGCTGCTGGTCCGAACAGCTCAAAACTGCATTTGCCCAAGGATAGTTTGGACGCAGAATCAACTGGAGTGAGTCTCCATGCTGCTGGTCTGAGGTTTTTGTCAGCTCTGAAATTAGGCTATTAGGAATAGAACGCGCCTAACAAAGCATGCTTTTGGAAGCGAACTTATTCCAATTCGGTGAATTAAACGAGATTCTTGGCCATGTTTGTGTTGATGTGGTTCGTAATTCATCAGGGATTTCCGAGGTATCCATGTCTCATCATTGCTGCATCAACCAGCAACCTCATTTACTGAATTTGCCCATAAATGTTTCGGATTGTAAGTGACTGGTTCCAGTCGTCTGTCTCATCCTGAGCAGCAACACATTGCTCAGCGACACCCAAGACGCATTCATCAAATATGTTTTAATGTTCTTCAGCAGACTCACCTGAATTTAGATGCAAATTTCCACCTCGTGTCTTGATTTACTGGGTTAAGGAAGCCAATGTGTTTCGTAAGATGCTCATAACCCTGGAAACAAGATGTGATTGTTAAATTCACACAAAGAATATTTACAAAATACAGGATTTTCGGCGATCTTGGCGTATGGGGTACTCTTTTCGACTATATTTTGGATGCAGAATCCAATGAGACAGGTCCAGGGACAATTGACGCCCACCGGAAGAGGTTATGGGTCAAAATGGGTAATTTTGGACCCTGAATCAACTGGAATGACTCTCCATGCTGCTGGTCTGAGGTTTTTATCAGCTCTGAAATCAGGCTATCAGGAATAGAACGCGCCTAACGACACGTGCTATTAGAAGCAAACTTATTCCAATTTGGTGAATTAAACAAGTTTCTTGGGCATTGGATGTTGTAATTCATCAGGGATTTCCGCGGTATTCCTGTCTATCATCGCTGCATCAACCAGCCACCTCATTTACTGCATCTGCCCAAAGATGGTTCGGATTGTAAGTGACTGGGTCCAGTCTCATCCTGAGCAGCAACACATTGCTCAGCAACACCCAAGACGCATTCATCAAGTACGTTTTAATGTTCTTCAGCAGATACTCACCTGTATTTAGGTGCAAATGTCCACCTCGTGTCTTGATTCACTCGGTTAAGGAAGCCAATGTATTTCGTAGAAAGCTCACAACCCTGGAAACAAGATGTGATTGTTAAATTCACATAATGAATCTTCACAAAATAAACTTTTTCTTTCATAAGTAACGTAATAGAGCATAAAAACGCACAAAGAGGAGTTAGGGTAGTCTGGAAGAGCACTATGTTTAATAATGTACCTAAAAGTGACCTGCGGTGCACCTGAACCACTGATTTTCACGACAGCAAAGGACACGCTTACTTACTCAGATTATCCCTTGGTACATACCTAGAGAGAAAAATCAAAACTATAATCGTGAAGAGCTGTTAACCGATCAACATTTCATATTAACAACAACAATAGTTGCAAGAACAACCACAACTAAGTGTGACGAGTGAATTGTATGGATGTGAGCATCCGCCATTTTGCACGAGCCGGGTTGCCGTCAGCTGGAAAACTGTTCTAGAGCGCGCTGCTGTTCCCTCGGTAGTAAAATGTGATTTTAAAATCGTCGTTTAATTTACCCAAGAGCTAAAACTACCTGAATGGAATAAACATAAACAACATAAATTATTTTAGTTGAACTGAAAACTAACTTACCAACAGAGAACTCGAAGCTGGATCAGGACTACCCAAGTAGATAGCCAGGGGAGGAATAAGATAGCCACAGTTGTATTTTTCGTGATTGAGGCGACAGTGTTGCCACTAGCCAAGAAGCGACCTTACCAATCGATTCAGCTCAAAAACTTACTCTAAGAACCATCAAAACCCAAAAATCACAAAAATGTCAGATCTATTACCCATTTTGAATATGTGTTTTCTTGATTTCTGGTACCTTAGCATGTGGGGTATCGTTTTCGACTAAATTTTGGCCCCTGAATCGATTGGAATGGGTCTGGGACCCGCCACACCCACTGTTTCCCCCATTCGAGGAATAACCAACCCGTGTGTAAGAATTTGCAGATTGAATTTTTTAATTGGTTTGAATAATCCGGCGATGCTGCAGAATTTGTTAACCGTGCATTCTGATGTCAACGTCAAATTGGCTGACATCGAGAAATCTGCTTTTTTTTGTGGTGAGAGGCTGAAGTTGCAGCGACTTTGCCGGCTTAATCCAATGGAACGGATCCCAGAACGATTGGCACCCACTGGAAGAGGTTATGGGTCAAAATGGGTGGGTCAAGTCTATTACCCATTTTGAATACGTGTTTTCATGATTTCTGGTACCTAGGCGTGTGGGGTATCGTTATCCACTAATTTTTGGACGCTGAATCGATTGCAATGAGTCTGCATGCTCCAGGTCCGAGAATAACCAACCAATAACTGGTGAATGAATTCGTGATTTTATTTGACTGTGAAGCGAGGATGAAAGTAAAAAGTCCTCTGCTTCACTACTATTTTCCGTCAATAGCCGTCGGAATAGAGTAGATTTCATCCCTAAACAATGACGGTATCCGAAGATCCTCTCTCAGGTGTCTTGAGGTAGGTTGAAATTCGTTGGGGAAAACAATCCTGGATGTTCATTCGAATGAGGGGCTGAACGAAGCCCATGCGCGAAAGGCAACCACCTGTTGGACGGATCGGACGGAAAATGGCTCAGTGACGCGTTCGTGGGCGCCTGAGAGGGCCATGTCCCTCCCTGTCGAGCTACCCCCGGAAATCATCCCGCTACCCCCGCGGTATCGTCTCAGGGATCTTCTTCTCGGAGACTACGCATTCACCGATGATGGCCAAAGGTACCATAATTACCCTCAATGTAGCTCCACCAGGCCCACTGGTCGAAAAATAAATACAATTTATTGCTGGGTTGCTGACAAGAACGAGATAAGTTCAAAACTATTAATGCTGGACAATTTATGGGCATTCTTGAAGTAATTTTTTGCTCATAAAACCCCCCTGCTGCCGACCAGTTTTTGGTTGGATTTTTGGTGATTTAGGCGTGTAGGGTATCATTTTCCACAAACGTTATGGGTAAAAATGGGTATGTATCCACCCATTTTGTATGTGTTAAGATTTCTGGTGCCTAGGCGTGTGAGTATCATTTTTTTTGTTTCATAATAATAAGATCAGAATTCCAACCAGGGATAAAAAATATTGCAGGAATTCTCGTTCTTCTCATCGAGGAATGGAACATTATGCACATTTCGTCAAGGGATGGAGAAGATAGTGTTACGTGTATGGAATTTGGGAGTCCAAGCCCAAAACGCTGCAAATTCATTCACCGAGGTTGTTTATTCCTTAGACCAGCAGCATGGAGACTTGCTAGAATCGGTTCAACGCCCAAAATTTAGTGAATATGATACCCTACACAGCTAGGAACCAGAAATCTCGAAAACCCACTTTCAAAATAGGTAGATCGAGACCCATTTTGACCCAACCTTTACCGAAGGGCGCCAATCGTTCCGGGACTCGTTTCATTGGATTCAGCGTCAAAAATTTAGTCGAAAATGATACCCCACACGCCTTGATCGTCGAAAATCTCGAAATCCACTTTTCAAAAACACATTTAAACCCCCCTCCCTCCCGCCCAAATTTTGTCCGGTCGAGCTGAAAGTATTTGAAGACCAACTAGAGCCAGAAACGGACCCTCGACCAAAATTTTAGAATTTTGGAAATTTTTCTACTACCGAAATCGGCGTGGACGGCGGACGGACATTTGCTTATTTTTATCTAAAACCTTGAAACGCCCAGAATAAATGTTTGGGCCGAATTAGAGAGAGTTAGAGAGTTATTAGAGAGTTTTGCATGAAAACATAATGAATTTTTGAGATTTCTGGTTCCTAGCCGTGACGATGTTCTTTGCATCTATGATTGACTTACCGTAATGAATGACTGTGCTTAATAATTCTAGTAATTTTTTGACAACTATTTTAGTTTTTAAACAGATTTTTCGGTATATTTCCTCTTATTTTGGTACACTTTTATCACTCACTCCTCTTATAACACAATATTGAAGGTAATGAGCGCGTTAATTCAAGTGAAAAATCAATAATCGTCACTCAGAGAAAGAACAAATTGGTATTGGTTAGCTCTATAGGTAATTGGTTCACCAGTCTGGTTTCATATCTCATTTATGATTTTTGTCACTTAGATACCTCAAGTTGATTTACGCCTTTGCGGTCATGGGTGTTATAATTGTCGATTATTTAGGGCCAAAATAAGTGACTTCATAACACCATGCTTACGGATTCCCGTTCCTTTTAATGCATTTTATTCATCCTATTTTTGACATTTTAATGTATGCGGGGTTTTTTACGACACTTTCTTTTTACTTTCCCTTCGTGCTCCCCTTTATCGAGCCCTAGAGAAATATCTCCTTGAAATACAGCCTGTTTACAGGCAAACAATAGTTATTTTTAGAAGCTCAGGAATCCAGGAAGGTTGTGAACAGGTAGAATACTCAACCAATCCTGAAAGATCGTACGTTTTCACCTAGCTACGTATTGATATGGACGAGCCAAGAAAGGGAAAAGAGGAAAATTCATTATCATAGCCTTCGGGAGCTGTTTATGAATTTGCCGGGTTAGCGGGGCATCGATCTGTTGAATGCTTTTAGCACCGCACACGTAAAAATAGCCCCACACCGGCAGTTTACTATTAACGATATACGGCATCGAGTTTTTCACTGCCAGTTTAGAGATAATATATCACCATCATTTTGATCAGTGTAATCAATGGTTTATTCTTAACTAACGCCATCACGATTTGTATTGATTTCTTAAACGCAGTGCTGTTGTGAATCCAATTTCAATTTTAACGAACGGTATCGCTCTTGGCTTACATTTTAGTTATGTTTTTCCAAATAAATTCAAGAGTCTCTTCGTTATTTTCTTCAGCCGCTACTACTAAAAATGTGATTGGAGGGAGATCACGATCTTGTCGTTTTTATCCTTCAAACGAGAAGAACACAATCGCTTGCGGTATCACGTTTTCGAAATTTATCATTAAAATATTTAAAATAACGAGGAGCCAATTTTTTTCCTTCCTGTAATACTCGCGACGTGGCCGGACCAACACTGGAAAACTCCCCTAACTTCGTTATATGAAAGATTTCAGAGCCCCAGGTCAGTGAGGTGTACAAATGATCTCTTGTTCCTTGGAAGCCTTTTATTGCTCCATTAATATCAAGGGAATTTTCATTAGTTGGAACCATCGTGGAAACCTCAATCTTGAATCGCCTTTCCTCCTGCGATCTTTTACAGCATAGTTGTAACAAACGTGGAAATGACTATACATTCTATCTCTCCGAGGAACCAATTAAAAGTGCCGGTATTTTGTCAAATAATGTGGCAAGTTCTTAGGTGAGCGCTAAATGGGGAAATATAAGTAAAAAAATCGGTTAGTACGATGAATAGTCTGACGAAAATACTTTTCTGTACTAATGGTTCGAAGTGATCAACGATTCTTTCATCGTTATTATCTTCCCAAACATTCAGGTTTAAATTTCAAAGAGCATAGATTAGATGAAAATGCGATATCTGCCGTCCGAGCATCGGAAAACCTGTAAAAGTGCACCGAAGAATACACAATTTAGCGTTTCATTCGAGTCCTGCTGTCTTATTTTTGGCCACATTTCCGCAAACCAAGGCAACGCCTTAATAAAAACGCTGCAAATTATTTCACACGGGTCGTTATATCTTGGACAAGCAGCATGGGACGCATTAAAATCGATTTAGCGTCCAAAATTTTGTTGAAAAAGATACCCCACACGCGTAGGTGCCAGAAATCTCGAAAAGTCATTCGAAATGTGTAGATTGATATCCATTTTGACACATAACCTTTTCCGGTGGGCGCCAATCGTTCTTGGACCCGTCTTATTGGATTCGGCGTCCAAAATTTAATGAAAAACGATACCCAACTCAAAAAGGTACCAGAAATTTCGAAAACCTACATTCGAAGCACAAGAGTGATACCCATTTTGACCCATAACCTCTTCCGGTGGCCGCCAATTGTTCCTGGACCCGTATCGTTGGATTTAACATCCAAAATTTAGTGAAAAATGATACCCCACACGCATAGGTACCGAAAATCTAATTGGATGGACATTTTCTTATTTTGATCTAGAGACCTTGAAACGCCCAGAAACATTTTTTTGGTCTTAATTGTGTAAGCCTCTCTCGAATTAAAATCTGTTTTAATTTAATTCGGGTTTTTGGAAATTTTGAATGGACCTAGCGAGAGGTTACACAATGTAAGTCCAAGACTTACGACTGAGCAACTAGGGATACCAAGGATGAGCATAAAATACATTGATACAAAATGAATTATAATTCAAAACAAGGACACGTTGCAAAGGAGAATATGCCTCAACCTGGGCTAGAATTGATACAGGACAAAGTAATTCGACAAAGTAAATTAGACAACATGTGGAGCATAAAATACAATTAATACAAATGAAATGATTATATACATGAAATACAATTAATGAACAAGCGCAACGATACTGGCTGACGAAAACGGCGTCGACGTCAAAGGGAAAACTGGAGAGGGCATGCTGTCCCGAAGGTACACAGCGAGGCTTAATTAACTTGAGTCCTTTATCATCTCATGGGGAACACAATATTACAGCTTCAGTCGACTTCAGCATGGTAGCAGAGTTCACTTCAGAGCGAGTGCAGGACAAAGCCAGGATGGACTGAGTGAGTTGCACTTGCACAACAGGTAACAAAAATTATATATGACATGTTGGGCGCCTGGGCGCCTCAACAACAACCGCCCAGTTGGGTGCCTTGGCAATGAGTGCTTCCCTTCTGGTTTTCTGGAGGCAGTAAGCCTGGGGTCTTACAATTGGAGAGATTAGCTTTTTACATGAAAACAGGATGATTATTCAAGGAATAACCAACCAAAATTGGTTTTCATTAAATAGTTGACCACTCAGGGCAGCTCAATTGCTCCCTGCACCAACTACCTACCTAGCGGGAGGAAGATCAACTACCAAACAATTCGAAATCCTTACTTCATTGAGATATGATCTACCTGTCTGGATAGAAGAAAAACCTTATGAAAATATAAAAGAAATAAAACTCTAACATTTACTCAAGGAATAACCAACCAAAAAACCTCGCAAGTGAGATACGTGATAGACAGTGCGAATATTCCGACGAAATAACTTGACATATTGAAAACAGATAAACGATAACATCATGCTTGGCCTCTCGTTCTTTTAACGGGCACTTCCAAATAACTTTTACTCACATTCAACCGAAACGGGAAGTCTGATCGAGAAAAGCCCGGTATACTTATTTACTCGTTTATATTTATTATATCGCCCCCTGGAACGAACTTATTGTTATTTATTATTATACTTAATTTATTGTCTCCCTCTGGATGCTTCTAGGTGAGCCCTCCACTTAGTGGCTTGGCCATTAATCTTCTCTCTCTCTATTTTTTTTTTTTTTTTTTTTTTTCATTTTAAATCTTTCACCAGAGTTCGAGAATGATGGATAGCGTGGGTAGCTGTTGACGCGGCCTATTGAAATTGCGGGTATGCAATGTACCTACAAAAACGCTGCGCCATTTGGACCCATTACCTATTCCAGTGGGTGCTAATCGTTCTGGGACCCATTTCATTGGATTCGGTGTCCAAAATTTAGTGGAAAATGATACCCCACTCGCCTGGATCGCCCAAAATCTCGAAAATTCATTTTCAAAAACACATTTTGACCCCTACCCCGTCCAAATTTGGTCCGTTCGGGCTGAAAAGTTTTGAGGACCAACTAAAGTCAGAAACGGGTCCCTGGGTTTCAGGGGCATGCGATAGTGATCAGTACGAGTGAAATATTGAATATTTCTGTCAATATTAACTCCTTTTGGTATTGATAACACAGAGTTGAGTATAAGCACTGGTATCGATACTTTGGCTAACATCAAAATTAACTCAAAGTAGAATCAAATTGCAGAGAAAATATTATATTTGAACAATCCCTCCAATAACACAAGCCCAATCCATTTTGTCCATCATAGCCTGTCCAGGCATGAAAGGTTCGTGACCCACCTCAACAAGCCCCAACCAGTTCCCCGCTCGGTAACTGCTCCTTAATCCACAATCAGGAACTGTTTCTCTTATCACTGAATAACGTTGTTGTTGTGTATTGTATTTTTATTCCATTCTCCCTGTCATTTTTGTATTGCTATGTTCACATTGGGAATCGAGTTTTCCTTTGTGCTCTTTAACCCTTCATGGCGATGTTGGGTTATTTTTCCCGAGTTTTTGTTCCGATTGCGTCTACTGATACAAGTACCTAGTGGATAAGCAATCAGGAGGCACATCTGGGTACAACGCCAGTAGCTTAACATTCTTTCTATGCTAATTGACAATGTTGGACATTTTTCCATGACCAAATAGTTGTTTTTTTTCCCATCCAAAAGATACTTAGATAAATTCACAATTTGGGTACATTATTTCTGAATAATAAGACTTTGTGATTGCATTGGAAAAAAAAAAAAATTAACTTGGAATATGTATGAAAATCTATTGACAACATTATAATCAATATCTTAAAAATTGATTCTAAACAAATTAATTCCCACCTTCAGCAGGAGCGGTTACGAATAACCTAGACATACTAGTGCAGGAACTGGTTACAAAGGTCAGAGACCCGCTTCCGGCTCTAGCTGGTCCTCAAAACATTTCAACCCAATCGGACCAAATTGGGGGGGTAGGGGGGGTAGAGGGTAGGGGTCAAAATGTGTTTTTTGAAAAATGGATTTTCGAGATATTGGGAGATCTAGGTGATTGGAGTATCATTTTCCACTAACTTTTGGACCCTGAATCGATCGGAATGGGTCTGATACCCGCCACACTCACTGTTTCCCCATGTTCGACGACTTAGGCGTGTGGGATATCGTTTTCCACTAAATTTTGGACGCTGAATCCAATGAGACGGGTGCCGGAACGATTGGCGCCCACCGGAAAAGGTTATGGACGCTGAATCTACTTTTAAATTAGTCTCCAAGCTCCTGGTTCGAGAAATAACCAACCCCTATGAAGGAATTTGCAGCGTTTTTGAAGAAATTTCTTGAAAGAAACAAAAAAATAAATAAACAGCCTGTTTGAACTGAAAAAAGTACCTACTAAGTACCCTAACCTGATTTTATCGAGTTTTCCATTCTTGTATTTCTTGTGACACAGAAGTATCGATACTTTTTATTCGATATTTGAGTATTATCGAATGAATTCTATTCAATTCGAATTGAGTTCGATACTCGAGTATTATCGAACAAACGAATTAATCATAAATATGAGTACTGGTATCGATAATAGAGCATGGAGGGAATAGATAGGCGTAGAGGTTTCCTCCCTCTGTGAATCACAGGAGGATCCCGTCTGCTTTGATGGGATCTCAAGAGACGGACGACAGGCGACATGCCGTCATAGAATAGGTGATCGGAAGTTACTCCTCGGTAGTTCATTATTGCCTTCAAAGACCATCTCAAGAGAGCGATCAGCCTGTCAAACAAGCCTTATTCACCAATCGATCACCGAGGGAATTACGTTTTATCGATACGACAGGGAGTGATGTTGCCAAGTTGTAAAGAACCTCAGGTCGAATAATTCGAGGGCAGCACGTCTTTTAGTTTGACTGATGGTGTTCACGATAAACTCATAACCACGTTACAATCCATAATAATCCATGGACGGTATTGGAATCGATCTCTTGCTTGCAATGAAGAATCTAGTACTTAAATATGCAGTCCACTCTTTTGGTTGGTTATTCCTTGAATAATCAACCTTTGTTTTCATGCAAAAATTCAATCTCTCCAATTCGGCTCAAACATTTTTCTGGGCGTTTCAAGGTGTCCAGATCAAAAAGTCAAATTTCCGTCCGCCTTGATCACCTTGATCCAAATTTGGGCGGGGTAGGGGTAAAAATATGTTTTTCGAAAAATGGATTTTTGAGATTTTTGGCGATCTAGGCGTCTGGAGTATCATTTTCCACTAGATTTTGGACGCTGAATACAGTGAAATGGGTCCGGGAACAACTTACGCTCTCTGGAAGAGGTTATGGGTCAAAATGGGTGGTCATCTACCCATTTCGAATGTGTGTTTTGACATTTCTGGTACCTAGGCGTGTGGGGTATCATTTTCCACCAAATTTCGGACTCTGAATCCAATGGAATGGGTTTCAGAACGATTGGCGCCTTCTGGACGAGGTTATGGGTCAAAATGGGTATCCATCTACCCAATTTGAATGTGTTTTCGAGATTTCTGGTACCTAGCCGTGTGGGGTATCATTTTCCACTAAATTTTGGACGCTGATTCCAATAAAATGGGTCCCGGAACGATTGGCGCTCTCTGGATGAGGTCATGGGTCAAATGAGTGCCTGTCTACCCTATGTGAATGTGTTTTGAGATTTCTGGTACGTAGGCGTGGGGTATCATTTTCCACCAAATTTTGGACCCTAAATAGATTGGACTAGGTCCAGGATCCACCACACCCACTGTTCCCCCCATTTTACCAATGTGAAAGAATTTGTAGCGTTTTCAACAAATCTTCGAGCTGTTGATCTAATCCCAATTAATAATAAATCTGGTACAAGCTCTCCATTTTCGGCTGGAAGGTAAATAAAAAATATCCTTCCACGGTCACAGTCGTGTCTGCTGACTCTGGGTCAATCAATAAACCTCAGAATCCATTATGAATCATATCCAATGACCTGGAACTGTTTCGTTTCCTCGTCGAACTTTATGTCCGAAACGGTGAAAATGTCAAACGATAAAGACCTTAGGAGAAAAGGACTCTTTCAAAAGACTTTTCCGCAAATACCGCTACCGAATATTAAGCACGCCATATCCAATAAATATTAATCGGGTTCGACCTTGTATATTTATGTACTCGGAATTTCGGTTTATTCTCGTCTCTGGCTTTTGCCGAACGGTTCACATTTTAGCGGTGGTGCTGAATAGGTATTCGTAAATGAAATCACTGAGGATAATAATAACAGAAGACATGGGGGTATAATTCAATGGGAGCTTTGATGATACCTGTAATACCTGAAAAAAAATTACCCTGCTTGTTTTTATTCGAGGTAGGGGAACTACTCATGTAGGAGGATGTAGGGGGCTCCTATGCATGTTCAATACCTGCCTGATTTTTTTTTCCAGAGAAAAAGTGTGTAAATTTGAGGTTGAAGCCCGTAAAAACCAAGACCCACTTGAGTCGACTCAGCGTCTATAAACATTTAGTGGAAACGACTTTACCACAGGTCAACAATATCTCGAATACTCATAGAATTCCCATATTATTCACCCGTACACTCCCTTTGAGACGCTCGGACAATATGTTTGGGCCCAAGTAGGGATAGAACATAGGTTATTCACCAAATTTCAAAAAGTTTGAAGCAATTTTAAGAGTTATAGACTATTAGATCGATCAGCGGTGGGCGACAAAAGGCGGACATGTATTTTGGATTCACTTATGTACCATTCGCTTCAAAATGTAAATGGTATAAATTTAATGTAATTAATGGAAAACAACAGATCCCTCCCGAACAGTTTCCTCGAATGAGGGAAACAGTGGGTGTGGCGGGTCCCAGACCCATTCCAATCGATTCAGGGTCCAAAATTTAGTGGAATATAATACCCCATACGCCTAGGCACCAGAAATCCTGACACATACAAAATGGGTGGATACATACCCATTTTGACCCATAACTTCTTCCGGTGGGTGCCAATCGTTCTGGGACACACATCATTGAATTCAGCGTCCAAAATTTAGTGGAAAATGATACCCCACACGCCTAGGTAGCAGAAATCCCGAAAACTCATATTCAAAATGGGTAATAAATACCCAATTTGACCCATTACTTCTTCCAGTTGGTGCCAATTATTCTGGGACCCATTTTATTGGATTCAGCGTCCAAAATTTAGTGGAAAATGACCCCACTCGCCTAAATCACCCAAAATCTCGAAAATCCATTTTTCAAAAAACCCCTACCCCCTCCAAATTTGGTCCGATCGGGCTGAAAAGTTTCGAGGACCCATCTCGGCTGGGAACAGACCCCTGACCCAAATTTCAGATTTTTAGAAAATTTTCTACTACCAAAAACGGCGTGGACAATGGACGGCGGACGGCGTACGGCGGACGGACATTGACCTTTTTTGATCAGGACATCATGAAACGTCCAGAAAAAAATTTGAGCCGAATCGGAGAGGTTGACCATTATCATGAAAACATAGGTTGATTATTCAAGGAATAACCAACCAAAACTATCATGAATAATGTTAGCACTATCATGAATAATGTTAATATCCTGAGACAAATTAGAATGATATTGAAGCAAAACGTGAGGAAAAAAGGGGGAAATGGGGGAAAAAGTGGGTGTGGCGGGTCCCAGACCCTTTCTAATCGATTCAGGGTCCAAAATTTAGTGGAAAATGATACCCCACACGCCTAGGCACCCGAAATCTCGAAAACACACATTCGAAGTGGGTAGATTGGCACCCATTTTGACCCATCATTTCTTCCGGAGGACGCTAATGGTTCCGAGACTCATTTCATGAGATTCAGCATCCATAATTTAGTGGAAAATGATACCCCACAGCCTAGGCACCCGAAATCTCAAAAACACACATTCGAAATTGGTGGATTGGCACCCGTTTTGACTCATAACCTCATCCAGAGGGCGCCAATTGTTCCGAGACTCCTTTCATTGGATTCAGCCTCTAAAATTTAGTGGAAAATGATACCCTACACCCCTAGATCGCCAAAAATATCGAAAATCCATTTTTTGAAATACACATTTTGACCTCTACTCCGTCCAAATTTGGTTCGATCGGGCTGAAAAGCTTCGAGGATTTAGACCCAAATTTCAGATTTTTGGACATTTTTCTCCCCACGAAAGTCTCTAGTACGAGGAGGGGGATGCCACCTTGCGGGGAGATTGAGCAAATACATAAAACGGCTATTCTTAGCTCATAGCCTAGGGAAAGGTTGTAATTCTAGTTTGTTGTACTGTGGCGCTTTCTATCTTGATTTTATCTTGTATTTCAATTATGATACCCTGCTGTCTTTAAAAGGTTACACCCAGGTCATGGATCATTCCTCTGATTTCCACCAATATGATTAGACGCTGCTTTGGCTCAGCCTAAGACTGAATGTAA
>CM034001.1:14046424-14201761 GCA_019603395.1 Cyrtorhinus lividipennis
CGTCCAAATTTGGTCGAAAATAATGCAATCCGTTTTGGTTCAGGGGTCGTTGGTCAATCTGAGTCTTCCTATTTCCTTCGATATTTAACGCTGATTGGGACAATTTTATAAAAATCTGAAATTCGGGTCAGGGACCTTTTTCGGCCTAGTTGGTCCTCAGAACGTTTTCAGCCATTGGACAACATTTGGGCGGGTCGGATTTTCGAGATTAGTAGTATCTAGGCGTGTGTGGCATCATACCCCCGCTCCTAGATCGCCAAAAATCTCAAAATTCATTTTTTTTTAAAACACGTTTTGAGCCTAGCCCCCCTTCCCATCCCACCAAATTTGGTCCGATCGGCTGAAAAGTTTTGAGGACCAACCAGAGCCAGAAACAAGTCCCTGACCCGAATTTCAGATTTTTATAAAATTGTCTACTACCAATCAGCGTTAAATATTGAAGGAAATAGGAAGATTCAGATGGACCCCACGAGCTGGAGTGCCAGAGAGCGGATAAACCGGTAAAGTACAGAGCCGAATATACGATCCTCCAGTTCAGACGGAAAGTGGGGCTTATCTGGGAATGTTCGACCCTTCGTCGACGACAGGAAGAACTCTCAGGGTGGCAGTAAACTTTCGCCGAGTTGTTCCTTCGTTCCTCCAAAAGTTTGTAGGATTTGGATTGGATTATAGGGGAAAACCCTAGCGTAATGGACTCGCTAGGGCAACCTCCCCTGGCAATGAATGATGGACTCGTCAGTCTGTAGCAACGCGTGGAAGGAGGCAGTCGTATTTACGAAGTAAAAGTTGATTATTCGGGAATTTAAACGTGTTAATAAAAAGTTAAATTGCTTTGCTCTCGATCGAGTTTTCATTTAAAATCATCCTACAATTTTGGAGCCGATGGAGACTCATTCCAAATCGATTCAGTGCCCAAAAATGAGTGGAAAACAACACCCAACATGGGAAAAACAGTGTATCTGGCGTTGTCCCAGACCGCCAGCGTCCGTAATTTAGTGGAAATGATATATCACACGCCTAGGTACCAGGAATCTCCAAAACGCACAATCCCAAATGGGCGAATAGATACCCATTTTGCACCCATTACCTACCTCCTCCAGTGGGCACCTAACGATCTTCTTTGGAGATAGTCGGACGAAACAAAATTCCATTGGTGAAAGTCATTCCAGTGGGCCCCAATTGTTCTGGGACCTATCTAATGGATTTTAGCGTCCAAAACATAGTCATAAACAATACCCCACACGCCCTGGACCGGCCAAAAAATCTTGAAAATCCAAGTTTTGAAACACACATTGTGACCCCCTACCCCGCTAAATTTGGTCCGATTAGGCTGAAAATTGGTCAAGGACCAACTAGAGCCAACGGATCCCTGACCAAAATTTCAGATTTTTAAGAAAATGTTCTACTACCCGAAACCGACGTACGGTGGACGGACATTTGCTGCACGAAGCTCTCCACGTCCTGACAGGGCAGATGCCATTGGACCTTAAGCTCCAGGTCCTGGCATCAATGTGGCAAATCAGCCATGGCAGAGAGAGAGCTGGATGCACAACTAAGGCTGCAATCTCTGAGTGGAGCCTATACAGGTGGTAGGAACGATGGGACATGCCTCCAAATGCACAAAATCTGGCCAAACATCAGTCTCAGCGCCATGTAGATATAGACCACTACGTCTCGCAGTTTGCCACTGGCCATGGCGACTTCAACGCCAAGCTCCATGGCATGAGATTGAAGCAACTCCCCCCTCTGTGAGTGCGGCGAGCTTGAGACGGTGGACCATGTCTACCTCCAGTGTCCAAAGAACGAAACTAGCAATGGCTAGCAGTGCTGGGTCTGGCCGCAACTGAAGAGAGCCCATGGCAGGCTGCGTTCCAATCCAGGAACAACGCAGAAGGCACCAAAATGTTTGCCCATCAAGTTCTGGCTGCAAAAGGATGGCTCACACGCCAAGAAGCCCCTCCTGGTCCCAACCGTGCTACCTCTGCGTCCATCCTGGGCACTGCTGAGTAAAGCACGGCAGGAGAGTGAGCGCAACCGTCCCAGGCATCAAGCAAAGCCCCGATAGAGCCACAAGGCGTAGGAAGAAGGAAAAGACCTGACGGACGGACATTTGCTAATTTTGATCTAGACACCTTGAAATGCCCAGAAAAAAAGTTTTGGGCCAAATCGGAGAGATCGACTTTTTGCATTCAAAGAATAACCAACCAATAACACCTGTGAATATTTACTGTGTTAATACAGATACCAGTCTTTTGTGGTGCAGACTCGCCTTTGATCGACCGCGACACCGCTAACGGATTTGAGTATATTCACGGTCGGAATGGATTTGGAGACGTCCAACTCGAAAATCTGCCCAAAATTCCCCAACTCCAACCAGAAAGCGCGTATTCAGCTATGGCTTCGATCGCTAGCAAACTCAAAGGTAATGACAGTAACAGTCTCACTTAATTCATGGCCACGAATTCAAACAATTATTGCGATTGAATTTTTCAGGTCATTTTTCAATAACGCTAGTCTGCTTAGGGACCTCTCACAAACATTGCTCTAACGATACAAACTTTTCCCGACTTTGCGGAAAATATCAAAGATGTTTACATCATGGGTGGAAACTACACGGGTAAATAATTCACGTTCCTTACAATATTCATAGCATGCTTACTTTACCCGGATTTGAAGATTTCATTTTACAAACGATATACCTATAATATCAGTTCCTGTTAAATAATTTACCCTTGATGATGCAGTATGACGCAGAGATGATTTCTAACGCAAATTTCCGGTTATTTTCAGCTCAGGGAAACTCCACCAAACGACCTGAATTCAACATTCACATCGATCCAGAGGCGGCCGATATCGTTTTCCGTAGTTTGGGAGGCAAATGCACGTTGTTACCTTGGGAGGCTTGCAGAGGCACTCAAATAGATCTGGTGAGTGTTTCGAGTGGTTTAAACGGCAGAGTATGAATGAAGATGTTGGGTTTCCCATTTAAAATTGGGAAGTTAGTGTTATTTGCGCATGGTTGTGCAGATATATTTGAGATTCTCACAAAAGAAGGAAACGCAGCAAATTCTTTCACAGGGGTTGGTTATTCCTCGGACCAGTAGCATGAAGGCTCATTCGAATCGATTTACCACCCAAAATTTAGTGGACAACGATACCCCACACGCCTAAATCGGCAAAAAATCGGGAAAACAATGAGTGTGGCGTGTCCCGGACCCGTTCCAATAGATTCAGGGTCCAAAATTTAGTGGAAAATGATGCTCCAAACGCCTAGGTACCAGGAATCTCGAAAACACACATTCAAAATGTGTAATAAATACCCAATTTGACCCATTACTTCTTCCAGTGTGTACCAATCGTTCCGGGACCTGTCTCATTGGATTTGGCGTCCAAAAGTTAGAGGAAAATGATACCTGACACGCCTAGATCGCAGAAAATCTGGAAAATCCATTTTTCAAAATACACATTTCACCCTTACCCCGCCCAAATGTAGTCCGTTCGGGATGAAAAGTATCGGGTACGGGTCCCTAACCAAAATTTCAGATTTTTAGAAAATTGTCTGTTTACTCTCATTTGGACGATTTTGATAGTGGTTGGGGGGGGGGGGGGGGATAACAACTCTTGAGGCACCCTGTATTTTGATATTAGGATTTCTGATCAGTATATTAACTTCGATAAGGCCCTCCCTTGAGCAAGTCCGATCAGGTGGCTCGAACCTGCTCATCAGCTGAGTATTATCAGCACTTCCAGCAAATGAAGTTAGACGTCGCAATCGCATTTAACGCCCTATAACATTTTCATTCTGCCAAACGCAAACGCCAGGGTCATAATTTAGCGTAACAACCTTGCAAAAAAGCAATCCTATTTATTGGGCCCGATGAGTTTACTTTATTAGATTAACGGTGTTATGAATCAAACGAGCTGTTGTGGAGACCTTGTAACTTTCTGAAACCAACTAGTATCCAGATAATACAACACACAGCACCAACAATATTCCCCACAGCGGATAACTTGATTAACTATCTCAACTTGAGGTTTAATTACTTACTTGTTTGACCCTCGACTACAAGCGAGACAATGTTTGAGGCGGCTCACCTGAAACGAAGAGAAATGATTGATAAATACTCGTAATTAATCAAAAAGATTGCGGAAATAAGAACGACGAGATTCTAAAACACGTGGACGACACCAACAAGTTATAGTCAGACAAACTGTGATTTGACGCCTCTTCAACTCTAAGATCGCTTCCATGGCTGTTTATGCCTGCGAGACATGAGAGCAGGGAATTGACTGCGATGGATGGTCAACTCCAGACTGCTTGGTTTTGAACTGAACTCGGTCTCCCACACCAGAACCTCAATAGCCAGATGTATGTTTGGATGGTGGACGAGAATGATGAGGATGGTTGACTGCAGACTGCCCAGGATGTTTCAACCACCTAGTGGAACTGTCTCCATGTCTGACTGGCCACAGATACAACTGGGCAGTGCAGATGGAGAGTTTATTTGAGCAGGCAGACTGCGGTTCCTGTATGCAGATACAACTGGGCAGTACAGAAGGAGAGTTTATTTGAGCAGGCAGACTGCGGTTCCTGTATGCAGATACAACTGGGCAGTGCAGATGGAGGGTTTATTTGAACAGGCAGACTGCGGCTCCTGCCTGCTGCAGAGAATATGAAAGAGTTGAAGAGCACATTTTTGTTGAAACAACTGGGCAGTACAGATGTAGAGTTTATTTGAGTAGGCAGACTGCGGTTCCTGTATGCAGATACAACTGGGCAGTACAGATGTAGAGTTTATTTGAGTAGGCAGACTGCGGTTCCTGTATGCAGATACAACTGGGCAGTACAGATGTAGAGTTTATTTGAGTAGGCAGACTGCGGTTCCTGTATGCAGATACAACTGGGCAGTACAGATGGAGAGTTTATTTGAGCAGGCAGACTGCGCAGCAGTCTGGCGTTTCTGCCTGCTGCAGGGAATCTGAAAGGGTTGAAGAGCACATTGTTGAAAACCTCAAGAAGAAATTTCGGGAGGTGGATGCGCATCTGGCTGATTGCTCCAAGTACAACTTTTCCCCAAGAAATCCTAACGTTCTCACAGGACAGTGTGCTTCCTACCTCAACTTCTCCTAACTCAATGACCACCCACTCTTCATCAAGAGGACACTGGCTCAAATCCGCTGCGCTGGGGAAACATGTAGCCGCATATGACCTGCTCACATGCACCTTTTCCAGGGCTGAACCGTATCAGGTTTGTAACCTTGGCTTACCTGACACGGTTCGGCACCTCATCATGGAGTCATACTTCGAGCTGATGGCAGAAGGTTTCTGGGTCGTACCAGTCTCAGCTGGGAGAGGTTCACTGAAGTGTGGCTTCGTCCTTAGACTTGTAGGCTTCCTACGAACAGTCCTTCCCTTGAGAAAATGCGAAGTGAGTGATGGTGCTGTGTTTAAAAAAAATTCCTCGGACCAGACACATGGTGACTCATACCAACTAAATGCGTCCCAGAACGATTGGCACCCACTGGAAGAGGTTATGGGTTAAAAATGGGTATCTATTACCCATTTTGAATGTGTGTTTTCGAGATTTCTGGTACCTAGGCATGTGAAGTATGATTATCCACTAAATTTTGGACGCTGAATCCAATGAGACGGGTCCCAGAACGATTAGTGCCCTCTGGATGAGGCTATGGGTCAAAATGGGTGCCTATCTACCCATTTCGAATGTGTGTTTTCGAGATTTCTGGTACCTAGGCGTGTGGGATATCATTTTTCAGTAAATTTTGGACCCAGAATCGATTAGAATGGGTCCGGGACCCGCCACACCCACTGTTTCCCTTATTTTCCCATGTTAAAGAAATGAGTCCCCATGCGCCTGGTTCGAGGAATAACCAACCCCTGTGAATGAATTTGCAGCGTTTTCGGTCAAGACTCCTTGAAACGACCAGAAAAAAATTTTGGGTCAAATCGGAGAATTTGACTCTTTGCATGAAAAAAAAAAAAAAAAATCTGTATGAATTATTTATGTTTTTTGTTTTTCTTTGCATTTATCGGCATTTTCATTCGTTTACGAGACATACGTGTCTCTCCATAATATTTTTTGCTTATATCAATTTGTTTTCCCACCTTGTAACGGCCTTAGGGCTTATTACAAATAAAACTGTCATTCATTCATAAATATTTGACGCAATTAAATTTCAGGCTTGGAAGGAAAGTCTGGAACAAGGTTGCGGAATTTCAATGAACTTCCTTCACCGAATCGAAGCTCCCCTGACGTCAAAAAGAAAAGCCATGGGTTTTGACAATTTCTTGTCATCTGACGTCCTCTTGGCGGCTATTCTTTGGAGCAACGACGTCGTCACTTCAGTCAAATTTCACCGAATCGGAGTTGAATTGGCGGGAAATTACACGCGTGGACAACTCGTCGTTTTGGATCATTTGGAAGGAAGTTCAAAGGGGCAAATGACCAAAATTGTTGAAACTGCTTCCGCACGAAAATACATGGAAATTCTCGAGTCATTGAAACATCTTTGACGATACGCGGCTACGAAGCCACGATCTACGAAGCTCAATTGGGATTTACACGACTGTATAATTGAGAATACAAGTGTCAACAGCTAAAACGTAAAATACGAGCTCTGAGATGATGGGAAAACACTTTTCAGTCAACGAAGAAAGACGCATCTGTCAATCAGTATTCTTCGCATTTAATTTTTTCAATAAAAATGTTCAAGAAGAACGTGAAACGTGGGATTTGAGGGTTAAAATGTAAGTTGTCAAATACATTTAAATGCAACCAAAACGACTTTGGTACTCGATACCTATTTCCTAACAACCTAAAACAAGGGCATTCTGATATTTTCCGGTTTAAGCATTTCGCTTTTTTTTTACCCATAACCTCATCAAGAGGACACCAATCGTTCTGGGACCCACTTCATTGGATTCAGCGTCCAAAGTTTAGTGGAAAATCATACCACACACGCCAAGATTACCAAAAATATCGAAAATTCGTAATTCGAAATACACATTTTGACCCATACCCCGTCCACATTTGGTCCGATCGGGCTGAAAAGTGTTAATCTAGACCCTTGAGACGTCGTGTAAAAAGTCTTGGGTTACATTACCTCCCAACTATAATAAAACCCCAGCTAAATTTATTGAGTCAGAATCCAAGGTTTTTGGTTGTCAAAAAGGTGAACAAAAACAATTGACTTAAAAAGCCATGAATATAGAAATATATAGATACGGGTTATAATCCATATGGATCAAGAGGTAAAATGAAGTAAAACATATTGAATTAATATGAGAAATAGCTGAAGTAGAAGAGCAAACAACAATGCACAAAATGATAAATAATAGCCTGAAATCAATCGTAGATACCTAAGGTCTGACGAAAACAAACACTTTCGAAAATATAGAAATAAATCCTGAGAAAAAATACTGCAAATCCTTATACACGGGTAGGTTATTCCTCGAACCAGGCGCACAGTGGGTGTGGCGGGTCCCGGACCAATTCCAATCGATTCAGGGTCCAAAATTTAGTGGAAAATGATATCCCACACGCCTAGGTACCAGGAATCTGGAAAACACACATTCGAAATGGGTATACAGGCACCCATTTTGACCCATAACCTCTTCAAGAGGGTGCCAATCATCCCGGGACCCATTTCATTTGATTCAACGTCCAAAACTTATATGATATGAATATGATACCACCTAGATCACCCAAAATCTCGAAAATCCATTTTTCAAAAAACACATTTTGACCCCTACCTCACCCAAATTTGGTCCGATTGGGGTGAAAAGTTTCGAAGACCGTTCTAGGCCGGAAACATACCCCTGACCCAAATTTCAGGTTTAAGGCCCCTGCAGACGGGGACAGTAGCGGCGTCCAGTAGGCCTAGCCAGTAGTGGCGGCCAGCAACTGTCCTTCTACTGTCTCCGTGTGATGGGGTACTGGACGCTTCAACGGCCAGTAGCTACTGGCCGCCAGTAAAGACAAAATAGTTTGAGTTTAGTGGCCGCTCCGCGGACAGTAGCGTGGTCACGTGACCTGCTGGCGGCCATTATTGTCCTGTTCTTAAAAGGTACTGGCCGCCAGTAAAGCACTGGACGTTGTACTCGAAAAAAAATTGCAAGGGATTGGTATGAATCACCAGTAGCTAAAAATCTTAAAGCAATCTCCAGTTTCACACGGGCAGGAATTGTACTCCTCATTACCGTATCAACTTTTGAAATGTCACCTTCAACTAATGATAAAAGTTCATTGAACTGATCTACACTCATCCTCATAATTTTTTTATATTCTTGAGGATCTTCATTCGCAAGTTCTGTTAAGATCGTCGATGAAGCTCGTAGGTTACTGCGACGTCTAACCGAATCCTTCACCCAACAAGTTCTATTACTTTTTAGTAACTCTTGCAATTCTTCACTCAAACAATGCACAACTTCAAAAACAACTTCATCAATAGCTTCATCTACTGCATTTTCGTATTCGTCGACTTCATCCATTTTGAAGGCACACAGCACACAACACACCGCCGATGCCACACTGGACACTGGCCGCCACTAAAACAGTTTCGCTGGCAGCCAATACTGTCCCCGTGTGTAGGGCTACTGTCTGGACAATACAGTGGCCGCCACTAGTGGACGCCAGTACTGGCTGCTACTACTGTCCCCGTCTGCAGGGGTCTTTACCGTGTCTACCAATATCAGCGTGGACGGCGGACGGGCATTTGCTAATTTCGACCTAGACACCTTTTAAACGCCCAGAAAACGTTTTTGTGCCGAATCGGTGAGGTTTTGCATGCATCGGATCTTTTTGCATGAAGACATAGGTTGTTTAGTCAAGGAATAACCAACCAAAAATCACCCGTAACATATATATATGCCTCTGGAGAATACGTGATTGCGTGTATCTGGGAATGAGTGAAATGTTTCTAGATGGGAATTCGTACCTATGCATGAAATGGACGGGAAAAGAGGTATAATAAGGAAATCAACAGAAAAATGTTCTAACACTCGACTGGCATCACCAAAACTGAGAACAAAAATCCTAGTTCCGTTTGGACGAGGAGGTTCTCAGAGAACTGAAGGTTGTTTACTGATCGAATTGAGCAAACTGAAGGAGCTGAGTGGTTACTCGACTACACTCGGAGGTTTTCAGAAGCTCTTTTTTCTTTATTTACACAACCCTTGGTGGTAAATATGAACCACAACATTTTTTATCTGGAACAATGTTCAATCACTGAAACCTCCTCTCGTACCAATAACCTCATCATGCGGGTACGAGTTGGGCGTAAGTTCCCGTGGATGACAAGTTGCCATCATGTAGAAGGTAATATCCACCAGGTTATGGATACCCAGCAATTTTGGCATGTTTTCGTGCAAAAAGTTAATCTCTCCGATTCGGCCCGAAATTTTTTCTGGGCGTCTCAAGGTGCCAAGATCAAAATAAGCAAATGTCCGTCCGCCGTCCACGCCAACATTAGTTGTAGAAAATTTTCTGAAAATCTGAAATTTTGGGGCCTGTTTCTGGCTCAAGTCATTTCCTCTAAATTGAAATGAAATGAAAATAGATTTATTTCCGTAAATCACAAACAATTAACAAACAATACACTATGTTGGAAATTTTCCCCCAACCTATAGATAAATCCGTGCTGGATGGGGGGAGCATACAAATATTCGTTCATGTGGGTACATCGAGAGGGAGGTTATTATATTTCTATTTGATTATTATTCTATGTTATATATAACACTTATATGTACACATCGTATCATATCCTGTATACACTAGTCAGCCATGATTCGCAGGCCCTTGGGCCAGCCTTAATTAACCATGTAAATATTCTTTTCTTATATTGACTTCTTGTGAAAGAGGTGGGAGATTAAATGTATTCGTTTGCATATCGTAGAATAATTGGTAATTTATAGAAGATATGGCTAGATAATTCTTCAGCTCTATCGGACTTAATTTGAGAGGGGGAGGGAAAGGGATCAAAATGTGTTTTGAAAAATCGATTTTCGAAATTTTGGGCGATCTAGGCGTACAAGGTATCATTTACCACAAAATTTTGGACGCTTAGTCCAATGAAATAGATCCCGGAACGATTGCCATCCACCGAAAGAGGTTATGGGTCAATGGGTATCTATCTACCCATTTTGAATGCGTCTTTTTGGAATTCCATTTTTGTATCTGGGTATTCGTATGTATAATTATGTTTAATTTTTCACTACGTTTTGGACCCCGATTCGATTGGAATGAGGCCCCATGCTCCTGGTCCAAGGAATAACCAACCCCTGTAAAGGAATTTGCAGCGTTTTGGTTGGTTATTCCTTGAATAATCAACCTATGTTTTCATGCAAATGGTCAACCTCTTCGGTTCGGCTCAAAAAATTTTTCTGGACGTTTCATGGTCTCTAGATCAAAAAGGAATAACCAACCAAAAAGGTCAATGTCCATCCGCCGTACGCCGTCCACGCTGTTATTGGTAGTAGAAAATTTTCTAAAAATCTGAAATTTGGGTCAGGGGTCTGTTCCCGGCCTAGGACTGTCCTCCAAACTTTTCAGCCCGATCGGACCAAATTTGGGCGGGGTAGGGGTCAAATTTGTTTTTTGAAAAATGGATTTTCGAGATTTTTGGCAATCTAGGCGTGGGGGATATCATTTTCCACTAAATTTTGGACCCAGAATCGATTGGAATGGGTCTGGGACCCGCTGCACCCACTGTTTCCCCATTTCCCCCATGTTGAAGAAATGAGCCCCCATGCTCCTGGTCCGAGGAATAACCAACCCCTGTGAAAGAATTTGCAGCGTTTTTTTAGTCAACACTATGAAGAATATCTCCAGCGACAGCTGGCTCAATTAATCAAAAGCAGTTGATTCAAAACGCCTCGCATTGAATAACGGTCTTCTTATGAAGGGGCTGGAAGCTTACTGGAACATGACGTATCCTCTCGATGTTATGTATGGTCGGAATAAGTTCCACTCTCCGAACTGAATTCAAACTCTAAATCGAGAAAATACTGAGCAGCCCCCGGCTTTATGAGGAAGGTTCGTTCTAACGAACGGCAGGAAGCTTGATATGAGCAAAGGCCGGGTTTTCCTCTTTATTACCAACCCTTGTTAGTAGTCCGGAGGCGAAATGTGAAATTAAAATGAACGTTTTCAATCTGTGAAATTGAAGAATAATTTTTTTTTAGAAAATCGAACCAGATTTTAATTGGTCTCCCTTCCTAAGTGGAACGCAAGGTGGATATTTTAGTGAGATATATGGGCGCCTGTGGATAAAACGTTGCAAATTCGTTACACACGGGATGGTTGTTCTTCGAACCAGGCGCATGGAGGCTCATTTCTTCAACATGGGAAAAATGGGAGAAACAGTGGATGTGGCGGGTCCCAGACACAATCCAATCGATTCAGGGTCCGAAAATCAGTGGAAAATTATACCCCACACGCCTAGGTATCAGAAATCTCAAAAACACACATTCAAAATGGGTAAATAGGTACTCATTTTGACCCATAACCACATCCAGAGAGCGCCAATCGTTCCGGGACCCATTTCATTGAATTTTTGGAGATCTAGGCGTGTGGGGTATCATTTTCCACTAAATTTTGAACGCAGAATCGATTGGAATGGGTCCGGGACCCGCCACACCCCAAAGAAAAATTTTGGCGGAATCAGAGAGTGACTTAATGCATGAAAACATTGATTATTCAAGGAATAACCAACCCAAATGACGGACACAGAATAGAGAAATTTTGGAGGTGGTAACACGATTGCAAATGCTCACGATTTTTGACAAAATGGGTATTTCGGTACCTACTCATTTCAAGGTTCTATACACTCAATAGGGGCTGCAGGAGGTTATGTGGTATAATCGATATATTGATAAATACCAGCAAGTCAATGCTATCATTGTTATAACATATTTTATTCATTTAATTTTTTTTAAATTATGTTATGCTTTCAATTCTACAATTAACGGTTCAGAAATAATTTCACATCCATATTATGAAGTCGCACTATTATCGATATTTCGCATACAAAGTATCGATATTATGTCGTCACACCAGCGCAGCCCCTTCAGTGAATTTTTACCGTAACAATATATAAATCTTGAAACGCAAACTGTAAACATTTTGAGGTAATTTGGAGAGATCAATTTCTAGCATTATTCAAGAAATGAACCAAAAATATGTTTGTGCATGCGTTCGTTGCATCACTAATAATTCAGTTCTTTGAATTTTGAGTGTTCAAATAAGAATTAGAAATACGGAATAGTCTTTCAGGTGGAGATAATCTCCCTTTTTGGGTTCGTCGTCTCTCTCTTTCTATCCTGAAACAGCAGCTGCTAAAACGACAAGAACAAATACACTGATGTTAATTGTTACAGGATCATTTTGACACCAACAATAATAGTTTGAAGAGGATCAGCTACTTTCGAACATGTTGAACATGTTTGTTTAGGGACAGAAAACGGAATACCATTTTGGAAAACACATTTGAATTGAGTAGTAATGGAGCAGGGGGTGTGGTTGCTCATTAGAAGACCTCGAGGAGACACTTCAACGTCGACATCGCTAACAAGCCGACCTACTTCTCAACTGCCGGTGGGCAAAGTCTCGAGGGTAGAATTGGAAGCTGCTCCTCAAATAGTATTATTGTTCCGTTATATTACCGTTTTGATGGTTCTGATATATATGTCGTGTTTCGAAGATCCCGGTTGGTAAAGCTTCATTAATTTCACCCTCTTCTAAGTCAGGTTCGTTCAAGGTGGGCGGATGAAAAGCCATAGGGTTGTTCACTTTAAATGTTTACATTTTAGGGTGAGATAGAGTTAACGATAATACGATTATTAATTAGTCATCCACTTCACCACCAATGGCCAGACACTCCCCCTAAGAACGAAAGATTGGCGCCAGGACAGAGGGCGCTGGTGTTGAATATGCTTTAGGGTTACAGTGAGCATCCAAAGAAGACACCAAGGTGTTTGCCATTGATGGGAGAATGAATTATTACACAATGAATTAATAGCTAGTGAATTGAATTGAAAGGTATAAATGATGAATTAAATGCTAATAACGTAGACCATCGTGACTGAGGGTGACATATACATTTTGATTGATTGCGTTCATGTTCTGGCACCCCCACTAAATCGTCCATATTGGAGTAAACAACACATATCTTTTGAATAATTTTTTTGCAAGGATCTCAAATAACATAAAAGAGCACCCCACGCCAATTTACGGGGTCCGCCAATGAAATTGGACGTTTTTGAAATGGGTAGTACTCAGCGTGGGGAACTCTGTGAGGGGTGGGGTTGGGTCCATCGTGTTCACAATGAAGGGAAGTTTGCAGCAAATTTGAACCTCTCACAATCAACTGTTCGTCGAATATTGAAAGTCGATCTACACTTTCATCCGTATAAGTTGGTGATTTGTCAGCAATTATTGCCGGTGGATTACAACGAGCGTAAGATGTTTTGTGAGAGGATGATGTCTGTGTTTGACGACAACGAAAATGTCGTTCTTTTCACTAGCGATGAGGCACATTTCCACTTGGATGGGTTTGTCAACAAACAAAACTTCAGGTATTGGGGGCCTGAAAATCCAAGAGAGACTCACGAAAGACCTCTACACAGCCCTCGTGTTACAGTGTGGTGTTCTGATGGGAAGAGAGCTGTCATTGGACCTTACTTCTTCGAGGAAAATGGAGTGACTGTAACTGTGAACTCCGAGCGTTATCTGGCCATGTTGAACAATTTTTTTCTTCCACAAACTCCGACGTAGACGTATCCCATTAAGGCATGTTTCGTTTCAGCAAGATGGAGCAACTTGCCATACGGCAAATGCCACGATGACCTTCCTTCGCCAAAAATTTAACGGTCGACTCATTTCTCGGCGCGGTGACGTTCCCTGGCCCCCCCGGTCCCCTGACCTATCCCCCTGTGATTTTTTTTTGTGGGGATACCTAAAGGAAAGAGTCTACAAAGATAAGCCGAGGACCCTGAACGATTTGAAAGAGGCTATCACCACGGAAATCAGCCGCATCCCACGAGAAATGCTGGACAGCATTTCGAGGAGCTTCACCGAAAGACTCGATAAATGCATTCAAGCTGATGGGCATCACATGCTCGACGTCGTCTTCAAAAATTGAACATTACCAGAAAATTCCACTTCTTGTGAACAGTTAAAAAAAAATATATATATATTCTATCTTGAGAAATAACCGAGTTATGATTTTTTTTAATCCATCCTACTTCGTTGGCGGACCCTGTACATTTTGATTGATTGCGTTCATGTTCTGGCACCCCCCCCCCTAAATCGTCCATATTGGAGTAAACAACACATATCTTTTGGATAATTTTTTTGCAAGGATCTCAAATAACATAAAAGAGCACCCCGCGCCAATCTATTTAACACATATTTAAAAAATTAAAAATTAATGTAATACATAATTCAAAACAATTCTTAAAAACCCTTAGGAAATTTTATGTGCATACACACTCGCTGGAAATGATTAGATTTTTACGCGAAATAAATCGATTTCGGTTTATTATTCCGCAAATATAGATTGGAATCGAGAAACGGATAGCATCATGTGAATCAGCGATAAGAAACTATGCAAATTCATACACAGGGGTTGGTTATTTCTCGGACCAGGAGCATGGAGACTCATTCCAATCGATTCAGGGTCCAACATTTAGTGGAAAATTATACCCCACACGCCTAGGTTCCAGAATTCTTGAAAATTCACATTCGAAATGGGTAGATAGGTACCCATTTTTACCAATAACCTCTTCTAGTGGGTCCCAATCGTTTCAGGACCCGTCTCATTGCACCAACCAGAATTTGGGTTCCCTTATAATATATGAAACTTCGTGTCATCTGCGCAAGATAGCGCAGGGGTGCGGGGTGCGCATATATGGGTCATTCTCCCATTTCATGCAAAATTAAGTCCCTAGGAGACTACGGCTTTTGCTTGAAATTTTCTGGATGTTCATGATTCTTTACGTCTTCTGGACCCTTTCTCCTATCTTTTCAGTCAGTTTTCAGTTAGATAATAACAGCCTTTCACCCCCAAAATCAAATCCAAAATGCTCAAACCTAATTCCCTCACATGTCCCCTGACGCGAGTTTCCAACTTTGATGGCCAGTAAGACCTTCCACCTTTTTTAAGATAATTTCTGATCTTTTCTGGCAGGCTTGTTAGGTTCTGAAATGATGATTCCTACAGATGGTAGGGCCCCTAGTTTCGCATAGAAACGTAGGGGGGCCCAACTGCTGGTGTCCATCAGATTTTACCTAATTCCCTCACATTTTTGAAAAACAGGCGCCAACACTCTCCAGGCGATCGTTATAATAATTTTTCAATGTTGGCAACATTTTCAAAGTTGCTGCCAACACTGGAAACCTTTCCTCATAGACATGTCAGCTCAGGTTAGTTTGCTACTAGATTTCCAAGTTGAGAAATCGCCAGTTGTTCATCAAAAGACTAATTCCCTCACATGGAAATATTTTGATGAAGGTAAGCTCAACTTCAAGTTTTATTAATGTCAATTCACATGTTTTTGAAGGGAGATTGGTGCTCTATTGTTTTAGTTTCTATGCAACGTGTGTAGAGAGTACACCAACGGAAAAACTCCAAAAACCTAATTCCCTCACACCTAATTCCCTCACAAAACTAGTGATGAGGGAATTAGTAATCATGTGAGGGAATTAGGTTCAAAATGAACTTTAGTTTTTAGATGTCTAGGATTTGTGGACAACTTCATCATTATTCCTCTGAACTATCCTACAATCAGTGGACTACCACTGATGTAGAGATCCTCAGCAAAATCAACGCCAAGAAAACTGTGAAGCACGTGGTAAAAGTAAACATTGAATCGACGATCATGAAGACCGTTGATTTATTTGAAACGAATATAAAAGAATTCATGCACCATAAAGCCATCAGAGTCCATCAATTTCGAGCGCTAAGAGACTTGAAAGCTCGATTGTCAGTCAAGGAGGTTCTCATACACTGTGACTTCTCAGAAAATCACCAGATGAAGTATGGGCGCGAAATCCAGTCTGTTCATTTTAGAGGGAGTCGGAAGCAATTCTCGTTGCACACAGTTGAGATTTACTTCAGGAAGAGTGAGTACGAGGAAGTGAATTTTCGATCATTTTGAACTCTTTCGTCGAGTACTGAACATGGGCCAGCAGCAGTATGGGCACACTTGAAACTAGTTTTTGAGTTTATTGCTGACAATTTAATCAAAGTCGATACAGTTCACTTCCAGTCTGACTCACCAGCAACTCAATACCGAAACAGAACGATTTTCCATCTCTTGTCCCAGGCTCTTCATGCATTCATCCCCAATGTCCATTGTACCACATGGAACTATTCAGCACCCGGACATGGCAAGGGCGCAGTTGATGGTATTGGAGGAGCAATGAAGCGATCATTAGACCAAGCTGTTGCATGTGGACACCAGTGATTTTGAATCGTTTGTCAGAGTGCTGCAGGAAAAGTGTTACTTCATGTGATCACACCTGAAGAGATTGATGGGATGGCTGCCATGATTCCAAATACAATCCTGCCTTTCAAAGGTACCATGAAAGTTTTTTAAGTGGCACATCGCCGAACCGACTATTCCAGTGGGACGTCTACCCTAAATCCTCGGACCAGGCGCATGGAGACTCATTTCTTCAACATGGGGAAAATAGAAACAGTGGGTGTGGCGGGTCCCGGACCCATTCCAATCGATTGCGGGTCCACAATTTAGTGGAAAATGATACCCTACACGCCAAGGTTACAGAAGTCTCGAAAACACATTCGAAATGGGTAGATAGGTACCCATTTTGACCCATAGCCTCATCCAGAGGGCACCAATCGTTCCGGGACCCGACTCATTGGAATCAGCGTCCAAAATTTAGTGGAAAATGATACCCCACACGTCTAGGTACCAAAATCTCGAAAATACATATTCAAACATGGGGAAAGTTGAGTTTAAGCTGTTTTGATTGCTTGCACTGCGACAAGTTCAAGATAAGACACCTTGAGCTTGAAACTGCGATTGCTCCGGCAAACAAGCGTACTGCCCAGGACAAAGAGGTTCATCCAAGTGAGTTGATAGAAACTTTGGTTGACAATCCATCAACTTTAACAACTTCTGAGGAGTCACATCCTCAAAATTTTGTGGCAGCCAACAGGGCAGCAACCCCTGACCTGCTGCAATAAAATTGACGGAGTGCTTGAAGGCCCTTTACCATATGAGAGTTTGGATGAATCAATATTTGTTCGTCTTGTGACTTTAAAATGTTGATATAGATCAAACCTTGAATATTTACTAATTCCCTCACCACAGTGATTATAGTCACGTTGCCATAACTTTTTAATTAGGAATTTCTATGATGAGATTCTGCATGACTGCGATTAGTGGTCAGTAATGAAGGGATTACTGAAAAAAAAAATTCGAAAAAACAATTTTTTTTGAACCGAAATTGTAGTAGTGAATATTGTGCGAAATGGGAGAATGACCCATATCATATTTCAGATGATATGAAGATTAAAGAAAATTTTTTCACTCCCAATTGGACGATCGTTTACTCCCGATTAGGCAGAGTGGAGGGGGGGGGGGGTCACAACTCGTGGGACACCGTGTATAATATGTACTTAGTTGGTACTTATACTGATAAGAACCTATTCACAGATATTATGAAGGATATTATGGTAGTTATGAGAAGATTACACCGGCAAACCAACTCCAACCGTTCTGGTCGGATTTATGAGGAGAGAAAGGCGAACCGAGGATAAGAGACTTAAGGTGTATCGTTTCGTGACAAAGTGGAGTTCCTCTACGAAAGGTAAACCACGACAAAGTGGATCACAAAGGGCTCCCTAACGTTGTTTGTTGTTTAATGTTTCTAGGGAGCTGACCCGAAGGAATCAGGCTCACCCTCGATAGCTTGGGTACGATGATTGCGGTGATAGGATCGTGCAAGTATTGATAACAGGTGTTGTCTCCTCACTTGAGTACACCTCACCTCCCGGAAAATACAACTACATCCGGCACATTCCCAACATGTGTCTAACGTGACTGCACTTTACTCCCATAACATACATACTCATAGAAATAATAGGTAGAAAACGCTGCAAATTCATTCACAGGGGTTGGTTATTCCCCGGACCAGGCGCGTGGAGACTAATTTCAATCAATTTAGCGCCTAAAATTAAATGGAAAATGATACCCCAAACCAGAAATCTCGAAAACACATTCGAAATGGGTAGAGAGACATCCATTTGGACCCATAACCTCATCCGGTGGGGGCCAATCGTTCCGGGACCCATCTCATTAGATTCAGCATCTGAAATTTAGTGGAAAACGATACCCCACATGCCTAGATCGCCAAAAATCTCGAAAATCCAATATTCGAAATGCACATTTCGACCTAATCCCCTCCCTCCCCTTTCTGTCTGATCGGGCTGAAACGTTATGAGGGTCCACCGTCCATTTTGAAAATAGATAATTTTCTAAAAATCTTAAATTTGGATCAGGGGTCCATTCTCGGCTCTAGTTGGTCCTTGAAACTTTTCAGCCCGATTGAACCAAATATGGTGGGTAGGGAGGGGGAGGATCAAAATGTGTTTTTTGAAAAATGGATTTTTGAGATTTTTGGCGAGTTTTCTACTAAAAGTTGCACGCTATATCCTGCCAATCCACAATGAGGCGGGTCCTGGGTGAGATGAGATGGGGGTTGGTGTTTAAAATCCCGGGCCAGCAGCTCTGACTGCTGATAAGTCAATACTAAAAATTTTAGTAGGATCGTGAAAGACGTCATTGTTTTGAGAGGTGAAGGGTGATAACATTGTCCTCATCATTCTTATCAATAGATCTTCATCAGTATCGATATATCGATTGTTGTTATCACGGCCCCAGATTCTAAATGTTTTCTGAGATGGGTACCTACCTACCCATTATGAATGTGTGGTTTTTAGATTTCTGGTACCTAGGCGTGTAGGGTATCATTTTCCACTACATTTTCGACGCTGAATCCATTGAATCCAACGATTGACGCCCACCAGAAGAGGTTATGGAGGTGTGTTCGATATTTCTAGTACCTAGGTGCGTGAGGTGTTGTGTTCCTCTAATTTTTGGACGTTGAATCGATTTAAATTAGACCAGGCGCATGGACTGGTCCGAGTAATAACCTACCCCTGTGAAAGAATTTGCATTGTTTTATACTAAACGGCTCAATTAATACTTTTGAGGACAATAGACTGTGCTGAAACGTCGTTGGCCACTCAAAGATCAACTTTTGTGAAAACGACAGTGCATGGCTGGTTTTGTCAGTTTGAATATTAAAAGTTTATTTTTGAAGTGTCAGGCTTCTTCATTTACCTTAATAATAACGTATTTACAGTAATTGTTAAATATTTGACCACTCAGGGCAGGTCGATTGCTCCCTGCACCTACTACCTACCTAGTGGGAAGAGGATTAACTACTGAACCAGTCATATCCTTACTTTGTTGAGATATGATCTACCTGTCTTGATAGAAGAAAAACCTCAAGAAAATATAGAAGAAATATTGCAACAAGCAATACTAATTTATAATGTCGTATCAAAATAATAAAGTTCACCTCGCAGTTGTCAAAACTGCGAGGCCATCTTGTTTTCTCCCTTCTGATGTTTGGCGTTATTCTGTTGTGGTTGTGAACTGGTTGAGAACTAAGAATATAAATTGTGCAAGTGATGAAGTGTTGTTTGATTATCAAATCCAGTGTTATCCATATTCATCGATCAAAAGGTAAATATGTCATGGTTTGGTCATGTGTATAAAATTCTGAGAAGAAACACCAATAATTTGGAAAATATTGATTACAGTTTGATTAATAAGAGAGTATTCATCAATAGAAACCCGAGAGTACACTATTTATTTAGTGAGAGCTTCTATTTGGCGGAAGTAGAGCCAAAACCAGCAACTGACTTCATTTGTAATCAGCGAAGCAAAAAGGAATGGGAGGTCTATTGATACGCTCGTAGATCACCGATAGATCAAAGCGGGACGAAGCAATTGGGTCGTCAAGGCAATATTTGTAAAAGGTCTCTTCGTCGTAAATCCAAAATTTGAAATCGTTCGGGTCCCTTATTATCATCAAATAATCAGCGTCTCTTCCAAGATGGCGAAGCCGTGTCAAAGGCTTGACGGTGGACGAAGCGGGTAACGTTTCGTCAATACTTTTGAGATAGGCCAAAGGAGCTGTCAGACACAAGAAGCCGTGGCCTTGGATTATTTCCCCGTTTTCCTTTTGGAACTTCAACATGCATCGATGATTTCCGAAAAACAACGTGAATTCTTTCTCGCCCAGACTGTACAGCTCAACACCGAGTGTTTCGTGCCAAAAGTTCAACGTTTCCTCGAAATGTTTGGTCCTGAAAATATTGTCACGAGATTTAAAATTGTCATGCGTTGGTATGATCCAGGACATTCAGCAACCCACCTGTAATGTATTTCCGAAAATGGATCACTCGCGCAACGATGAACCGGTTCGTCCACTAGTCGAAAAATTCTTCCAGTCGGGCTAAGGACGTCGTAAATTCGGTTTTTCTCAACCTGAATTAGACTTGACGTACTCATCGCTTTGGCTCGAGCGAGTACTTTAACGGATTTTATGCAGGCTCCGGTGACTTCGTTACCTTGCACTGCAGCTACGTCTTGATAAAAGTACAACAATTCTCTGAAAGTAGGTAAGCAGAGTCCGTCATAGAATAGAAATAGAAACACTGGGTATGAAAATTTTAATCTCCATATAAAGATACTCCTCTAACATCGATACACATCCAGGTTACCCCAAACATATCACTTCGTTGCCGCAAGGGCGCTAACGTCGCACAGTTCACTCCGTTGCCGCAAGGGCGCTAACGTCGCACAGTTCACTCGCAGTAGGTACTCACTTTTCACATCCTCCCACTTAATTTCTTCAAGAAGAAATTACCAGTGTAAATCTACACACTACAAGTCAAGTCTCACTGGTGTCTTCACTATGCGACCATGTCGAGTCTGACGTATTTCAGCATCAACCAATGAAGGATCCACGCCTAGGTATTCATTTTCTACCATTGGTGAAGTTTCTTCGTCGATGGATCCTCCTTCATTTTGTTCCAACTTCTTTTGGGCGCTTGGAGCCACATTTACCTCTAATGGATAAACTCTCTGGAGGGGTCGAATCAGAGTCCCCTTGCAGGTCTTCAAAACAAGCACTCGGATGTTCCCATCTTTGCCTCGCTCCATGCGCTCAATCCGTCCCAATGGCCAATCTACTCTCTTGGCATCATCGGATCCAATAAGTACTACTTCGCCAACAGTCGGTGCACGCGTACTACGACGATGGGTCCAACGCAGACATCCCAAATACTCAGATCGAAACCTTTGGCGAATATGTTGCTTTATGGTCAAACGATATTGGGCTCGCTTCTCAAGACTTCCTTCAGCCACAGCATCATAATCATCAGTGCAACAGGTGGTGTTGTCTTGTAAGAAGTCTGCCGGAGTTATGGCAATGGGGTCTCCATTTGACTCTGACATTGAGGTAATTGGTCTAGCATTAACCAAACTCTCACACTCACAGAGAGTGGTATACAATTCCTCAAGAGTCAGGACAGCCCTTCCAAGGACGCGCCGCAAAATTCTCTTGACTGACTGCACCATCCTTTCAAAAAATCCGCCCCACCAGGGTCCAGTTGGGGGGTTGAATCTCCAATCAATGCGTTCGATGGCACAATACTTGGTCACCTCAGACCACTCAATGGTATCCAAAACGTTGTTAGCTCCCTGAAAACATGTGCCATTGTCTGAATACATAATTTTAGGGCGTCCTCGGCGGGCAATGAAACGACGAAGGGCTAATATAAATGACTCTGTACTCAGGGACGTCACAATCTCTAGGTGCACTGCACGGTAAACTCCACACGTGAACAGCGCCACCCAGACCTTCTGTCCCTTTTTAATATGTAGCGGGCCTGCATAGTCTACGCCACAAACTTCAAAGACAGAAGCATCAGACACACGCGCTTGTGGAAGTGGTGGGGATTCAATGTCAAAACATTTACTCGCAAATCGACGACATACTACACACTTACTGACAATACCTCGAGTCAGCTGCCGCCCCTTCACAATCCAGAACCTCTCCCGCAATGTACTCCACAGAGTCAAGGCACCAACATGATTCAGCTTACAATGTCGGTCATATACCAATCTTTCGACCACAGGGTGATCATTTGGCAGTACAGTTGGCATTTTGAAGTAGGCGCTGTCATTTCTCTCTGCAATTTTTGTCTTCACTCGGATGAGTCCAGAAGCATCCCTGAAGGGCCGAAGGTCACAAATTCTCTTGTCCAACAGTGACGGGAAGCATTCTTCTTGGATAAGACGACAGACAATCAATTCTGCATTCTTCACTTCTTCTGCTGTAAGGCTGCCGTTTCTGGGAGTCCCTCTACGTCTGGCTTTGTCCAGAAACCGTTGCATCCAGCCAACCATACGAATTATTTTCTCATACTTGGAGAAATACTGATACATCCAAGCATGATCACGCTTTGACGCCAGCATGGTGTTTACCGGCACAGCTCTCTTCAGCATCTCAGCTGAAACTTCCCCTTCTTGGTAAGTACAATGAGACAGTGGCCATTGCTCCTCATCATTTTTTAACCAGATAGGTCCATTCCACCATTTGTACTCAATCAGCTGCTCCACAGTACACCCTCTTGATGGTAGGTCTGCTGGGTTGAGGTTTCCAGGCACATGGCGCCACCTCACATGGGGTGCCAGATGCCGAATTTCTTTGACCCTGTTCCTCACAAATACAGACCATTCCTCTTTCCTTTGGATCCACGCCAAAACTGTGCTTGAATCACACCAACAAAAGGTAGGAATATCTTTCAAATCAAGAGCCTCTGTGATAGATGTTAACAGGCGTACTCCCACAACCACTCCCATCAGTTCAAGTCTTGGCATAGTAGGATTATCCTTGATACCTACAATTCTGGATTTTGCTCCAACTAAATTCACTGTAACTGATCCATCATCCAATTCACTGCGCAAAAATACACAAGCAGCATATGATCTGGAGCTTGCATCAGTGAAGAGGTGTAGGGTCTGGTTGTTTGAGCCACCCAAATAACGAGGTATGACCACTTGATTCAATAACGGGAGCTTCTGCAAGATTTTGTCAAATTCTTGCCAATCCTCACTGTCCAGTGGGTCATCCCAGTCCAACTTCTTCTCCCAAAGTCCTTGCATCATCAATTTGAGGTTTAGGGTTACTGGTATTGTAAATCCAATGGGGTCGTAAATCCTCTGAGCCATGGAAAACACAGTTCTCTTTGTGAAGTTGCTCGTTCTAGCCCATTTCTGCCACCAATCCATATTTAGGCTCAATGTATCCTCCTCGCGATGCCACTTCATTCCCAGCATGCCTGTCATGGGTACAGAACTGCCGTCTTGGGTGTACTCCCACCCTCTAAGGTTAAAACCTCCACGCGCCATGCAGTCTGTAGCCACAGCTTGAAATTCGCAAACATCTGCAATGCTATCTACGCTGGTTGCCAAGTTGTCAACATAAAAACAACGTTTCATCAATTTCAACCAAAAAACTTCCCTTTCATTGGCCAAAAGGGTGCTTCTGTCTAGGTGGTGTTCCAACACTGCAGCAAGCATGAATGGACTGCAGGTTACCCCAAACACCACTCTGGTGTGTCTATAAGTAAGCCATTCATTCTGCTTATCTCTCCACCACAGGAACTTCAGAAAATTTCGATCCTCAGGATGAATTTCAATCATCAGGAAAGCCTTCTCCACATCAGCAGAAACGCCAACTTTCTTTTTCCGAAATCTCATCAGGATATCTGGAATTAGTTCAATCATGTTGGGACCAGCTTCTAGGCAATCATTCAGTGAGGGCTGACCCAATGTCTTGGCAGATGCATCAAAGACTGGACGAACCTTGGTTGTTGAACTAGAGGTTTTCACAACTGGTTGATGGGGTAGATAATGCCCCTTTCCATCATCCTGAATCTCTTCAATGATGTTCAATTGCAACCACTCCTTGAACACGGCGTCATAGTCTCTAAAAAGTTGGTCGTTTAGTTGCATTTTTCTTGTGGTTTGACCAAGCCGAGCCTCAGCAACTCCTCGGTTGGTAGGTAAATCATGCACAACTTCAGTCCATGGCAGCCGAACTCGATAACGCCCTCCCACAAATTCCACTGTATTCTTGAAGTGATCCATCACTGCAGCTCTTCTATCATCGCGGTACTTTTTTTCAATAGGATCAGAAATACCAATAGCCTCCATTTTCCACAAGTCTGTCACATCACCCGCTGTGATGGTAGCCATTGTGTAGGTGGTAGCCAGGGCAGAAATAGATGGAGGGGTTAAATGACTTTTCTTTGTAGTTCCCAACAGAGTCCAGCCAAAGAGCGTTTCCACAGCAACAATTCCTGAAGACAATATCTTGCGTGTTCCTGCCCAAATCTTCCCTGCTATGTCTGCTCCTATGAGTATGTCAATAGGGCCTCCATTGTCCTCAATCAGGGTGATGTTCAACTGACCCAATTCAGATCTGACAGTAACATCCGGTTTGGAAGTGGGAATAAACGCTGCTATATTCCCTTGTCCCAATGCTGAAAAATTACACGCGTAACTATTTGATAAACCTCTCAAGTGTAACTTATAACACGGATGTTTGACTTGTCCAATACTATTACCACCAAACAGACAATGAACAAGAGTCTCCTCACCAAGCGGTTTGAACCCCATTTCTTGGGCCAACACGTTCAAGACATAGCTTCTCTGTGAGCCGCTGTCAATTAACACTCGAACTTTGCGTTGAAAATCCCCATTGTACAGCACAGCCGTAAAAGTCTGCAAAAAAACCTCATTGACCTGAGAGCCACCAACAGTAAGGTTATGATTTAATGACAGAAGATCTGATTCTTGTACAGCCTGTTCATTGGATTTCTTACTGCCAGATTTATGACTGGGTGTGGTAGATTTCTTAGGACACAGAAGTTCAACATGTCTTCCTTTGCAGTCACCACACTTAGCTCGACACCGGTAAACAGGATGATCAAGCTGAGCACACCCAAAACATGCTCTGGCTTTCCTAAGTGCCTGTTTCTTTTCTTCCAGGGTCATATTCCGCGCTTTACGACATCCAGCAGAAACATGAGAGTCCCCACAAAACACACACAAAACAGAGGAACTTGCATTGGCTAGATCTGAAGCTGTTGGACGAGGCTCCCTTTTGAACTCCTGAAATCTTCTCTGATATCCTTTCGGCAGGTCCTGATCTCCCATCCAGTCCACCTCCATGCGCCATTGTAACTCGCTCTTCAGCCTGAACCTCACTCTTTAGGAACTGCATTAGACTTTTCATCTGGGTTTCCAGAGGAGCAGAGTGGTCCACATTTGAGCGCTGCCAAATCTTCAAAACGTCATGGGGGAGGCACGATTCCACCAGCGGCAACAAAATGGCGGCATAATTGTCCGAAATTATTTTAAGGGTTTCAAGCGCCCTTAGCTGAGTTTCCAATTTATCATATAATGAACAAAGGCTCATGTCCCCACTTCCACTCACCAGCTTCAGAAGTTCCCTGATGTAGTGCTCAACCAACAAATCATCACGACCAAAACGACTCTTCAAAGCCTCCAGAGCATTGGCATAGTTTTCCGAAGAGGCAGGGAAACTGTCCACCACAACACGAGCACGGGACTTGGGTACTGTAGCCTGTCGCAGGTACTGAAACTTCTTTTGATTGGAGAGGTCTTCATTTGCATCAATTTCGGAAAATTGAGACCAAAAAGTAATCCAGTCTGATATTTCACCACCAAATTTCACGAGTTCCAATTTGGGTAGGTTTAGCTGAGCTCTATGGTGATTACACGAACTTCCACTCACACTACAAGCATCACCTGCGACTGGCACAACGGCAGGTAAACTCTTGAGCACTTCAAACCTTGCCTTTGCGTTATGAAACCTCAGACTGTACTCATCAGAAGCAAGAAGTTCAGCTTGGATGTTGGTTTCTACCTCATCCGAAACCTCGGCACTTCCATTGTACATAACTTCTAGAATCTGTTCATCCAACAAGGCCATGGTTGTAAAACGACCTTCAACTACAGCGATATGTCCAGCAACGTCCGCCAAATTGGGTGGTTTTAGGGCTAAACTGGCATCGAATTTCTCCAAAGCTTTAGTAAACGCAGTGCGAAAACCTTTCCTCTTCTTCGTCAAAAGGTTCAACTTCGACATGATTGTGGTTACTTACGGTTGTCTTGGAAGAGGAACCAACAAATATCTCGATCTACCAGCAGAGATATGGCCTTTCACAACTCACAAGTCAATGACGACGACACAACCCCGCACCCACTTGTCGACGATATTATTCCTTCCCGAATGTCCTGTCACGGTCCCACTTATGAAAAATTTAATCTCAATATAAAGATACTCCTCTAACATCGATACACATTGAGGTTACCCCAAACCTATCACTTCGTTGCCGCAAGGGCGCTAACGTCGCACAGTTCACTCCGTTGCCGCAAGGGCGCTAACGTCGCACAGTTCACTCGCAGTAGGTACTCACTTTTCACACTGGGATTCTTTCGCAAGGGGTGGTTATTCCTCGGACCAGGTGCATGGACACTCATTTCTTCAACATGGGAAAAATGGGGGTGAGAAGGGTCTCGGACCCATGCCAATCGATTCAGGGTCAGAAATTTATTGGAAAATAATACCCCCACACGCCAAGGTACCAGAAATCTCGAAAACACATTCGCGATGGGTAGACAGGCACTCAATTGACCTCATCAAGAGGGCGTCAATCCTTCCCACACCCATGTCATTGGACTCAGCGTCCAAAATTTAGTGGAAAATAATACCCCACACGCGTAGATTGCCAAAAATATCGAAAATCCCTTTTTTAAAAATACACATTTTGACCCCTACTCCGCCATAATTTGGTCGAAAATGAAAACATGGGTTGATTATTCAAGGAATAACCAATCAAAATTTTCTATAGGACATGAGATCATATCACATTCATCAAAAGACTTCTTGGCTGATACAGGAAGATTAATGACCAAGGCCGCTTGAGGTTCGCTGATAAGAAATAGCGCCACCGTGGACCAAACCTATTTCAAGATTTTCTCAGCAACCAAATAGTCAAAAACATTTTCGTCGGATTCGGCGTCCAGAATTTAGTGGAAAATCATACCCAACACACCTAGGTATCATAAAATCTCAATAATCCATTTTTCAAATACACATTTTGACCGCTACCCCACCCAAATTTGGCCCGATCGGGTTGGAAAGTTTCGAGGACAACTAGAGCCATGAACTAAAATTTCAGATTATTAGAAAAATTGCTACTACCCAACTCGGCGTGGACGGACATTTGCAAATATTGATCAAGACACCTTGAGACGTCAGAAAATCTTTTTTGGCCGAATCGGAGAGATTGACATTTTGCATGAAAATGTAGGTTGGTTATTCAAGGAATAACCAACCAAAAACGCTGCAAATTCTTACACAGGGGTTGGTTATTCGTCAGACCAGGCGCATGGAAACTTATTTAAAAACATGGGGGAAATGGGGAAAACGGTGGTTGCGGCGGATCCCAGACCCATTCCAATCGATTCAGTGTCCATGATTTAGTGGAAAATGATACCCCACACGCCTAGGTTCCAGAAATCTCAAAAACACATATTCAAAATGGGTAATATATACCCAATTTGACCCATAACTTCTTCCAGAGGGTGCCAATCGTTCCGGGACCCACTTCATTGGATTCAGCTTCCAAGATTTAGCGGAAAATGATACCCCACACGCCCAGGTACCGGAAATCTCGAAAACGCATATTCAAAATGGGTAATATATACCCAATTTGACCCATAACTTTTTCCAGTGGGTGCCGATCGTTCTAGAACCCATTTCATTGGATTCAGCGTCCAAAATTTAGTGGAAAATGATACCCCACTCGCCTAGATCGCCCAAAATCTCGAAAATCCATTTTTCAAAAAACACATTTTGACCCCTACCCCACCCAATTTGGTCCGATCGGGCTGAAAAGCTTGGAGGACCGTCCTAGGCCGGGAACAGACCCCTGACCCAAATTTCAGATTTTTAGAAAATTTTCTACTACCAAAAACGGCGTGGACGGCGGACGGCGGACGGACATTGGTTGGTTATTCCTTGAATAATCAACCTGTTTTCATGCAAATGGTCAACCTCTCCGATTCGGCTCAAAATTTTTTTCTGGACGTTTCATGATGTCTTGATCAAAATCCCAGACCCATTCCAATCGATTCAGGGTCCAAAATTTAGTGGAAAATGATACCCCACACGCCCAGGTACCAGGAATCCTGACACATAAAAAATTGGTGGATACATACCCATTTTGACCCATAACTTTTTCCGGTGGGTGCCAATCGTTCTGGGACACACATCATTGAATTCAGCGTCCAAAATTTAGTGGAAAATGACACCCTACTCGCCTAGGTAGCAGAAATCCCGAAAACACATATCAAGATGGGTGTATCTATGGGGCACTACGACACTAATTTACTAATATAATATTGAGAAAATGTAGGTAATTTAGAAGGCTATAATAATTGTATTAAATTGAATTGAATGGTACGAATAAAAAGCTCGGACAGTAAAAAGAATTGTAGGCAACTGCTCAAAATTGGTTGCTAAGTTTAACAGCTGGTTATAAACAACAGGATATGATGATGTGTTTTGTTTGTCTATTCGGCTGATGGGTAATAAATACCCAATTTGACCCATTACTTCTTCCAGTGGGTGCCAATTGTTCTGGGACCCATTTTATTGGATTCAGCGTCCAAAATTTAGTGGAAAATGACACCCCACTCGCCTAAATCACCCAAAATCTCGAAAATCCATTTTTCAAAAACCCCTACCCCCCTCCAAATTTGGTCCGATCGGGCTGAAAAGTTTCGAGGACCCATCTCGGCTGGGAACAGACCCCTGACCCAAATTTCAGATTTTTAGAACATTTTTTACTACCAAAAACGGCGTGGACAATGGACGGCGTACGGCGGACGGACATTGACCTTTTTTGATCAGGACATCATGAAACGTCCAGAAAAAATTTTGAGCCAAATCGGAGAGGTTGACCATTATCATGAAAACATAGGTTGATTATTCAAGGAATAACCAACCAAAAGGTCAATGTCCGTCCGCCGTCCATTGTCCATGCCGTTTTTGGTAGTAGACAATTTTCTAAAAATCTGAAATTTGGGTCAGGGGTCTGTTCCCAGCCGAGATGGGTCCTCGAAACTTTTCAGCCCGATCGGACCAAATTCGGAGGGGGTAGGGGTTTTTTGAAAAATGGATTTTCGAGATTTTGGGTGATTTAGGCGAGTAGGGGGTCATTTTCCACTAAATTTTGGACGCTGAATCCAATAAAATGGGTCCCAGAACAATTGGCACCCACTGGAAGAAGTTATGGGTCAAACTGGGTATTTATTACCCAATTTGATTATGTGTTTTCGGGATTTCTGCTACCTAGGCGTGTGGGGTATAGTTTTCCACTAAAGTTTGGACGCTGAATCCAATAAAATGGGCCCCAGAACGATTGGCACCCACCGGAAGAAGTTATGGGTCAAAATGGGTATGTATCCACCCATTTTGTATGTGTCAGGATTTCTGGTGCCTAGGCGTGTGGGGTATCATATTCCACTAAATTTTGGACCCTGAATCGAGTGGAATGGGTCTGGGACCCGCCACATCCACTGTTTCCCCCATTCGAGGAATAACCAACCGGTGTGTAAGAATTTTTTTGATCTAGACATCATGAAACGTCCAGAAAAAAATTTTGAGCCGAATCGGAGAGGTCGACCATTTGCATGAAAACATAGGTTGATTATTCAAGGAATAACCAACCAAGACGGGGAGATGAAGACAGAAATCGGATTCACCTGAGAAAGATTTATTTCATAAGCCACATAATGTTCAAAATCACTTCATTATACAATGAAAAATATTAAAATAATATAAAAAGTTAGGATGAATTTATTTGTAACGTCCATAAATTAAAGTCTTCAAAAAAGTCCATGATACTCTGGAGGCCATTCCTGGATGCAGTAGTTATCCTGATCACAAGCACACTTCATGGGCTATGGTGTGCTTTTCTTAGGTGCCTCCTTAGGTTCCCTGCCTGTGCAGCTCTGTAGTCACACTGGTCACAAGCATACGGTTTGGCACCTGTGTGAGTATTCATGTGGCTTCTCAGGTCTCCTGCCCATGCAGCTCTGTAGTCACACTGGTCACAAGCATATGGTTTGGCACCTGTGTGAGTATTCATGTGGCTTCTCAGGCCCCCTGCCCGTGCAGCTCTGTAGCCACACTGGTCACAAGCATATGGTTTGGCACCTGTGTGAGTACTCATGTGTCTTCTCAGGCCCTCTGCCCATGCAGCTCTGTAGTCACAATAATCACAAGCATATGGTTTGGCACCTGTGTGAGTACTCATGTGTCTTCTCAGGCCCCCTGCCCGTGCAGCTCTGTAGTCACACAGATCACAAGCATATGGTTTGGCGCCTGTGTGAGTACTCATGTGGCTTTTTATGGTCCCTGCCCGTGCAGCTCTGTAGTCACACTGGTCACAAGCATATGGTTTGGCACCTGTGTGAGTACTCATGTGTTTTCTCAGGTCCCCTGCCCGTGCAGCTCTGTAGTCACACTGGTCACAAGCATATGGTTTGGCGCCTGTGTGAGTACTCATGTGGCTTCTCAGGCCCCCTGCCTGTGCAGTTCTATAGCCACAATGATCACAAGCATATGGTTTGGCGCCTGTGTGAGTACTCATGTGGCTTTTTATGTTCCCTGCCTGTGCAGTTCTATAGTCACACAGATCACAAGCATATGGTTTGGCACCTGTGTGAGTACTCATGTGCCTTTTTATGTTCCCTGCCCATGCAGCTCTGTAGTCACACTGATCACAAGCATATGGTTTGTCACCTGTGTGAGTGAACATGTGGATTTCTAAGGTCCGTTTACTTGTTACTCTGTAGTCACAATGATAACACGTGTATGGTTTTGCGGCTGTGGACATTTTCCTGCTTCTCCTTTCCTCCATAAAGCCAGGTCGATTTTGACTTGGTCTTGGCTTCAGAACTCCAGTCTAAATATAAACAGAATACAACCCTCTTATGTTCTAAAATGATCAGTATTTATGATGTGAAATGAATAAACAAATGCTTCTGAACATGCAAAACATTACCTCAAGAATTTAGGTTCTTAGGAGAGTCCAATGAAGATAGCTTCAATCACCATGGGCGTCTTCACTAGAAACGTTGGGTTAACTGCATGGAATAAGGGTTCCACAGGGTGAACTGATGTGTAAGTGACCCTCCACAGGTATAAGCTGCATGCTTGAGTGGGGGAGAACTGTTATGAGAGCTTGACCTTGATGCGGGGTGGGGTTCAGGTCAGATGTACTACCAGGGACCTGAGGCCCTTCTGCTGTTGGCCCAGATTTTGCAAAAAAAAAAAAAAAAAAAAAAAAATTAGGGTAGGTTTCTTGACAAGTTCTACGATAACCTGGGACTAGGCAAATGGAGAATCATTTCTTCAACATGGGGAAAATGTGGAAAACAGTGGGTGTGACGGGTCCCAGACCCATTCCAATCGGTTCAGGGTCCAAAATTTAGTGGAAAATACTCCCTACTCGCCTAGATCACCCAAAATCTCGAATAATCCATTTTTCAAAAAACACATTTTGACCCCTACCTCGCCCAAATTTGGTCCAATCGGGCTGAAAAGTTTCGAGGACCGTTCTAGGCCGGGAACAGACCCCTGACCCAAATTTCAGATTTTTAGAAAATTTTCTACTACCAAAAACGGCGCGGACATGGATGGCGTACGGCATACGGCCGAATCGAAGAGGTTGACCATTATCATAAAAACATCGGTTGATTATTCGAGAAATAACCAACCAAAAGGTCAATGTCTGTCCGCCGTCCGCACCGACTTTGGTAGTAGACAATTTTCTGAAAATCTGAAATTTTGGTTAGATACTCGATTCTGGCTCTAGTTGGTCTTCGAAACTTTTTAGCCCGATCGGACCAAATTTGGGCGAGGTAGGGGTCAAAATGTGTTTTTTGAAAAATGGATTTTCGAGTTTTTGGGCGATCTAGGAGAGTGGGGTATCATTTTCCACTAAATTTTGGACGCTGAATCCAATGAAACGGGTCCCAGAACGATTGGCACCCACTGGAAGAAGTAATGGATCAAATTGGGTATTTATTACCCATTTTGAATATGTGTTTATGGGTTTTCTGCTACCTAGGCGTGTGGGGTATAGTTTTCCACTAAAGTTTGGACGCTGAATCCAATAAAATGGATCCCAGAACGATTGACAACCACCGGAAGAAGTTATGGGTCAAAATGGGTATGTATCCACCCATTTTGTATGTGTCAGGATTTCTGGTGCCTAGGAATGTGGGGTGTCATTTCCACTAAATTTTGGACCCTGAATCGATTGGAATGGTTCTGGGACCCGCCACACCCACTGTTTCCCCCATTCGAGGAATAACCAACCCGTGTGTAAGAATTTGCAGATTTTTTTATTTAGACACCTTAAAACGTCCAGAAAGAAAATTTGAGCCAAATCGGAGAGGTTGACCATTTGCATGAAAACATAGGTTGATTATTCAAGGAATAACCAACCAAAAGTCACTCGAACAGAGTCTACACCACATGACGAGACGAGTTTCCGACACATGTTTTATTGAAACACTTAAACTCATGAATATGATGGACCTATACTATAAGTATACATCTACAAATATATTTTCATTACTACACTTACACAGCAAAGGAATTATTTTCTGGACCGTAAGCAAGACACGTTTTAGACCAACAATGGCGGAAATCGTCGGTACAGAGCTCCTTCGATTGATTTTTCATTTCCCAATGGCGAACGATTTTCATTCCAAGAATTTTTCTGAAGAAATTGCTAGCCGCCTTCCGATCGCCGGGAAAATGAGTAAAATGCGCGGGCCTCATCGGATGAGACATCCGATTGTGTGAGGGATGAAATGACATGAGTTGTCCTTTAGGTACAACAACAACACCACAAGTGTACAGAAGGCTGAATAACAAGGACGATATAAATGTTATGTTTGGTCTACCTATATACCTTGACGACCAAAGAAGTCGGAATGTCATGCATTTTTGGGAACATGCCATTCTGTATCATTGAATAATGAATCGATTAAAATCTCTCACGGACATTCGCGACTGTACCTACCTAGAGCGAATATAATGGGAAGGATCTGGTTGCCTTTTTTAGTCACCCAGAGCGCCCATTTAAAAGCAAGAAGATACAAACACAGCGGAATAAGCGATTCAGCGACCCAAATTTGGGGAGTGGTAGGTAGTGACCCTAGCGCAAAATTGTACCGTCACTCATACCCTGACCCAGTTATGGCAATCGGTTAATTGTATGTGATTTGTTTTTGAGGACGTACCACCTAGAGATGTGTAGTACGCGAACGAACTAGTTTAAATGAACTGCTCCAGAGTGTGAACTATTCACATCAGTTGGTGCCTTTAGGCGAACTATATTTCAGTTCGGCTTGGCTAGTTCACATTCCTTCTTTAGTTAAAATAATAACTGAAAGCTATTTCGACTTGTTAACTTGGTCTGGTTTAGAGATGCAATGAAGCTAAACTGCTAAATGTTGTAAATCATGCATTAATCAAAAAATGTGAACTAGATAGTTCAATTGAACTAGTTCCATAAACTAGTTCACTTTAGTGAACGAACTAAGAAGAGATAGTTCAGTTCAATGAACGAATGAACTACTTTGCCCATTTAGTTCACATTGTGAACTACATAGATAGTTCATTTGAACTAGTTCCTTAAACTAGTTCACTTTAGTGAACGAACTAAGAAGAGATAGTTCAGTTCAATGAACGAATGAACTACTTTGCCCATTTAGTTCACATTGTGAACTAGATACATAGTTCAATTGAACTAGTTCCTTGAACTATGTAGTTCACTTTGGTGAACGAACTAAGAAGAGATAGTCCAGTTCAATGAACTACTCTGCCCATCTCTAGTACCACCCTAATAGGCCTAAGGTCCCCAAAGATAACGAAAAACCATCGTCTTTAATATGCCCAGTAAGTAACACCCAACGCCTCACTTCTGGTTGAACTCTAAACTATAGAAATACAATCCCACTGAAGACCAATTAATCGATAGTAATATCGATTAGTAAACTGATACCTTTAATGTCGCTAGATTCATTTAATATATTTTACATCATCCAGGCCCATAATGGAATAAATAAGCTTATTCTCACCTTGCAAATAAGATAAGAATTTAATATTTAAGAAGAATTGCTGAAGAATTTAAGATAATGTGAGAATAAGAGCAGAGTTGCCTGCCGTTGGCTACTTCAGCATGGAGTTGACATTGCTATGTTTTCAGGCAGAATGTCAGAAAGGGTATTATTTTCCACCAAATGTTGGACTCTGAATGAACACTCCAAACTCAATGTTTCTCCATTTTCCCCATGCTCCTGGTCCAAGGTTTCCGTTTATCCACTTATTACGTAGCCTATCTCTTATAATGAAGGTGCAATGTGTACCTATCCCCAAATCAAAAAACCATAATCTTCAAAGTGCCCAGTATCACCCAATGCCTCACTACTGTTTGAACTCCAAACTGTTGAAATACAAACCTCTAATGGCCAATTAATCGATAGTAAAATCGATTGATACCTGTTAAGGTTGCTAGATTCATTGTCATATATTTCACTCCATGCAAGCACATAACCAATAAATAAACTCATTCTCACCTTGTTAATAAGATGACAACTCTGCTTTAAGCTACTTCAGCAAGGAGTTGACATTGCCCCTTCAACTGTACCCGTACTTACTCAAACAACCCCTTGGACTGTTATATTATTTACTTTGACATGATGAATAGTGACAATAATATAGTCAATAATCATCAAGTCGAAGTAAATATTATGTATAGTCAACGTTTCACCCCCAGTCGGTTCGCCATAGAAATGGGAAAGTCAAAAATTTTTTTTTCAAGAAACGTCGATAAAATAATCGATACACGATTATATCGTATAAAAAAATGTGAGTATTGTTGCGAGCTCGCACCGGCGCCGGCCAAATGGGCTGCCGGCATCGCAAGGTCAACGACCTGTGGAAGGCTAAGGGACCGGTCTCCAACATTCGAGAACCTCCCCGTTCGTCCCCGAACGTTCTCGACCGGGCATCAGGTATAAAAACAGACCCACGAGCACCGCCCAGAGTCAGTTCAATTCGGAGTCCCGATATTTCGTTTATAAATCGTGCCGTGCCGCGTTATAAATAGTGCAACAACCGCGTTACAACCGTGTATTGTGATTCTGTCATTGTGTAAATGCGCGAATGTGAACAGAGTATTGAACTAGTGAACAATTGTTAATAAATTATTTACTCAGAACATAAATCGTTACAGTATTTTATTGTGTTGATACATTGATAGTTTTAGTTGGTTTTGGTTTGTTCTTTAAATAATGCAATAACCGATTCAGCCCAAAATTTTTTCGCTGGGCGTTTCAAGGTGTCTAGATCAAACAAATCACGTGCCCGTCTCCACAGGTAGTAGAAAATTTTCTATAAATCTGAAATTATGGTCAGAGACCCGTTTCCAGGTCTAGTTGGTCCTCAAAACTGTTATTCTCCTATCGAGCTAAATTTTGGATGCTGAATTCAATGAAATTGGTCCCGGAACGCGCCCACTGGAAGAGGTTATGGGCCAAAATGGGTATCCATCTACCTATTTGGAATGTGTTTTCGATATTTCTGGTACCTAGGCGTGTGGGGTATCATTTTCGACTAAATTTTGGACGCTAAATCGATTCGAATCAGTTTCCATGTGGCTGATCCGAGGAATAACCAACCCCTGTGAATGAATTGGCAGCGTTTTGCATCTTGACACCTTGAAACACAAAATGTCACAACTTTGGGCTAATTAGAGAGATCGACCGAGGCATGGAAACAGGTTTACTATTTTTACAGAACAACAAACTGCATCTACTAATATTATTTAAATTAACTTTTATTACAAGAAACATAATTTAGTGTTTCAACTTGAAGCGAATAGGCACGTTGGTAGCTGGTGCTTGTCACAGCTCAATAGGGAAGTCAGATGAGTTGTCAAAGGTACCATTGATTGTCACAATTTGACTCTCCGGAGATGCAATTTGACTTTCAACGGTGGTTGACATTGTTTTCAGATTTTCATCGTTCAGTTTTCGTAGTAATTCAGATGTCACGGTCACATTTGCAGTCTTCGAGGGTTGAACGACATTCGATATTGCTCTAATTGTAGGATTTAATGCAACTATTTTCGTTGTTTTAGTTGTTGTTGTTGCCGTCACCGTGGAGCTTGGAGATGTCCCTGTTGAAATAAACAGTAGGTACAAAGGTGATGTATTAAGGAAGGCTGGTATCCATTCGGACACTGCTTCATTCGTGAAAACTATTGAGAACTAAATATCAGGTTCCTTTAATACCCCCCCCCCCCCTTTTTTTGTACAAGAAGAAAGTTATTTGTTCTAGATCTAAGTTATTAGCCAGATACTATAAATTTAGGTCGATCGGGGTCTAGACAAAAAAAAAAAAAAAAAAAAAAAAAAAAAAAATACGTAATAGGATACCATTGTAAAACAGATTATTTGAGAACTCCTTGCTACTCTCCAATCTCATTATTATTCGTTGATTTGTTTGAAACCTCTAATTAGATTACTGTAAGCAAATGTTCCGCACACAATTAAAAAAAAAAAAATCTTATCAATCACACAAAATTAAAATCTGCAAATTCTTACACACGGGTTGGTTATTCCTCGAATGGGGGAAACAGTGGGTGTGGCGGGTCTCAGACCATTCCACTCGATTCAGGGTCCAAAATTTAGTGGAATATGATACCCCACACGCCTAGGCACCAGAAATCCTGACACATACAAAATGGGTGGATACATACCCATTTTGACCCATAACTTCTTCCGGTGGGTGCCAATCGTTCTGGGACACACATCATTGAATTCAGCGTCCAAAATTTAGTGGAAAATGATACCCCACACGCCTAGGTAGCAGAAATCCCAAAAACATAATCAAATTGGGTAATAAATACCCAATTTGACCCATAACTTCATCCAGTGGGTGCCAATTGTTCTGGGACCCATTTAATTGGATTCAGCGTCCAAAATTTAGTGGAAAATGACACCCTACTCGCCTAGGTAGCGGAAATCCCGAAAACACGTATTCAAAATGGGTAATAAATACCCAATTTGACCCATTACTTCTTCCAGTGGGTGCCAATTGTTCTGGGACCCATTTTATTGGATTCAGCGTCCAAAATTTAGTGGAAAATGACACCCCACTCGCCTAAATCACCCAAAATCTCGAAAATCCATTTTTCAAAAAACACATTTTGACCCCTACCCCCTCCAAATTTGGTCCGATCGGGCTGAAAAGTTTCGAGGACCCATCTCGGCTGAGAACAGACCCCTGACCCAAATTTCAGATTTTTAGAAAATTTTCTACTACCAAAAACGGCGCGGAACATGGACGGCGTACGGCGTACGGCGGACGGACATTGACCTTTTTTGGTTGGTTATTCCTCGAATAATCAACCTATGTTTTCATGATAATGGTCAACCTCTCCGATTTGGCTCAAAATTTTTTTCTGGACGTTTCATGATGTCCTGATCAAAAAAGGTCAATGTCCGTCCGCCGTACGCCGTACGCCGTACGCCGTACGCCGTACGCCGTACGCCGTACGCCGTACGTTGTACGCCGTACGCCGTCCATGTTCCGCGCCGTTTTTGGTAGTAGAAAATTTTCTAAAAATCTGAAATTTGGGTCAGGGGTCTGTTCCCAGCCGAGATGGGTCCTCGAAACTTTTCAGCCCGATCGGACCAAATTTGGAGGGGGTAGGGGTCAAAATGTGTTTTTTGAAAAATGGATTTTCGAGATTTTGGGTGATTTAGGCGAGTGGGGTGTCATTTTCCACTAAATTTTGGACGCTGAATCCAATAAAATGGGTCCCAGAACAATTGGCACCCACTGGAAGAAGTAATGGGTCAAATTGGGTATTTATTACCCATTTTGAATATGTGTTTTCGGGATTTCCGCTACCTATGCGAGTAGGGTGTCATTTTCCACTAAATTTTGGACGCTGAATCCAATTAAATGGGTCCCAGAACAATTAGCACCGACTGGAAGAAGTTACGGGTCAAATTGGGTATTTATTACCCAATTTGATTATGTGTTTTTGGGATTTCTGCTACCTAGGCGTGTGGAGTATCATTTTCCACTAAATTTTGGACGCTGAATTCAATGTGTGCCCCAGAACGTTTGGCACCCACCGGAAGAAGTTATGGGTCAAAATGGGTATGTATCCACCCATTTTGTATGTGTCAGGATTTCTGGTGCCTAGGCGTGTGGGGTATCATATTCCACTAAATTTTGGACCCTGAATCGATTGGAATGGGTCTGAGACCCGCCACACCCACTGTTTCCCCCATTCGAGGAATAACCAACCCGTGTGTAGGAATTTGCAGATTTTTTTGATCAGGACATCATGAAACGTCCAGGAAAAAATTTTGAGCCAAATCGGAGAGGTTGACCATTATCATGAAAACATAGGTTGATTATTCGAGGAATAACCAACCAAAAATTAAAAATGAGCGTCCAAAGTTTAAAGGTAAATGATAACCCACACGCCTAGGTATCAGAAATCTCATAAACCCACATTCAAAACAGGTAGATGGATACCCATTTTGACCCATAACCTCTTCCAGTGGGCACGAACCGTCTCGGGATCAATTTCATTGGATCCAGCGTCCAAAATTTAGTGGAAAATGATACCCCACAAGCCTTGGTACCAGACATCTCGAAAATACTCATTGGTAGATAGGTACCCGTTGTGACCCATAACTCCCCTGACCCGAATTTCAGATTTTTAGAAAATTGTCCACTATCAAAGTCGGCGTGTGGGGTATCATTTCCCACAAAATTTTGGACGCTGAATCCAATTATATGGGCCTTGGAACGATTGGCGCCCTCTGGATGGGTCAAAATGGGTATCTATCTACCCGTTATGAATGTATTTTCGAGATTTGTGGTACCTAAGCTCCTAGAGTATCATTTTCCACTAAATTTTGGACCCTGAGTCGATTGGAATGGGTCCCGAAACGGTTGGCGCCCTCTGGATGAGGACATGGGTAAAATTTTTACCTATCTACCCATTTCGAAGGTGTTTTTCACGATTTCTGGTACTTAAGCGTGTAGGGTATCATTTTCCACTAAATTTTGTACCCTGAATCGATTGAAATGGGTCCAGGACCCACCACACCCCCTTTTTTCCCATGTTGAAAAAATGAGTCCCCATGCGCCTGCTCCGAGGAATAACCAACCCTTTGTGAATGAATTTGCAGGGTTTCACTTACCGATGGACGTGTGTACCATTATGTAGGAACCATTCCAAAATGTGATCAGTTCACCCATAAAATAAGTACCTACTTTTGATTACCTATTATCGTCCTTATTCTGCATTTTACTTATTTACGTCGCCCTACGTTCATTCTGTTGTCCTCACATTTATCTTCGTCCCCACCCATTGCTGATCTTTCAGCGTAGTCATCTTCAATTGGTTGATCGACGTGTAGGCTGCCGTAGAGGGGCACAATGGTGGTTAGATGCTGTGGCATTTGATGGCCAGCAGTAGGCTGCGATAGTTCAAGAGTCGTTGATGTGGACATTGTGGATGTCAAATTGTCGCCAATGTACGGCCAACTCTTGTAGTATTCCGATCTGATTCTTTCGTCTTCAGCGGCCGAGAGACGGAAGGACATTCCGTGTTGGTAGAGGCATCGGAAAAAATTGTATGCGTTCTTACACCCAAATTTCGATAGCATTCCAAGTTTCCTTCTAAAACAAAAATAAGTGGCTGATTTCATGAACGGTTCTGTGGTGTCTTTGTAGCCGAAATTCTTCAAAAAAATCAGCGCATTTTTCCAATGCCATGTTTTCCCTCGGAGGTCATTGAAAACTTTCGCTCGTCGCAAAACACAACGCAAAAAACATTTGGCTTGGCGTGTTTTCACATTATTTGGGAAGTCTTCGAAAATTTTCAGCATCGCTTCGGGGCTGTGCAATGTTACGTGTGAATAGCAGATGACAAATTCCGGGATTAATTTGCTGAGCATTGTCATAGGGTCGTCAGCATCTTCCGTCTCAAATACTTCAGCTTCAGGTGTATCCCCGAGGGTGAAAGGGGAGAGTGAGGCAACTGTCAGCATCATCCACAAAACCCTATCACTTGTTAGAAGGTACAGAATATAATGTGGTGACGTATGAAGCATTTCTTCCAGAGAGGATTGGTACAACAGGAAAGATACGTATTTTGCTTAGATCATGGTGGAAACTAGGAAGTCACTATTGCACTTGAAGTTACCTATAATCATGACTTTTTTTGAGCCATGAGGTCACTTTTGACATCCTAGGTCCAAATTTTTATTTCGTCACATTCATAATATGGGTACTTGTCAATTAGACCCCCCCCCCCCCACTCCTGAGGCAAACATGTCTGCCTCTATTGTAACCCCCTCTCCTTTCAATATATCGAACAGATGTAGGATAATATCGATTGTTTTCACCGCTATACCGCTTTCTACCGCCTTTACATGCGCGTCAGTTCTGCGTTATGATATTTTTATACTTTTCATTTAATTTATCTCCTTTTTTTTCTTCAGTTTTTTTTGTTTGTTAGGGATAAAGATCCCTTCTTATCAATAGTGAAAGACATAAAGAATTTTCAGGAGGAAGTATTAAGGATACTTAATAGTTAGTCCCTGGTGGCGTCTCCAACAATTTGTAATTAAATTTCCAGTAATACCCTATTGTTAGGGTTCGATAGGATATCCTACATCCGTTTGATATATGGAAAAGAGAGGAGGTTACAATTGGTTACAATAGCCTCAGGAGGGGGGCGTCTAATTGACAAGTACCATAATTTGTGATGTTGCAGAACCTGTTTCGATTCTGTGCGGCGTTGTCGCAATGGTAAACTGAGGTTGTAAGGTTGGTAGACATGTTGGTAGAGAGGGAGGGAACGGGGAGCACAGCATAGAAGAGTAGTGCAGTTAGGTTAACTTTGGCGCATACAGAAGAGTTTACATGGGTATATTGCATCTACCTCATAAGTCATGGGAATATTGGTGAGCTGTTGTATCTATTCATTCTGATTGCTGGTATACAAGTGTCCCATCTTATCTCATTGTTAGAGCATTAACCTCTTACTTGGCTTTACTCACATCTTTTGGGTCAGATCTAATCTCAGTGTGTCCATCCTGTAGCATGACTACTTACTCAATTATGGAGGTTCCTTAACAGCCTGCATATTGGTTACTGACGCATAATATGCTCTGTGAAACAGTCAGATATGGCCTCTTGTAAACTCGTACTAATTTTGGACTGGTTGTACCTCCAACCCAGATAGGCCCTGTGAAACAGTCAGATGTGGCCTCTTGTCAACTCGTATGAATTCTGGACTGGTAGTGCTTCCATCCAGAAATGCTCTGTGAAACAGTCAGATCTGGCCTCTTGTTGACTCCTACTAATTTAGGACTGGTTGTACCTCCAACCCAGAAAGGCCTTGTGAAACAGTCAGATCTGGCCTCTTGTTGACTCCTACTAATTCTGGACTGGTTGTACCTCCAACCCAGAAAGGCCCTGCAAAACAGTCAGATATGGCCACTTGTCAACTCATGCTAATTCAGGACTGGTCTCATCCTGCATCTGGATTGGTTGTACCTCCAACCCAGAAAGGCTCTGTGAAACAGTCAGATGTGGCCTCTTGATGACTCATCCTGCATCTGGACTGGTTGTACCTCCAACCCAGATAGGCCCTGCAAAACAGTCAGATATGGCCTCTTGTCAACTCCTACTAATTCAGGACTGGTTGTACCTCCAACCCAGAAAGGCCCTGTGAAACAGTCAGATATGGCCTCTTGTTGACTCCTACTAATTCTGGACTGGTTGTACCTCCAACCCAGAAAGGCCCTGCAAAACAGTCAGATATGGCCACTTGTCAACTCATACTAATTCTGGACGCGTTGTACCTCCAACCCAGATAGACCCTGCAAAACAGTCAGATATGGCCACTTGTCAACTCATGCTAATTCAGGACGCATCTGGAACTGGTGTACCTTCAACCTGATAGGCCTGTGAAACAGTCAGATATGGCCTCTTGTCAACTCCTACCAATTCTGGACGAGTTGTACTTACAACTGGAACTGGCCCCATGAAACCTTTAGCTACGGCCTACCACTACTCACTAGTTGTACAGGTGTACAACATGGGAAGGCCCTGTGAGACATTCAGATTATGACCTCTGATCTGATCCTGTTTTAGTCCCATAATTACGTGAGGTACCTACATTACAGAGGACACAGTAATGGTGGCAATAGGACGGCTATTGGGGATGATGGAGGCCATAGTAACACATCAGTACTTTTGTGACAACTGTGATATATCTTTAACTGCTGGCTATGGATGGTACGACACACTCAATATGACACACAGATATGGCTGAGGACAGATTAACAATTAATAGTTTATCGGTAATAAAATTTAGGTGAAATGGTATAAGTATTTATAGTGAGCTTATTGTATTTAGGTAGTGAATTTCCGATTTCGGAACAGGCGTTTTGGACTTTTCGAGCATCACTCTCAAACAAACTCGTCTACTCGTAGAACCGTATGGAGTCCAGGGAATGAATTTCATCAAGTCGAAAGCCCCCCCCCCCCCCCCCTGTGAAACGTGGTCATCAAGTTCCAAAGTTCTCTGTCTCTGTTGACAGGGTGCCCGGGTACAATGGTTTGAGGATCCGCTGAATTAATATGGAGATTTCCATGTTGTTTGGGACGAGGGAAATGACGGAAAATCGATCATCCGTCCAGTAAGAGGTTAGTGGGCGAGAAACGTCACGGGCAGGAAGCTAGACGCAACGAGTGCCAACCTTCCATATTCGTCTATTCTAAAATTATTCTACAAGGTACGAATTTCTAGTAAGGTAATACAAAGGAACGTAAATAATATCAGGGTGCCTACACAAATGGGACGAAATCAAAGGGTCGATTCTACAGCTCATTTACAACAAAAAGTGCCCCCTAATTTTATTATTTTATTAGTTATTTAGTTATTTATTATTTCTTGAATAATTAACCTATTTTCGTGCACAAAGACAACCTCTCCGATTCGGCAAAAACAATTTTCTGGGCGTTTCAAGGTGTCTAGGTCAGAACTAGCATATGTCCGTCCGCTGTACGCCGTCCGCCGTCCACACCGACTTTGGTAGTAGACAATTTTCTGAAAATCTGAAATTTTGGTTAGATACTCGATTCTGGCTCTAGTTGGTCTTCGAAACTTTTTAGCCCGATCGGACCAAATTTGGGCGGGGTAGGGATCAAAATGTGTCTTTTGAAAATTGGATTTTCCAGATTTTACGCGATCTAGGCGTGTGGGGTATCATTCTCCACTAAATTTTAGACGCTGAATCCTATTAGACGGGTCCCGGAACGATTGGTGCCCTCTGGATGGGGTTATGGGTCAAAATGGGTATCTATCTACCCACTTTTTGAAAATTTGTTTTCGAGATTCCTGGTACCTAGGCGTATGGAGTATCATTTACCTCAAAATTTTGGACGTTGAATCCAATGAGACGGATCTCGGAACGATTGGTGCCCTCTGGATGTAGCTATCGGTCAAAATGGGTGCCTATTTACCATTTTGAATGTGTGTTTTCCAGATTTCTGGTACCTAGGCGTATGGAGTATCATTTACCGCAAAATGTTAAACGCTGAATCGATTAGAATGAGTCTCCATGCTCCAAGGGGGTTGAATAGGACGCTCATCCCTAATTAGGAGAAACAATAAATTAGGTCAGGATGCCATCAAAATAGAAACACGAATTGATGTTTAGATCGTACGGACGCACTATTCGCTTTCATAATTCACCCCCATTCATATTTCCTTTTATTTATCATCACGACAAACGGATTTTGACCTTTGGATAAATTGTAAAAAATTGATCAGTTGCAGAAGAAACATTCATTTTGTTCATCACAATCAATTCCGTTAAATTTGGGAGGTTTTTTTTTTTTTTTTGCAAATCAAATTATGAATGAATGGGCTTAAATCTTCCATATTTATATATTATCGTCTTCTGCATAGTTGTTAGTTCGTAGTATAACACGTGAAGGCAAAAACTCTTCACAGTTTGGGTTCGATGCTAGTTTGAAATATAATCCTTCTCTAAGATGGGATTCTTGCCATCTCCCTTGGTGTAGCAAGTAAAATGCCACAGAGAGAAGAATATTATTTAAAGTAGTAAGAAGGTAGAAGATGATATTTCTTCGTGTTCTTCTCCAAGGGAAGTTTCCTTTCTCTGTTCCAGCCTAAGTGGGTAGGCGTCCCTTTACATCCGCCAAATTCTGCCTACCTGAAAGAGAATGTCTGTTATGTTCTTTTTTCAAACTTTTTCACTACGGTCAAGCGGAGAAGCAAAACGCTGTCAAAGGAGAGTGAACGGGCTTCTGCTTTTTTTGATAGTGCCGGAATTCGGCAGAAGCCAATGAATCGACTGAATAGTTTGAATAGTCCTGTATTCATTCGAAATACTCGCGTAAGGAGTTAAATTTTTATATGCGCAATGCCGCCTCGGTGGGGGCTCCTTTTCATCACTTTGAAATCAAATGAAGAGGGTGTCTACACAATTTATAGGAAAAACGCAAGGGGTCGATTTTACAGCTCATTTGCAACTAAAAATCCTATTTTGGTTGGTTATTCCTTGAACCTACGTTATATATCTTATAACCTACCTATGTTTTCATGTAAAAAGCCAATCTCTCCAATTCGACAAAAAAAAAAAAAAAAAAAAAAAATTAAAAAAATTTCTGGGCGTTTCAAAGAGTCTAGATCAAAAATGTCAAATGTCCGTCCGCCGTCCACGACGAATTTTACAATTACACAATTTTCTAAAAATCTGAAATTTGGGTCAGGGGTCTGTTCCCGGCCTAGGACGGTCCTCGAAACTTTTCAGCCCGATCGGACCAAATTTGGGCGGGGTAGGGGTCAAAATGTGTTGTTTGAAAAATGGATTTTCGAGATTTTGGGCGATCTAGGCGAGTGGGGTATCATTTTCCACTAAATTTTGGACCTTGAATCCAATAAAATGGGTCCCAGAACGATCGGCACCCACTGAAAGAAGTAATGGGTCAAATTGGGTATATATTACCCATTTTGAATATGTTTTTTTGAGATTTCTGGTACCTGGGCGTGTGGGGTATCATTTTCCACTAAATTTTGGACCCTGAATCGATTGGAATCGGTCTGGGACCCGCCACACCCACCGTTTTCCCCATTTCCCCCATGTTTTTAAATTAGTTTCCATGCGCCTGGTCTGACGAATAACCAACCCCTGTGTAAGAATTTGCAGCGTTTTTTATTTTGTCTTGATTCGTGAAAAAATGGCCGTTATTCCTTGAATAATCAACCTATGTTTTCATGCAGAAAGTCAATCTCTCCGATTTGGTCCAACATTTTTATTCTGGGCGTTTCAAGGTTTCTAGATCAACACGAGCTAATGCCTGTCCACCGTAGTCAATTTATTAAATATTTATAATTTTAGATGGTTTTAAAACATTTATCAAATCATAAATGATCAGTTATTTATTTCATTTCTTTGTCCTTTAAAAAAGCTGTAAAAAAATAGATTCAACATTTTTTCTCTTCTATTTACAAGTGACTGCTTTGGTTGGTTTTATATATACAATATAATCAAATTGTATATTTTGAGATAATGAACATTATATTTTTATACTAATGATTTATTATTTACTCTTCAAATCATAATTAGGCATAGAATGATTATGAAATGGGGGCGATAAGTGTAGTCAACCCCCAGAAAGGGGACTACGATTGGTTTCGATGGGGTTGTTTGGTGAGTTGGTTGGGTGTGTTGGGTTGGTCTGTGATTTAGAACCACTGTCCAAGTTCAAACGCCAGTCGGTATTTCTTCCCAAGTGGAAAGGTGGTTCGAGAGGGGTGTGTGTTTGGGGGGGGGGGGGGAGTATTGTTATGCTCCTTTGGATCCTCGGTCACATTATCCTGGACAGGGAGATGGCCTTCAGGACCGTAATACAAACGGAGCCAGCCGCATTCTTTCCGTCTGCATCAGATTAAAAAGTGTGATCTCTGTGACTAAAATGGGGTTGACGCCAGTAAGAATAGAAGGCACGCAAAGACTACTTTCTTCACTGATTATTCCCCAATATTTCGGAGCCATGAACTCTCTTACGAATGATAAGTAATCGGCAATCGGAACAAGGGGTGCAGAGTTCCTGGCCATATGAGATAATTTTACTATCAATAGAGACCTGACACTGCGCGTACGGTTGGATGTTCGAGGGTTCGAGTTTAGGGGCTGACTTCGGACCCTGTGATTCACAGGACCGATGTTATAAAACGGTGCCGTCGTAAAATCGTCTCGTCATTCCACAGTGGCCGCCAGCAAAGTCGGAGCTCCTGAGCTTCTATTCAAAATAGGCGGATCAACTCCAATCCAGTCATGTGGCTTTACATTATTTGCGCTTTGGTGATGTGCTCGTCGGTTCATGCTTCCTTCAACAAGCTTCATACGTGAGTACCTAACACTGAAATTCACATTCTCCTGTTTAATGTTCATTTTGCCGTTGTTCATATTATGCGCCTAAAAATGAAACTGATAAGCAAAGCAGTTGGCAAACAACATGTTTGTAATTGCTATGATCAATCGTTAACCAAATGCACTATTTGAGATGTTGCTTATTCAAAATGAGCTTTATTATGACCCTACTAAACGTCGTACCTTGTGCTCATTTATTTACGGTTCGATAAACTCTGTTCCCCGTTCCCTCGTTCATTAAACAAAACGCTGCAAATTCATACACAGGGTTGGATATTCCTCAGACCAGGCGCATGGAGGCTAATTTAAAAATAGATTCAGAGTTCCTTAACCTCTTCTGGTGAGCGCCAATCGTTCTGGGACCCATTTCATTGGATTCAGCGTCCAAAATTTAGTCGAAAATAATACCCCACACGCCTAGATCGCAAAAAATCTTAAAAATCCATTTTTCAAAAGACGAATTTTTCATATCCGGCGTGGACGGCGTGCGGCGGGCGGACATCTGCTAATTTTAATCTAGACACCTTGAAACGAAAAAAATAAAAAATAAATAAATAAATAAAAATGAATTGAGCCGAATAGGGGAGATTTTGCATGGAAAAATAGGTTGATTATTCAAGGAATAACCAACCAAATGTTACTTATCATCAAATTATATGGTCTGCATGCCCCCCTCTACCCTCTACCTAGAATTGGCTTTAAATGAGCAGCTTTTCCTCCTAAAATTTCCGGAAATCGTGTAGGGATGCGGGTGATGAGTGAGATTTGTCCTTCGGCAAATAACAAATGATTTGAAGGGCCAAGGAACAAAACCGTTTACAGTACCCTCCTCCACAATTTTTCTCCGCTTCTTCATCGGCACTAAAACACTGCTATTATAAAAGAGCTATTGATCCTTTTACTCTTTCATTTCACTCCAACTCCGGGCTGATTAAAACATCAAGATAACGTATCTGGCGAGCAGCGGCCTTCAATCAATTTGTCGAGTTAGCTCATTCTTTTCAACAGAGCCGTAGGATAGGGTTCAAGGAGACACGGCATGCTATTTCTCTTATATCAAAGGAAAGAGGGTTTCTATCACAACTTACATCCTTTCTAACCCATGTACATTGTGATAACTCGATGTTTTGCGAGCGGCAGTTGACTAATTATTTTCTAGAACAAAAATAAGGCACACAACGTACCTAAAAACAAATCATTATTGAATCTAACGTTGAATGAAAGAAATGGTTCACAGAATCTACGATGTAAGAATATCTAGCTTTTTCAGCCCTAATTCAGGTACTTTCCTGTTAACGCCTACCAGTTTCGTTGAAACAGCATTGAAAGCCTATTCGATATATCGAATCAGGTATGTTTGACTCCTACCAGGTTTTTTTTTTTTTTTTTTTTTTTAATTTCATTAATTGTTTTTTTTTTATTTGTAACTTTTACTAAGAAGCAAATATATACATTACATAATAATTGATTGTTGTTTTTTTTTTGTTTTCCTTACTTGGTTGGTTGGTTGGTTTGAAGGGGTTTGTTTTCCTTACTTATGGAGACATAACCTGTAGGTAAAAAACCTCTTTGCACATAGGAGCCAAACATACCTGATTCGATATATCGAATAGGCTTTCAATGCTGTTTCAACAAAACTGGTAGGCGTTAAGAGGAAAGTACCCTAATTCATTCTGAATTTCATATAAGTCGGGTTATGTGTATTTATTCTGGCTACTATGTAGTTATTTCTAGCCTAGGTAGATACCCATTTTGATATCCTCTTTGGGTGGTTGCCAATCGTCCCGGGACCCGTCTCATTGGATTCAGCGTCCAAAATTTAGTTGAAAATAATACCTCACATGCATTTAAACGTAGGTTGAATATTCAAGGAATAACCAACCAAATAAGCAAAAATGTCAGTCCACCGTCTGCCGTCCACGCCGATTTCGGTAGTAGAAAATTTTCAAAAAATCTGAAATTTTGGTCAGGGACCCGTTCCTGGGTCTAGTTGGTCCTCGAAACTTTTCAGCCCGATCAGACCAAATTTGGGGGAATTGAGGGTCAAAATTTGTTTTGAAAAATCAATTGTTGAAATTTTTGGCGATCAAGGCGTGTGGGGTATCATTTTCCACTAACTTTTAGACTCAGAATCAATTGAAAAGGGTTCCGGATCGATTGGCGCCCTCAGGATAAGGTTATGGGTCAAAATGGGTAACCATCTACCCACTTCAAATGTGTGTTCTCGAGATTTCTGGTACATAGGCGTGTGGGGTATCATTTTCCACTAAATTTTGGACCCTGAATCGATTGGGAATGGGTCCAATACCCACCACACCCATTATTTCCCCCCATGTCGAAGACATGAGTCTCCATGCGCCTGGTTCAAGGAATAACCAACCCCTATGATTTCTATTTCCTAATTTTCATTGCGTCATATTACAACTTTATGGAAATACAAATTTGTAAAATGACGAGTTATGCGACTCAATTTTCAAAATTTCCTGATGTAGATTACCTCTGACAATGACTGATTCCCCATTGGTTGCGATGCTAAAGCAGAATATACACCCCAGAGTCATTGAAGCGATCGTCCAAGCTGAGATTAACAACACAAAAGGCATCATTCCGGCTCCTCTCAAACGCTTCATGGACGTGAGTAAATACGGTTACGATGTACTTACGCATTTTTAACTTTATCGCAATTACATAGGCTGACGACCAAAAAAGAGGGATCAAGTTTGACCAATCATCTATGGTCAGACACATTTTCCTCCTTCGAAAATTGTTCTTTGCACTAGAAAATTTCAGATTTGCTGAAAAATACCTACATGGCTCACGTAAACAGTAATTTACGTCTGAGTGCAAATTACATTGAGTCTTAAGTCGATGTAATACATGTGAGGATCTATTTGCCTGTTAAGACCCCATTGGTTGTAGGAGGTTGCTATCAAGCACTCAAACTAGGGTTGATCATCGAATGTTGAAGTTTTAGAGTTTGGATGGTGACGGCTCGACATTCGATGTCTTTACTATGGAGCGTATTTGATGACATTTTTGGTGCAGTTGGCCAATTACTTCCTGTAGTTGGCTTGACAATGATAAGTTTACATCGAAAGCGCTCGCCTTTTGCAGCAAATACATAATACAGATGCTCCCACAAATGGTGCAGGGTGTACCATGAGTTGTCCCTCCCTCCACCAAAAATCGTCCAAACGGGAGTGAATCTTCATATTTTTTGCAAGGATCTCAAATATCTCAGGCCAGCGCTACTTGATGCGTCGAAAGTTGGGCCAAATGTTGGACCACACTTGACGAGTGACTCGAGCAAAATCCCCAGCTACAGTGTTGTTGGTGGTGGCAAGTGGCAAGTGTCCAGCGCAATCTAGGTCGAGCTGTTTGGAGGTGTTGAGGGTGTCTGAGCCTCCATGTTCCAAGAAACCACGTTGGACCGTTCTTTTTCACGGAGGGAGACTCTTCTTGGATGCTTCTTTCCTTTGACATGTCTCTCAGACATGACATCCTCTCAGAGCGATCACCCTCCAACACCAACATCGGAAGCTGGCCATTAGACGCTGGACGTTCAAAGGTCAGCTCCATGGTCGAGCCGTTTGAAGAGTGTGAAGGGTGACCGAGCCTCCGTGTTTGAGGAAACCACATTAGACCCTTCAATTTCTCAGAAGGAGACCCTTCTTTCCTTTGACTTGTGTGCAAAGACTGCTCTCAGAGCGATCACCCTCCAACACCAACATTGGAAGCTGGCCGTTGGACACTGGACGTTCGTAGGTCATATCCATGATGCTTCCAGTCGGCGAGTGTCCAACATTGGAAGGTCCTGTAGCGTCCTGTAGCGCCGGCCATATTTGCGCACCCCACGCACCTGCGCAGGTTACAATAACTTTCTTATTATTGGGAGCCCTAATTTATTAGTGCATATTTGGATTCTACCCAAAATTTCATAATAATTGTATCCCTCAAACAATTTTTCAACCAAAATTGGCGAGCACGCGAAGTTGCGCAACCCCTTCCATGTGACAGGATTTTTGAGGCTCTTTTCCCAAAATCATACTACATTATACAACTATCTCCTTTTTTAGAACGACTTCTACGCCGAAGTCCTGTTTGGTCATCCCGGGCAAAGGATGCGCGTGTCTTTTGATACGACGTGGATTGACTCTTGGATTCCTACAATTACCTGCTCAGCTATCAGCATAGCATGCGGTAAGTCTGTCACGTAATATTGGCGTTTAGGTCTATGTCGATCATACCTACTAATTTGAGTTTTTATGGGGTTTCACTCGGCTTGAATTTCATCTACGTAATTTGGTCAGCCAACATTGACTCCTAAATTTAGGACAACGGGGTATTTTTAAGGACCAGTATCGTCCTCTTTAGTCAGTTTTGATTGGTTATACCTTGAATGATGATCCTATGTTTTCATGCAAAAAGTCAGCCTCTCCTCAAAATGAGCAAAAAATGTCTGTCCGCCGTACGCCGTCCAAGCCGTTTTTGGCAGTAGACAATTTTCTAAAAATCTAAAATTTTGAATCAGGGACCCGTTTCCTGCTCTAATTGGTCCTCAAAACTTTTCAGCCCAATCGAAATAACCGGGGGGGGGGGGGGGGGAGGTCAAAATAAGTTTAGAGAAATGTATTTTATTTATTTATTTTATAATGTGTGAGCAAAACGCCCAATTACATGAAAGCTAACAGCTTCAGCGCCTCCATTTTTCAAGCACAGGACTATGGACACGATATAAACATGGGGACTCACTCCAATGGATTCAGTGTCAAATTTAGTGGGAAACGATACCCCACACGCCTAGATGCCAGAAATCTCAAAAACACATTCGAAATGTGTAGATAGATACACATTTTGACCCATAACCTCTTCCAGTAGGCACCATTTGTCCCGCGACCCGTCTCTTTGGATTCAGAGTCCAATTTTTTGTCGAAAATGATACCCCACGTGCCTTGATCGCCGAAAATCTCGTAAATCCATTTTTCGAAGTACTCATTTTGATCCCTACTCCCGTTATATTTGATACGATTAGGCTGAAAAGTTTCGAGGACCAACTAAAGCCGAAATCGGGTCCCTGACTCGAATTTCAATTTTTTTGAAAATAGTCTTCTACCAAAACCGGAGTGGAAGGTGGACGGCGGATGGGCAGATGCCGTTGGACCTCAAGCTCCAGGCCCTGGCATCAATGTGGCACATCAGCCACGGCCGGGAGAGCATGATAGACGGATGCACGACTGAGGCCGAAATCACCGAATGGAGCCTAGACAGGTGGCAGAAGCGATGGGGTGCATCCCCCAATGGGCGGCACACCTACAAAATCTGGCCTAATGTTCGAGTGCGCCTGTCACAGCGCTATGTCGATGTGGACCACTGCATCTCACAGTTTGCCACTGGCCATGGCGACTTTAATGCCAAGCTCCATGGCATGAGATTGAAGCCTTCCCCCCTCTGCGAGTGTGGCGAGCTTGAGACGGCTGACCATGCCTACCTTCGATACCCAAAATACGCGACTGCACGAAGTCGATGGCTAGCAGAACTGGGCCAGGCTGCATCAAAAGAAAATCCATGGCAGGCAGCTTTCCAATCAAGAGGCAATGCAGAAGACACCAAAATATTTGCCCATCGAGTCATGGCTGCAAAAGGCTGGCCCACAGGCCAATCAGGCCAAGACACCCCTCCTGGCCCCAACCGTGCTACCTCCGCGAGGTCCATCCCAGGCACTGCTGAATAGCAATGGCGAAACGCACGGCAGGAGAGTAAGCGCAACCATCAGGCAGTAAGCAAGCCCCGGTAAAACTGCAAGGCGTAGGAACGGGAAGAATGAAAAGACCTGATGGACGGCGGATGGATATTGTTCATTTTGATCTAGACACCTTGAAACGTCCAGAATAAAAAATTTGGGCCGAATTGGAGATATCAACTTTTTGCATGAAAACCAACCAAAATGAATACATAATTGATGAAACAAGACTATAAATAAAAACCCATTTTATTGAAAGCAGTCAACAAAACAAAAGGCTCATTCACAAAACAAAACCTTATTAAGATTACTACTTTTGAGATTTTCGGCAATTTAGGCGTGTGTGGTGTCGCTTTCCTCTAGGTTTTGGACGCTGAATCGATTGGAATGAGTCTCCATGCTCCTGGTCCGAGGAATAACCAACCCCTGTGAAAAAATTTGGGTTTTTTTTAGCCATGCGGAATAAATATGACCCGAACAGATCACCGTTTTCCGAAAGAACTGATGGGACCATGACCATCCACTTTGGATCTTCAGTTCTCCAAGGCAGAGTATACAGAGATCTCGTTCATGTGAGAATTCGATAATGAAATAAATAATCATATTCTTATAATTTTCAATCTCTCAATTGAAAATATGGCTTCCAACAAATGAATTTCTATTTCTAAATTGTTCAATATATTTTTCAGCTGAATCAAGTGAACATTACAAAGCAGTCTTTTGCCGCCGTCTCCCAAATACCGTGGGTTTTCATTTATTCGAAGTATGACGGGATCTTGGGGTTGAATTTGGGAAAAAACGAATTGATACCTCCAATAATGACAAATCTCCAAAAGCAAGGGAAAATCGATAAAAGAATAGTTTCATTTTACTTTAACAGGTAAATACCGAATCAAGTCTTGAATCAATCAATGTTGTATGTCACTGTTCCGCAGAGGCATTTATCGGTGCTTCAATTTTTGATGGAATATAGAAAATAATGAAATGATTTGTTGTTTTCAGAAACCCGCTTTCGGGTAATGGAGGTACTATGGCGTTCGGTGGAGTTGAAAGTCGTCATTACAAAGGAAACTTCACTTTTGTAAAAGTCATAGACAGCGACCCACCCGAATGGTCATTCAAAATTAAGAAGTAAGTTTTCTGATAAGTTCAAAGCCGTTAGTGCTTCTTATGATCCTGGTTAGCATCAAGGTCGAATAACTTCCCCATTCATCCTACTGATTCGTTCTATTCAGCAGCGTGACTATTTTTATTGTATATGAACGGGACAAGCCCAACTACAGAAAAAAAAGAAAGTAAATAAAACATTCGCATGCTGGCCATGAGATAAGTGAAAGTTGAGTGAATGAAAATTCAACGTTGCTAAGGGGAACCCCAAAGGCAAGTCAGGGGAGTGACAAGATTTCAGTGAGACGGGACGAAGGACGAAGAGCGAACAGAGATTGGGAGCAGTTCTATGTCATGCTTAGCTGACAGCAGGTTAGCCATTCTAGGGAGTTGGCAGATTGGTAGTTGGTGAGTGAAAATGGCACAGAAAACAGATCGCAGGAGCGCAGGCCAACTCAGTGCACCCGCAGGCCAAACCGGGCAAGTAAGGATTGGGCATCAATGCGCCCAGAAAAAGATACCGTGCATGGAGGACGTGTCCGCGAGGGGCTGAGCAGGTAGAACTGGTGACCCAGGGCACTGTAGTCCACATCTTCCCGACCCCAAGCTTGAACGCCAGGTAACGTAGAAATGCACAGTACACCCTGTTGAGCTGATCCACATGACATTCGTATGAGGGACACCAGACGACAGAAGCATACTCCAGGTGAGGCTGGACAATAGCCCAATAGAGGGCAACGAGGGCAGTGGTGCTGGTGAACTCTGTGGTGTTTTGCTTTACAAGCCCAAGGACACGCATAGCTCGAGAAGACGCCTGGGCAATGTGTTCATTGAAGATCAACTGCCTGTCCAAAAGAACAACAAGATTGGAGACCACAGAGGGACGTCTAAGAGCAACACTGTTGATGGTATAAGGGTGCATATGTGGGGTCAGCTGGCGGTGATACGTCGTGAGCATTTGTCTGGGTTGAGGGAAAGGCCAATATCCAAACACCACTGAGTGAAGTCATCAAGGGGAAGCTGAAGAGTAATGGAGTCAGAGGGATCAAGCGCCTGAAGGAAGAGCTTCATATCATCTGCAAATATGAGAAAGTTTACACCATTGAGGACAGCGCCATTAATAGCTAAGATGATGAGGAGGGGGCCAAGATGGTACCCCTGGGGAACGCCCCAGAGATGATGGCTGCAGAAACAGCACCACAAACCCTGACTGATGGTTGATGGTTTAAGGGGGCATATGTGGGGTCAGCATGTGGTGATACGTCATCGCTGAACATTTGCCTGGGTTGAGGGAAAGGCCAATATCCAAACACCAGTGAGTGAAGTCACAAGGCGAAGTTGAAGAGTAATGGAGTCAGAGGGATCAAGCATTCCAGAGAGAATCTTCTGTTATTCCAACTCAGCGAAAGTTATTTATACCTGTTCACGTCCTTTCTTTTAGTATTGCCATCGTAACTCCAGAGAAGAGGACCGTACAGGTCTGCACCAACGGTTGTCAAGCTACAGCGAGTACCTCCGGTAACCCGATTTCAGGACCAGCCAATGACATTGACGATCTCAACAAGGCCATCAAGGCGAAGGAATTTATTCTTGGACGCTACGTCGTAAGCTCCCTTGAGAAAAAGTTTTCTATTTTATAAGGCTTCCAGTTTATTTATTTCAACTCGTTCGTTTTATTTTACGACTTTTCTTCGGTTAAATACGATTTCAGGTTGATTGTTCCACTGTGCGGAATTTGCCCAAAGTCAAATTCGCAATTGAAGACCGGATATTCACGTTGAGGGGAGAAGATTACGTTCAACAGGTAATAAGAATACATATCACAGGTAAACTAGCTATAAAATGCGGAATTTTGGCGTTGCCTCGTACAATATACAGGGTGACCCCCTCCCTCCTTCTCATCCAAAAATCGACCAACTGGGAGTTTTTTTTTACCTTCATACTTATTTGCAAAAATTTCAGACATCATATTTACGCACCTCGCGCAACTGCGCATCCATACGCAAATCACCAATATTCTAATCTCAAAAATGTGAACTCCAATTTTTTATTGCGGGTTCGAATTTTACCCAAAATTTCATGAACATTTGATCCTTCACAACTGATTGCGCGCCACCGTTTGCACGAGCACGCAAAGTTGCGCAACCCCAAAAATGTCAAGTGGAGGATGATGTTCTAATAGAAATATAATAGAGGGGAAGGAATAATAGAGAGCTGTAAACAAATCTTTGTCATTTTATGAGGAAACAATCGCAAAAAAAGAGTTTTTTCGTGTGGAATAAACGAGTTTTGGTCATTATTCCATAAAATTTGAGTCGAATCAAGAAACAGATCGCATATCGTGAATCAGCGTTTAAAAGAAATGAAAATTCATGTGCCACACATTAGAGTTCATAATCATCCATCAGCTGACAATTTTTGGGTTGCGCAACATTGCGTGCTCGCTGAACAAGTTGCGCGCAATTAAACAAAATTGTTTGAGGGATCAAATTTTCATAAAATTTTGGGTAGGATTCGAATCTGTAATTTAAAAAAACGCTGCAAATTCTGTCACAGGGGTGGTTATTCCTCGAACCAGGAGCATGGCGACTCTTCCCAATCGATTCAGCGTCCAAAATTTAGTGAAAAATGATACCCCACACGCCTAGATACCAGAAATCTCGAAAACATACATTCAAAATGGGTAGGTAGATACCCATTTTGACCCATAACCTCTTCTGGAGAGGGCCAATCGTTCCAGCACCCGCTTCATTGGATTCAGCGCCTAAAATTTGAATAAATAAATAAGATTTAAAAAAAGTTTTGTTTACTCCTATTTACACGATTTTGGGAATAGTAGAGGGGGGGGGGGTACTCGTGGGGCACACTGTATGCAATATATAGGTAACCACCACTCTGCTTAACAACCAACACTTACTTACACCATCGATCGTATTTGAAATCAACCGTGGGTATTGCATCTTTTTTTCAGATTTCGACAGATCTGATATCAATTTGCCTGTCGTCATTCAAGAAAAACGACGGCGACGACCAAAATTGGTACATCGGAGGGGCGTTCATGTCAAAGTACTACACCACGTTTGACATGGACCAAAAGGTGATAGGATTCGCCGACGCCCAATTGTAAAATTCAGGTTATTTCGAGGGTTGAATCATCTTCAAGAGGTTTCATGGATTAATTATGTTAATTAATTTCGTGAACCCTGAAAATGTGTAATTATAATCAATCCCTCAGTGTAAGTGGCACCATCAACATCATCTCGAAGTAAAGCTGTTTTCTTTCTTTTTCTGACATTTTCCAGATTTTTGTACATGTTCAGGCAACTTCTATTAAATTTTTCTTGAATGCTAGCGTATTTAATTTTACTCATTCACTCAGCACACACAAGCAAAATTGGATACTTTTGTGAGAATTTTGTCAAGAAGAATTCAAATGAACGAATGAATGAATATGTTTATTGTCACCTTACAAATACAGACAGAGATATAAGCTTATACAGGAATAAATTAGAGTATAGTACGGACTTTCTCTTAAATCGTAGGCAGTGAGGTAACGCAGGGTACAAGATGGAAACTAGGAAACTCCATCACGATTATTTCGAGTACCTATATCCAACTCCTTCAGGGTGACCGTGCTGGATAGTGGATTCAAGTTACTTTAGAATTTTGAAACATCACACACAACCCCACAAAAAAAAATGCCGAAAGAAAATTGCCAAGATTGCACGGAGTAAGCCAATGGACTACTTCTATGTATAATTTAAGGGTAAGTGTGCAGTATACTTAAAAATAAGTCAATATGGAGATAACCATACATAACACAACCCCACAAAATAAAAAAAAGTCAAAGTCCATGAAAGCGACCTGTGGGGTTTTATGTTTTTCGGGTCGCTGATTTCGAATCTTTTGCCAGTTTTTTCAGATCAGATCGCTTTCAAGGTCATTTGAAGGTCAAATTGAGAAAATATAGCTAAAAAAAATATCGCTTAAAAAATCTGAAAAAATTCAGACATAGGTTTTTTAGAATGCTGAATCCAAACCCGGTGTTGGTTGACCTTCATGAGGTCAAGGTCAAGGTCATTTGAAGGTCAAACCAACAAAATAACCTCAAAAAAATTGTAAAAATTCGATGGATTTAGAATCAGTGTTCTAAAAAACTGTTGTCTAAATTTTTTCAGATTTTTTAAGCCTATTCTTAAAATTTGACCTTCAAATGACCTTCAGATAACCAGACATGATCAAACCAACCCTGGATTCAGATTCAGCGACCCTTGAAACACATACATAAATTTTTACAATTTTTTTTAGGTTATTTTTTTGGTTTGACCTTCAAATGACCTTAACCTTGACCTCATGAAGGTCAACTGACACCGGATTTGAATTCAGCGTTCTAAAAAACCTATGTCTAAATTTTTTCAGATTTTTTAAGCGATATTTTTTTAGCTATATTTTCTCCATTTGACCTTCAAATGACCTTGAAAGCGATCTGATCTGAAAAAACTGGCAAAAGATTCGAAATCAGCGACCCGAAAAACATAAAACCCCACAGGTCGCTTTCATGGACTTTGACTTTTTTTTATTTTGTGGGGTTGTGTTATGTATGGTTATCTCCATATTGACTTATTTTTAAGTATACTGCACACTTACCCTTAAATTATACATAGAAGTAGTCCATTGGCTTACTCCGTGCAAACTTGGCAATTTTCCTCCTCATTAATCCTACATTGTTCACTTTCATGATCTCCGCAATGCTCTCGAAATCTCTATTAACATTTGCATGCCTCGATACTTCGTAGTCATTTGGGCGTATTTATTCTTTGCCTTCGGAAGTTTAAGCCGGTAAGCCTTCGATTTACGGAGTCGGACGTCCACAAAAAACTTGTTTTTGGTTTTTGCAATATGGCCAAGCATCTCCTAGCGTAAAGTCGGTGGAACGTGTCCACCCCTTACTTCCAACAGTAGGGCGGTAGAATATCGCCTTGTTTTACCGAACAAAGCTTTCAGGGTTCTCTTCTGGACGTTAAAAACTCTGTCAATTAGGTACTTGAAAGTGCCTTGAGCGTTTTACTTCATTCTTCTACTCATGCTGTGATCTGTATATTTTCGAGGGGAATTTTTCCCAATAATGTCTCCACTAGTTTCACATAACTTGGATTTTGCCGCAGTGTTTGAAGAGACCCTCAAAAGACCGTTCCTCTGATGAAGAATTCCCGGGAAAAGCTTGTTTCAATTCATGTTATGTTGTATCCTTGTGGTATCATCAGAGAAGGTACAATCAAACATTGCTCTTGAGATGAATGACTACGCTCAGATAATTCAGAGCCCAACGAGGGTTGGTAATTTGTTTGCCTTGAACGAGAAGACCGCAAGCTCCAGTGTTGTACATTTTCCACGGCCTTTGCTCGCCCCCACTTCAAATCAGTAACACCATATAACGTAGGTTTCATCATCGTCACCATTAAAAAGGAGATTGCGCTGATTCACTTATTGGTTGGTTATTCCTTGAATAATCGACGTGTTTTCATGCAGAAAGCCAATCTCCCCGATTTGCCCCGAAATTTTATTCTGGGCGTTTCGAGGTGTCTAGATGAGAAAATGGGGTATCATTTTCAACAAAAGTTTGGACGCCGAATCCAGTGAGACAGGTCCCAGAACGGTTGGCGTCCACTGGAAGAGGTTATGGGTCATTCTGAGTGTCTATCTACCAATTTAAAAAACTCTGCAAATTCTTACACAGGGGTTTGTTATTCCTCGGACCAAGCGCATGGAGACTTATTTAAAAATAGATTCAGCGTCCATGACCTCTTTTGGTGGGAGCAAGCACATCCCGGATCCGTCTCATAGGATTCAGCGTCCAAAATTTAGAGGAAACTATACCCCACATGCCTAGGTCGCCGAAAATGTCGAACATGGAGGAAACATTGGGTGTGACGGGTACCGGACCCATTCCAATCGATTCAGGGTTCAAAATTTAGTGGAAAATGATACCCCACACGCCTTGGTTTCAGAAATCTCGAAAACACACATTTGAAATGGGTTGATAGGTACCCATTTTGCCCCATAATCTCATCCTGAGGGCGCCAATCGTTCCAAAACCAATTTCCTTGGATTCAGCGTCTGAAATTTAGTGGAAAATGATACCCCACTCGCCTAAATTGCCAATAATCTCGAAAATCCATTTTTCATGAAACATATTTTGACCCCCCCCCCCCTCCCCCCCAATTCGGTCCGATTGGGTTGAAAAGTTCCGAAGACCAACTAGAACCAGAAACGGGTCCCTGATCAAAATTTCAGATTTTTAGAAATTTTTCTACTACCCAAAACGGAGCGGACGGCGGACGGACATTTGACTTTTTTTATTTAGACACCATGAAACGCCCAAAAAAATTGTTGGGCCGAATCGGATAGGTTGACTTTTTGCATGAAAACATAGGTTGATTATTCAAGGAATAACCAACCAAAATTGGTTTTGAAGGTTTCTGGTACTTAGGCGGGTGGGATATCATTTTCCACTTAATTTGGACGCTGAGTCGATTTGAATGAGTCTCCATGCTCTGGTCCGAGGAATAACCAACCCCTGTGATTTTGGTTGGTTATTCCTTGAATGGGTAATCAACCCATGTCTTCAAGCAAATGTCCTTCCGCCGTCCTCACCGGTAAACAATTTTCTAAAAGTCTGAAATGTTGGTCAGGCCTGTTTTCGCCTTTTTCTAGAACATGTCTGCCAATCTCAGTATTGTAACAATTTATGTTCTTTGTATATAATCTATTACAACTGTTCACTCAAATACACTGTCCTCATTCACACACTTACACAATCACAAGGTACAATACATGGTTGTCGCACTAATTTATAACAGGGCACAATTTATAACAAGAAGCTGTCTATATTGGGAATCCAAACTGAACTGAACTCTGCAGCGTTCCTCGGTCCCTTTTTATGCTAGCTCCCTTGGCCGAGAACCTTCTCGAGTCTTCTCTGGTTCTGGAAACTGGACATGTTGTCTCAAGCAAACGGGAAGGTTCCAGCCGATTCGATAAGATGCATGAATGTTTGAGAGGGACCCTTAATCCTTGACCTTGTAATGCTAGTCGCCCAGGAGATTGGTGCAGGTGTAATCTCGCAACACTATCCTAGGAAAGCAATGATTTTCCTGGAACTCGCACAAACAACTGACTAATTTCGCTCCTTTTGCAAGTATCCTTTTTGCATACTCAAACATCCCCATGGTTGCTGACCTTCGAGTATCTACCCTCAACAGCCAAGATACACGAAGCAATGCTCTGCTGCGTATCGCCCTGGCACTTCGGCACCGCAGCGGTTTTACTGAGTGAAATCGAAAATTCGTCAGGTTACAACCTCTTGACACGCTACCCACCACCTACTATCTTCACTTACGTTCGCGTGATCTTCCCTTCAACCGTAAATTGGAACATCCTATCAGATTATGCGGCTTTAATTGTCCATCAGTACGAAGGTGCCGTAATGTGCTGCGATACGTGTTATACTCAGACAACGTGCCTCCTCTCGGATTAGATTTGAACCTACTCCAAAGAAAGCGGTGAATAATTAGGTCTAGCTTAGAGCATCACAGGACACCTCTACTAACTCCTGCTGCATGACTCATGGAAAACAAGATTAAACTTTCTACTGCAAAAACTGGGAACGGTAAATAAATGAGAACGACAGTAGAAATTATTATAATTGTTTGAAAGGATTGGTAAGAGTGCTGGATGTGTACCCACCGTTTTCAAAAAGAGAAACGCTGCAAATTCTCACACAGGGGTTGGTTATTCCTTCATCAATCAGGAGCATGAAGACTCATTCTAATCGATTCAAGGTCCAAACATTGATGAAAAACGATACTCCACACGCCTAAATCGTCAAAAATGTCGAACAAGAGGAAAATGGGGGGAACAATGGCTTTGGCGGGTCTCGGACTCATTTCAATCAATTCAGCGTCCAAAATTTAGTGGAAAATGATACCCCACACGCCTAGGTACCAGAAATCTCGAAAACATTCCAAATGGGTATGTAAATACCCGTCTTGAACCTCTTCAGATGGGTGTCCATCAATCGTCTCATTGGATTCAGCATCCAAAAGTAGAAAATTTTCTAAAAATCTGAAATTTGGGTCAGGGATCCGTTTCTGGCTTTAGTTGGTTCTCAAAACTTTTCAGCCTGATCGGACCGAATTTGGGCGGGGTAGGGGTCAAAATGTGTATTTCGAAAATTGGATTTTCGAGGTTTTTGGCGATCTAGGCGTGTGGGGTGTCATTTTCCACTAAATTTTGGGCCCTGAATCGATTGGAATGGGCCCAGGACCCACGCCCACAGTTTCCCCCATGTTGAAGAAATGAGTCTTCATGCGCCTGGTCCGAGGCATAATCAACTCGTGTGAAAGAATTCGCTGCATTTTTTTCCACTCATTCAAACAACCGGTGCTGCGACCTATCTCTTAACGAGTAAGTATGGCTATCTAACATCATTATTGCCAGTGCACTTCGTATTGTATCTCTACTAGCAAGGGATTATTAGAGAATTGGTGGTTCAAAGGGTGTCCTCCCAGGTTATTATTGTTATATTGAGGGAGATTCAGATCCGCAACAAAGAACTTCGTTACCCGCGTATGACGGAAAAAGTTTCTCCTCAATTCAAGCAGCCCTCAACCCTCGTAACAAGACAGCGCGAAGAGGTTCCGAATAACTGAGGGGTGGTTCGAGAGCGGGGAGGAAATCAAAACACTAGATCCAATATTCGCTAAGGTTTTTTTTCACATAATTGGCTTTTGTTATTGAAATTTGTTTGTTTTTTTTCTTGAATAATCAATCAGAATGTCAATCTCTCCGATTCGGCCAAATTTTTTATTCCTCGTACCAGGAACATGGGGGAAAACAACCAGCGTGGAGTATCTAGGACTCATTCCATCCGATTCAGCGTCCAAAATTTAGTCAAAAATGACATTGATGAGACCCATTTCTTCAACATGGCGGAAATGGGGGAAACAGTGGGTGTGGTGGGTCCCGGACCAATGTCAATCGATTCAGGGCCAACAATTTAGTGGAAAATGATATCCCACACGCCTAGGTACCAGAAATTTCGAAAACACAGTCATATTCGAAATGGGTAGATACGAGATAGTTTTGAATCATTACCTCTTCCAGTTGGTGCTAATCGTTCCGGGACGCCTAGATACCAGAAATATCGGAAAAACTATTCTAACCTATTCTAGTTTGTCCTCCAAGCATTTCAGGAAGGGGTCAAAATGTGTACAAGTACAAATGTCCAAAAATCTGAAATTTGGGTCTAAATCCTCGAAGCTTTTCAGCCTGATCGAACTAAATTTGGACGGAGTAGAGGTCAACATGTGTATTTCAAAAAATGTATTTTCGAGATTTTTGGTACCTAGGCGTGTTGGGTATCATTTTTGACTAAATTTTGGACGCTGAAATCAATGAAATGGGTTACGGAACGATTGGTGCCCACTGGAAGAGGTTATGGGTCAAAATGGGTGCCAATCTACCCATTTCGAATAAGTGTTTTCGAGATTTCTGGTACCTAGGCGTGTGGGGTATCATTTTCCACTAAATTTTTGACCCTGAATCCCGCCATGTTGAAGAAATGAGTCTCCATACGCCTGGTCCGAGGAATAACCGACCCCTGTGTAAGAATTTGCAGCGTTTTAGGGTTGTTCCTCGATAGCAACGTGTCATTTTGAAGAGTCTCCTTTACCTAGTTTTTTTTTTTTTTTCCTGAGAAAGCCGCCAGGCATGACAATTTTATTTCTGCGTTGAAGAGAAAAATAGGCTACCATCTGCCCTCTTATCTCGAGTTTTCCAACTCACAACATTGTAAACTCGGAAGTCACCCCCATGGGAGGTGTTGACGGTACTCACGTCAGAACCTTGGAGAATTATGTCAACTACGTGGAGGGGTGACCCTTTGAGACATGCTGGCACCAGTTTTCTCCTTATTCAAACCAGGAAAGCGCTATTTGTTTGTAAATTCCTTTCGAAACTTCTATTTGTAAACAATTCGAAAAGTAAGTTATTCGTCTTTCATCCACAAATCGATTTCAGCGACCTATTTAGATAGCCTGGTTTGACCCTTTATAGGTTGGTGTCCTGTGTAGAACACCCCCTCGATTTGCCTGTGCACACATAACCTCACCCAAACATTTCGTCAGACGTTTGGTGTACTTTCCCATAGGACACCTTGAAAATATCGATTATATACGACACAACCTTCGGGAAATATTTAGAAAAGTGAGGGAAATAGGGAACAGTGCGAAATGTTTCCACCATCCCAAAAAGGAAAACGTCCGCGAAATGAAACAGAAGAGAGCTCAGCAAGCTCAACACCAGGCTTGGCATCAAGTTCAAATACAAGCTTCGAATCTAGTTTATTTTAAAGTTAATTTATGCGTATTTGAATAAAAGTCTTTTATATTTTACACCGCCTCATGTATATCCTCCTGGTGTTCTCAAATGAATGGGTGTGTTACAAATAAAAAAGATGTAGCCATGAGTATAACATGGAATAATATATTAACAGACTTCACTATTTTAAATTCAGTATCTACGGCCAAGATTTCTGTGCATTTAAAGGATAATTTTACTAATTATATGACAATTCATTAAAGTGTCCTTTGGGCAAGGACACCAAGCAATTCGGGCGAAGTATTCAAGACAGCTGCCGAAGTGGTTAGTGTTCTACAAGGGAGGACACCACTTTTTATTGAATATTTCATAAATAATGGTTATTAGGGTACACATTTTATCTCCAATACATTATACAATAGCTAAAGAATACATATCAATGACTTTTAGATGATTCTAGGGGGAAAAAAACGAGTGTGCACAGAGGTATTGTATAATGTATTGGAGATAAAATGTGTACCCTAATAACCATTATTTATGAAATATTCAATAAAAAGTGGTGTCCTCCCTTGTAGAACACTAACCACTTCGACAGCTGTCTTGAATACTTTGCCCGAATTGCTTGGTGTTCTTGCCCAAAGGACACTTTAATGAATTGTCATATAATTAAGGGGGTGTCCTTCGTGGTAGGACACCAAACGTTAAGCCGATTATTACATTTTCAACACTGACCTATAAAGGGTTGAGCAGGGTAGTTTTCTATACGCACAAATTTCTCCTCTTCTTTCCGTCTACTATATTTGGCTCTCATCCCTCTCAGTGCTTCCCTTCACAAGCTCATTTCATATTTGCGTGACAGTTGCAGCTTGTAGTTTGACGATCTCAATTTCATATAGCAGCTTAAAGAATCGATAAAGGCTAGGGAAGTAGGTAGCGTCGCAACTATCTCTATTATCTCGGATATTTCATCTCCAACCTTATTTTTAGACACGAAACAGGAAATTACGGCCCATTCGGCTCGATCCCTGAGTTACCCTTGTGACCTTGACACAATGTAGGGCGTTGTGGGCAAAATGGAGTCTCATGCTCAAGGTGAAGAAACGCTTTTAGTTAACTATATTTATTGAAATCTCATCTACAACCTTTTGTGAAACGCCCAAAAGAATTCCTACCAAATGTCCTGACTCAGATCCTTGATAATGTTAGCCCTCTACGCTGTTCTTCATCTTATTTGCTCTGGCTTTTCACATTTCTCCCTCGACAGATTCATGTAAGCCTCTCTCGAATTAAAATCTGTTATAATTTTAATTCGGGTTTCTTCAGAGGTTTTGAATGGACCTAGCAAGAGGTTACACAATGTAAGTCCAAGACTTACGACTGAGCAATTAGGGATACCAAGGATGAGCATAAAATACATTGATACAAAATGAATTATAATTGAAAATAAGGACACGTTGCAAAGGAGAATATGCCTCAACCTAGGCTAGAATTGATACAAGACAAAGTAATTCGACAAAGTAAATTAGACAACATGTGGAGCATAAAATACAATTAATACATGATACATGAAATACAATTAATGAACAAGCGCAATGATACTGGCTGACAAAAACGGCGTCAACGTCAAAGGGAAAACTGGAGAGGGCACGCTGTCCCGAAGGTACACAGCGAGGCTTAATTAACTTGAGTCCTTTATCATCTCATGGGGAACACAATATTACAGCTTCGGTCGACTTCAGCACGGTAGCAGAGTTCACTTCAGAGCAAGCACAGGACAAAGCCAGGATGGACTGAGTGAGATGTACTTGCACGACAGGGTTACAAAAATATATAATGACTCCGACATGTTGGGCCCCTTGGCACCAAGGGGCGCCTTGACAACAACTGCCCAGTTGGGCGCCTTGGCAACGAGTGCTGGAGCTCTCTCCAAAATGCGACGTCTGGGCAGGAGCTGCGCGCGAATCCTGGCGCATGCTCCCTCCCTTCTGGCCTTCTGGAGGCAGCAAGCCTGGGGGCTTACATTCAGTCTTAGGCTGAGCCAAAGCAGCGTCTAATCATATTGGTGGAAATCAGAGGAATGATCCATGACCTGGGTGTAACCTTTTAAAGACAGCAGGGTATCATAATTGAAATACAAGATAAAATATCAAGATAGAAAGCGCCACAGTACAACAAACTAGAATTACAACCTTTCCCTAGGCTATGAGCTAAGAATAGCCGTTTTATGTATTTGCTCAATCTCCCCGCAAGGTGGCATCCCCCTCCTCGTACTAGAGACTTTCGTGGGGAGAAAAATGTCCAAAAATCTGAAATTTGGGTCTAAATCCTCGAAGCTTTTCAGCCCGATCGAACCAAATTTGGACGGAGTAGAGGTCAAAATGTGTATTTCAAAAAATGGATTTTCGATATTTTTGGCGATCTAGGGGTGTAGGGTATCATTTTCCACTAAATTTTAGAGGCTGAATCCAATGAAAGGAGTCTCGGAACAATTGGCGCCCTCTGGATGAGGTTATGAGTCAAAACGGGTGCCAATCCACCAATTTCGAATGTGTGTTTTTGAGATTTCGGGTGCCTAGGCGTGTGGGGTATCATTTTCCACTAAATTATGGATGCTGAATCTCATGAAATGAGTCTCGGAACCATTAGCGTCCTCCGGAAGAAATGATGGGTCAAAATGGGTGCCAATCTACCCACTTCGAATGTGTGTTTTCGAGATTTCGGGTGCCTAGGCGTGTGGGGTATCATTTTCCACTAAATTTTGGACCCTGAATCGATTAGAAAGGGTCTGGGACCCGCCACACCCACTTTTTCCCCCATTTCCCCCTTTTTTCCTCACGTTTTGCTTCAATATCATTCTAATTTGTCTCAGGATATTAACATTATTCATGATAGTGCTAACATTATTCATGATAGTTTTGGTTGGTTATTCCTTGAATAATCAACCTATGTTTTCATGATAATGGTCAACCTCTCCGATTCGGCTCAAAATTTTTTTCTGGACGTTTCATGATGTCCTGAACAAAAAAGGTCAATGTCCGTCCGCCGTACGCCGTCCGCCGTCCATTGTCCACGCCGTTTTTGGTAGTAGAAAATTTTCTAAAAATCTGAAATTTGGGTCAGGGGTCTGTTCCCAGCCGAGATGGGTCCTCGAAACTTTTCAGCCCGATCGGACCAAATTTGGAGGGGGTAGGGGTTTTTTGAAAAATGGATTTTCGAGATTTTGGGTGATTTAGGCGAGTGGGGTGTCATTTTCCACTAAATTTTGGACGCTGAATCCAATAAAATGGGTCCCAGAATAATTGGCACCAACTGGAAGAAGTAATGGGTCAAATTGGGTATTTATTACCCATTTTGAATATGAGTTTTCGGGATTTCTGCTACCTAGGCGTGTGGGGTATCATTTTCCACTAAATTTTGGACGCTGAATTCAATGATGTGTGTCCCAGAACGATTGGCACCCACCGGAAGAAGTTATGGGTCAAAATGGGTATGTATCCACCCATTTTGTATGTGTCAGGATTTCTGGTGCCTAGGCGTATGGGGTATTATATTCCACTAAATTTTGGACCCTGAATCGATTGGAATGGGTCTGGGACCCGCCACACCCACTGTTTCCCTCATTCGAGGAAACTGTTCGGGAGGGATCTGTTGTTTTCCATTAATTACATTAAATTTATACCATTTACATTTTGAAGCGAATGGTACATAAGTGAATCCAAAATACATGTCCGCCTTTTGTCGCCCACCGCTGATCGATCTAATAGTCTATAACTCTTAAAATTGCTTCAAACTTTTTGAAATTTGGTGAATAACCTATGTTCTATCCCTACTTGGGCCCAAACATATTGTCCGAGCGTCTCAAAGGGAGTGTACGGGTGAATAATATGGAATTCCTATGAGTATTCGAGATATTTATTGACCTGTGGTAAAGTCGTTTCCACTAAATGTTTATAGACGCTGAGTCGACTCAAGTGGGTCTTGGTTTTTACGGGCTTCAACCTCAAATTTACACACTTTTTCTCTGGAAAAAAAATCAGGCAGGTATTGAACATGCATAGGAGCCCCCTACATCCTCCTACATGAGTAGTTCCCCTACCTCGAATAAAAACAAGCAGGGTAATTTTTTTTCAGGTATTACAGGTATCATCAAAGCTCCCATTGAATTATACCCCCATGTCTTCTGTTATTATTATCCTCAGTGATTTCATTTACGAATACCTATTCAGCACCACCGCTAAAATGTGAACCGTTCGGCAAAAGCCAGCGACGAGAATAAACCGAAATTCCGAGTACATAAATATACAAGGTCGAACCCGATTAATATTTATTGGATATGGCGTGCTTAATATTCGGTAGCGGTATTTGCGGAAAAGTCTTTTTGAAAGAGTCCTTTTCTCCTAAGGTCTTTATCGTTTGACATTTTCACCGTTTCGGACATAAAGTTCGACGAGGAAACGAAACAGTTCCAGGTCATTGGATATGATTCATAATGGATTCTGAGGTTTATTGATTGACCCAGAGTCAGCAGACACGACTGTGACCGTGGAAGGATATTTTTTATTTACCTTCCAGCCGAAAATGGAGAGCTTGTACCAGATTTATTATTAATTGGGATTAGATCAACAGCTCGAAGATTTGTTGAAAACGCTACAAATTCTTTCACATTGGTAAAATGGGGGGAACAGTGGGTGTGGTGGATCCTGGACCTAGTCCAATCTATTTAGGGTCCAAAATTTGGTGGAAAATGATACCCCACACGCCTACGTACCAGAAATCTCAAAAACACATTCACATAGGGTAGACAGGCACTCATTTGACCCATGACCTCATCCAGAGAGCGCCAATCGTTCCGGGACCCATTTTATTGGAATCAGCGTCCAAAATTTAGTGGAAAATGATACCCCACACGGCTAGGTACCAGAAATCTCGAAAACACATTCAAATTGGGTAGATGGATACCCATTTTGACCCATAACCTCGTCCAGAAGGCGCCAATCGTTCTGAAACCCATTCCATTGGATTCAGAGTCCGAAATTTGGTGGAAAATGATACCCCACACGCCTAGGTACCAGAAATGTCAAAAACACACATTCGAAATGGGTAGATAGCCATCCATTTTGACCCATAACCTCTTCCAGAGAGCGTAAATTGTTCCCGGACCCATTTCACTGTATTCAGCGTCCAAAATCTAGTGGAAAATGATACTCCAGACGCCTAGATCGCCAAAAATCTCAAAAATCCATTTTTCGAAAAACATATTTTTACCCCTACCCCGCCCAAATTTGGATCAAGGTGATCAAGGCGGACGGAAATTTGACTTTTTTGATCTGGACACCTTGAAACGCCCAGAAAAATGTTTGAGCCGAATTGGAGAGATTGAATTTTTGCATGAAAACAAAGGTTGATTATTCAAGGAATAACCAACCAAAAGAGTGGACTGCATATTTAAGTACTAGATTCTTCATTGCAAGCAAGAGATCGATTCCAATACCGTCCATGGATTATTATGGATTGTAACGTGGTTATGAGTTTATCGTGAACACCATCAGTCAAACTAAAAGACGTGCTGCCCTCGAATTATTCGACCTGAGGTTCTTTACAACTTGGCAACATCACTCCCTGTCGTATCGATAAAACGTAATTCCCTCGGTGATCGATTGGTGAATAAGGCTTGTTTGACAGGCTGATCGCTCTCTTGAGATGGTCTTTGAAGGCAATAATGAACTACCGAGGAGTAACTTCCGATCACCTATTCTATGACGGCATGTCGCCTGTCGTCCGTCTCTTGAGATCCCATCAAAGCAGACGGGATCCTCCTGTGATTCACAGAGGGAGGAAACCTCTACGCCTATCTATTCCCTCCATGCTCTATTATCGATACCAGTACTCATATTTATGATTAATTCGTTTGTTCGATAATACTCGAGTATCGAACTCAATTCGAATTGAATAGAATTCATTCGATAATACTCAAATATCGAATAAAAAGTATCGATACTTCTGTGTCACAAGAAATACAAGAATGGAAAACTCGATAAAATCAGGTTAGGGTACTTAGTAGGTACTTTTTTCAGTTCAAACAGGCTGTTTATTTATTTTTTTGTTTCTTTCAAGAAATTTCTTCAAAAACGCTGCAAATTCCTTCATAGGGGTTGGTTATTTCTCGAACCAGGAGCTTGGAGACTAATTTAAAAGTAGATTCAGCGTCCATAACCTTTTCCGGTGGGCGCCAATCGTTCCGGCACCCGTCTCATTGGATTCAGCGTCCAAAATTTAGTGGAAAACGATATCCCACACGCCTAAGTCGTCGAACATGGGGAAACAGTGAGTGTGGCGGGTATCAGACCCATTCCGATCGATTCAGGGTCCAAAAGTTAGTGGAAAATGATACTCCAATCACCTAGATCTCCCAATATCTCGAAAATCCATTTTTCAAAAAACACATTTTGACCCCTACCCTCTACCCCCTCCTACCCCCCAAATTTGGTCCGATTGGGTTGAAATGTTTTGAGGACCAGCTAGAGCCGGAAGCGGGTCTCTGACCTTTGTAACCAGTTCCTGCACTAGTATGTCTAGGTTATTCGTAACCACTCCTGCTGAAGGTGGGAATTAATTTGTTTAGAATCAATTTTTAAGATATTGTTGGATAGGTAGCCGCCATGACTAGCATGGCGCCAGGACAGATACATGGAAAAGGAGAGAAGGAGGAGGAGAGAAAAAATACACGAGTCAAGCCTGAGTTGAAGAGATTGTTTTTAAATTAATCCCGAACTATAAATCGTTTGTTAGTCTTAACAAAACAGATATTGATTATAATGTTGTCAATAGATTTTCATACATATTCCAAGTTAATATATTTTTTTTTCCAATGCAATCACAAAGTCTTATTATTCAGAAATAATGTACCTACCCAAATTGTGAATTTATCTAAGTATCTTTTGGATAGGAAAAAAAAAAACAACTATTTGGTCATGGAAAAATGTCTAACATTGTCAATTAGCATAGAAAGAATGTTAAGCTACTGGCGTTGTACCCAGATGTGCCTCCTGATTGCTTATCCACTAGGTAGGTACTTGTATCAGTAGACGCAATCGGAACAAAAATTCGGGAAAAATAACCCTACATCGCCATGAAGGGTTAAAGAGCACAAAGGAAAACTCGATTCCCAATGTGAACATAGCAATACAAAAATGACAGGGAGAATGGAATAAAAATACAATACACAACAACAACGTTATTCAGTGATAAGAGAAACAGTTCCTGATTGTGGATTAAGGAGCAGTTACCGAGCGGGGAACTGGTTGGGGCTTGTTGAGGTGGGTCACGAACCTTTCATGCCTGGACAGGCTATGATGGACAAAATGGATTGGGCTTGTGTTATTGGAGGGATTGTTCAAATATAATATTTTCTCTGCAATTTGATTCTACTTTGAGTTAATTTTGATGTTAGCCAAAGTATCGATACCAGTGCTTATACTCAACTCTGTGTTATCAATACCAAAAGGAGTTAATATTGACAGAAATATTCAATATTTCACTCGTACTGATCACTATCGCATGCCCCTGAAACCCAGGGACCCGTTTCTGACTTTAGTTGGTCCTCAAAACTTTTCAGCCCGAACGGACCAAATTTGGACGGGGTAGGGGTCAAAATGTGTTTTTTGAAAATGAATTTTCGAGATTTTGGGCGATCCAGGCGAGTGGGGTATCATTTTCCACTAAATTTTGGACACCGAATCCAATGAAATGGGTCCCAGAACGATTAGCACCCACTGGAATAGGTAATGGGTCCAAATGGCGCAGCGTTTTTGTAGGTACATTGCATACCCGCAATTTCAATAGGCCGCGTCAACAGCTACCCACGCTATCCATCATTCTCGAACTCTGGTGAAAGATTTAAAATGAAAAAAAAAAAAAAAAAAAAAAAAAAATAGAGAGAGAGAAGATTAATGGCCAAGCCACTAAGTGGAGGGCTCACCTAGAAGCATCCAGAGGGAGACAATAAATTAAGTATAATAATAAATAACAATAAGTTCGTTCCAGGGGGCGATATAATAAATATAAACGAGTAAATAAGTATACCGGGCTTTTCTCGATCAGACTTCCCGTTTCGGTTGAATGTGAGTAAAAGTTATTTGGAAGTGCCCGTTAAAAGAACGAGAGGCCAAGCATGATGTTATCGTTTATCTGTTTTCAATATGTCAAGTTATTTCGTCGGAATATTCGCACTGTCTATCACGTATCTCACTTGCGAGGTTTTTTGGTTGGTTATTCCTTGAGTAAATGTTAGAGTTTTATTTCTTTTATATTTTCATAAGGTTTTTCTTCTATCCAGACAGGTAGATCATATCTCAATGAAGTAAGGATTTCGAATTGTTTGGTAGTTGATCTTCCTCCCGCTAGGTAGGTAGTTGGTGCAGGGAGCAATTGAGCTGCCCTGAGTGGTCAACTATTTAATGAAAACCAATTTTGGTTGGTTATTCCTTGAATAATCATCCTGTTTTCATGTAAAAAGCTAATCTCTCCAATTGTAAGACCCCAGGCTTACTGCCTCCAGAAAACCAGAAGGGAGGGAGCACTCATTGCCAAGGCACCCAACTGGGCAGTTGTTGTTGAGGCGCCCAGGCGCCCAACATGTCATATATAATATTTTTGTTACCTGTTGTGCAAGTGCAACTCACTCAGTCCATCCTGGCTTTGTCCTGCACTCGCTCTGAAGTGAACTCTGCTACCATGCTGAAGTCGACTGAAGCTGTAATATTGTGTTCCCCATGAGATGATAAAGGACTCAAGTTAATTAAGCCTCGCTGTGTACCTTCGGGACAGCATGCCCTCTCCAGTTTTCCCTTTGACGTCGACGCCGTTTTCGTCAGCCAGTATCGTTGCGCTTGTTCATTAATTGTTCATTAATTGTATTTCATGTATATAATCATTTCATTTGTATTAATTGTATTTTATGCTCCACATGTTGTCTAATTTACTTTGTCGAATTACTTTGTCCTGTATCAATTCTAGCCCAGGTTGAGGCATATTCTCCTTTGCAACGTGTCCTTGTTTTGAATTATAATTCATTTTGTATCAATGTATTTTATGCTCATCCTTGGTATCCCTAGTTGCTCAGTCGTAAGTCTTGGACTTACATTGTGTAACCTCTCGCTAGGTCCATTCAAAATTTCCGAAGAAACCCGAATTAAATTAAAACAGATTTTAATTCGAGAGAGGCTTACACAATTAAGACCAAAAAAATGTTTCTGGGCGTTTCAAGGTCTCTAGATCAAAATAAGAAAATGTCCATCCAATTAGATTTTCGGTACCTATGCGTGTGGGGTATCATTTTTCACTAAATTTTGGATGTTAAATCCAACGATACGGGTCCAGGAACAATTGGCGGCCACCGGAAGAGGTTATGGGTCAAAATGGGTATCACTCTTGTGCTTCGAATGTAGGTTTTCGAAATTTCTGGTACCTTTTTGAGTTGGGTATCGTTTTTCATTAAATTTTGGACGCCGAATCCAATAAGACGGGTCCAAGAACGATTGGCGCCCACCGGAAAAGGTTATGTGTCAAAATGGATATCAATCTACACATTTCGAATGACTTTTCGAGATTTCTGGCACCTACGCGTGTGGGGTATCTTTTTCAACAAAATTTTGGACGCTAAATCGATTTTAATGCGTCCCATGCTGCTTGTCCAAGATATAACGACCCGTGTGAAATAATTTGCAGCGTTTTTATTAAGGCGTTGCCTTGGTTTGCGGAAATGTGGCCAAAAATAAGACAGCAGGACTCGAATGAAACGCTAAATTGTGTATTCTTCGGTGCACTTTTACAGGTTTTCCGATGCTCGGACGGCAGATATCGCATTTTCATCTAATCTATGCTCTTTGAAATTTAAACCTGAATGTTTGGGAAGATAATAACGATGAAAGAATCGTTGATCACTTCGAACCATTAGTACAGAAAAGTATTTTCGTCAGACTATTCATCGTACTAACCGATTTTTTTACTTATATTTCCCCATTTAGCGCTCACCTAAGAACTTGCCACATTATTTGACAAAATACCGGCACTTTTAATTGGTTCCTCGGAGAGATAGAATGTATAGTCATTTCCACGTTTGTTACAACTATGCTGTAAAAGATCGCAGGAGGAAAGGCGATTCAAGATTGAGGTTTCCACGATGGTTCCAACTAATGAAAATTCCCTTGATATTAATGGAGCAATAAAAGGCTTCCAAGGAACAAGAGATCATTTGTACACCTCACTGACCTGGGGCTCTGAAATCTTTCATATAACGAAGTTAGGGGAGTTTTCCAGTGTTGGTCCGGCCACGTCGCGAGTATTACAGGAAGGAAAAAAATTGGCTCCTCGTTATTTTAAATATTTTAATGATAAATTTCGAAAACGTGATACCGCAAGCGATTGTGTTCTTCTCGTTTGAAGGATAAAAACGACAAGATCGTGATCTCCCTCCAATCACATTTTTAGTAGTAGCGGCTGAAGAAAATAACGAAGAGACTCTTGAATTTATTTGGAAAAATACATAACTAAAATGTAAGCCAAGAGCGATACCGTTCGTTAAAATTGAAATTGGATTCACAACAGCACTGCGTTTAAGAAATCAATACAAATCGTGATGGCGTTAGTTAAGAATAAACCATTGATTACACTGATCAAAATGATGGTGATATATTATCTCTAAACTGGCAGTGAAAAACTCGATGCCGTATATCGTTAATAGTAAACTGCCGGTGTGGGGCTATTTTTACGTGTGCGGTGCTAAAAGCATTCAACAGATCGATGCCCCGCTAACCCGGCAAATTCATAAACAGCTCCCGAAGGCTATGATAATGAATTTTCCTCTTTTCCCTTTCTTGGCTCGTCCATATCAATACGTAGCTAGGTGAAAACGTACGATCTTTCAGGATTGGTTGAGTATTCTACCTGTTCACAACCTTCCTGGATTCCTGAGCTTCTAAAAATAACTATTGTTTGCCTGTAAACAGGCTGTATTTCAAGGAGATATTTCTCTAGGGCTCGATAAAGGGGAGCACGAAGGGAAAGTAAAAAGAAAGTGTCGTAAAAAACCCCGCATACATTAAAATGTCAAAAATAGGATGAATAAAATGCATTAAAAGGAACGGGAATCCGTAAGCATGGTGTTATGAAGTCACTTATTTTTGGCCCTAAATAATCGACAATTATAACACCCATGACCGCAAAGGCGTAAATCAACTTGAGGTATCTAAGTGACAAAAATCATAAATGAGATATGAAACCAGACTGGTGAACCAATTACCTATAGAGCTAACCAATACCAATTTGTTCTTTCTCTGAGTGACGATTATTGATTTTTCACTTGAATTAACGCGCTCATTACCTTCAATATTGTGTTATAAGAGGAGTGAGTGATAAAAGTGTACCAAAATAAGAGGAAATATACCGAAAAATCTGTTTAAAAACTAAAATAGTTGTCAAAAAATTACTAGAATTATTAAGCACAGTCATTCATTACGGTAAGTCAATCATAGATGCAAAGAACATCGTCACGGCTAGGAACCAGAAATCTCAAAAATTCATTATGTTTTCATGCAAAACTCTCTAATAACTCTCTAACTCTCTCTAATTCGGCCCAAACATTTATTCTGGGCGTTTCAAGGTTTTAGATAAAAATAAGCAAATGTCCGTCCGCCGTCCACGCCGATTTCGGTAGTAGAAAAATTTCCAAAATTCTAAAATTTTGGTCGAGGGTCCGTTTCTGGCTCTAGTTGGTCTTCAAATACTTTCAGCTCGACCGGACAAAATTTGGGCGGGAGGGAGGGGGGTTTAAATGTGTTTTTGAAAAGTGGATTTCGAGATTTTCGACGATCAAGGCGTGTGGGGTATCATTTTCGACTAAATTTTTGACGCTGAATCCAATGAAACGAGTCCCGGAACGATTGGCGCCCTTCGGTAAAGGTTGGGTCAAAATGGGTCTCGATCTACCTATTTTGAAAGTGGGTTTTCGAGATTTCTGGTTCCTAGCTGTGTAGGGTATCATATTCACTAAATTTTGGGCGTTGAACCGATTCTAGCAAGTCTCCATGCTGCTGGTCTAAGGAATAAACAACCTCGGTGAATGAATTTGCAGCGTTTTGGGCTTGGACTCCCAAATTCCATACACGTAACACTATCTTCTCCATCCCTTGACGAAATGTGCATAATGTTCCATTCCTCGATGAGAAGAACGAGAATTCCTGCAATATTTTTTATCCCTGGTTGGAATTCTGATCTTATTATTATGAAACAAAAAAAATGATACTCACACGCCTAGGCACCAGAAATCTTAACACATACAAAATGGGTGGATACATACCCATTTTTACCCATAACGTTTGTGGAAAATGATACCCTACACGCCTAAATCGCCAAAAATCCAACCAAACTGGTCAATTTTTGGCAGCAGGGGGGTTTTATGAGCAAAAAATTACTTCAAGAATGCCCATAAATTGTCCAGCATTAATAGTTTTGAACTTATCTCGTTCTTGTCAGCAACCCAGCAATAAATTGTATTTATTTTTCGACCAGTGGGCCTGGTGGAGCTACATTGAGGGTAATTATGGTACCTTTGGCCATCATCGGTGAATGCGTAGTCTCCGAGAAGAAGATCCCTGAGACGATACCGCGGGGGTAGCGGGATGATTTCCGGGGGTAGCTCGACAGGGAGGGACATGGCCCTCTCAGGCGCCCACGAACGCGTCACTGAGCCATTTTCCGTCCGATCCGTCCAACAGGTGGTTGCCTTTCGCGCATGGGCTTCGTTCAGCCCCTCATTCGAATGAACATCCAGGATTGTTTTCCCCAACGAATTTCAACCTACCTCAAGACACCTGAGAGAGGATCTTCGGATACCGTCATTGTTTAGGGATGAAATCTACTCTATTCCGACGGCTATTGACGGAAAATAGTAGTGAAGCAGAGGACTTTTTACTTTCATCCTCGCTTCACAGTCAAATAAAATCACGAATTCATTCACCAGTTATTGGTTGGTTATTCCTCGGACCTGGAGCATGCAGACTCATTGCAATCGATTCAGCGTCCAAAAATTAGTGGATAACGATACCCCACACGCCTAGGTACCAGAAATCATGAAAACACGTATTCAAAATGGGTAATAGACTTGACCCACCCATTTTGACCCATAACCTCTTCCAGTGGGTGCCAATCGTTCTGGGATCCGTTCCATTGGATTAAGCCGGCAAAGTCGCTGCAACTTCAGCCTCTCACCACAAAAAAAAGCAGATTTCTCGATGTCAGCCAATTTGACGTTGACATCAGAATGCACGGTTAACAAATTCTGCAGCATCGCCGGATTATTCAAACCAATTAAAAAATTCAATCTGCAAATTCTTACACACGGGTTGGTTATTCCTCGAATGGGGGAAACAGTGGGTGTGGCGGGTCCCAGACCCATTCCAATCGATTCAGGGGCCAAAATTTAGTCGAAAACGATACCCCACATGCTAAGGTACCAGAAATCAAGAAAACACATATTCAAAATGGGTAATAGATCTGACATTTTTGTGATTTTTGGGTTTTGATGGTTCTTAGAGTAAGTTTTTGAGCTGAATCGATTGGTAAGGTCGCTTCTTGGCTAGTGGCAACACTGTCGCCTCAATCACGAAAAATACAACTGTGGCTATCTTATTCCTCCCCTGGCTATCTACTTGGGTAGTCCTGATCCAGCTTCGAGTTCTCTGTTGGTAAGTTAGTTTTCAGTTCAACTAAAATAATTTATGTTGTTTATGTTTATTCCATTCAGGTAGTTTTAGCTCTTGGGTAAATTAAACGACGATTTTAAAATCACATTTTTACTACCGAGGGAACAGCAGCGCGCTCTAGAACAGTTTCCAGCTGACGGCAACCGGCTCGTGCAAAATGGCGGATGCTCACATCCATACAATTCACTCGTCACACTTAGTTGTGGTTGTTCTTGCAACTATTGTTGTTGTTAATATGAAATGTTGATCGGTTAACAGCTCTTCACGATTATAGTTTTGATTTTTCTCTCTAGGTATGTACCAAGGGATAATCTGAGTAAGTAAGCGTGTCCTTTGCTGTCGTGAAAATCAGTGGTTCAGGTGCACCGCAGGTCACTTTTAGGTACATTATTAAACATAGTGCTCTTCCAGACTACCCTAACTCCTCTTTGTGCGTTTTATGCTCTATTACGTTACTTATGAAAGAAAAAGTTTATTTTGTGAAGATTCATTATGTGAATTTAACAATCACATCTTGTTTCCAGGGTTGTGAGCTTTCTACGAAATACATTGGCTTCCTTAACCGAGTGAATCAAGACACGAGGTGGACATTTGCACCTAAATACAGGTGAGTATCTGCTGAAGAACATTAAAACGTACTTGATGAATGCGTCTTGGGTGTTGCTGAGCAATGTGTTGCTGCTCAGGATGAGACTGGACCCAGTCACTTACAATCCGAACCATCTTTGGGCAGATGCAGTAAATGAGGTGGCTGGTTGATGCAGCGATGATAGACAGGAATACCGCGGAAATCCCTGATGAATTACAAACATCCAATGCCCAAGAAACTTGTTTAATTCACCAAATTGGAATAAGTTTGCTTCTAATAGCACGTGTCGTTAGGCGCGTTCTATTCCTGATAGCCTGATTTCAGAGCTGATAAAAACCTCAGACCAGCAGCATGGAGAGTCATTCCAGTTGATTCAGGGTCCAAAATTACCCATTTTGACCCATAACCTCTTCCGGTGGGCGTCAATTGTCCCTGGACCTGTCTCATTGGATTCTGCATCCAAAATATAGTCGAAAAGAGTACCCCATACGCCAAGATCGCCGAAAATCCTGTATTTTGTAAATATTCTTTGTGTGAATTTAACAATCACATCTTGTTTCCAGGGTTATGAGCATCTTACGAAACACATTGGCTTCCTTAACCCAGTAAATCAAGACACGAGGTGGAAATTTGCATCTAAATTCAGGTGAGTCTGCTGAAGAACATTAAAACATATTTGATGAATGCGTCTTGGGTGTCGCTGAGCAATGTGTTGCTGCTCAGGATGAGACAGACGACTGGAACCAGTCACTTACAATCCGAAACATTTATGGGCAAATTCAGTAAATGAGGTTGCTGGTTGATGCAGCAATGATGAGACATGGATACCTCGGAAATCCCTGATGAATTACGAACCACATCAACACAAACATGGCCAAGAATCTCGTTTAATTCACCGAATTGGAATAAGTTCGCTTCCAAAAGCATGCTTTGTTAGGCGCGTTCTATTCCTAATAGCCTAATTTCAGAGCTGACAAAAACCTCAGACCAGCAGCATGGAGACTCATTCCAATTGATTCTGCGTCCAAACTATCCTTGGGCAAATGCAGTTTTGAGCTGTTCGGACCAGCAGCATGCTGCTAACTCCATCATAACTAATCTGTTGCTCACAGGAGCTAATGAATGCTGACCTGCGCCTACCTACTCACTTTTATTCTTGGTACTCTCATTACCTGGGTCGTTCACTTTTAGTTCCACTTTTTTTTTATCCCTGCTGCCCTATTACAGACTGAAAAGAAATACATTTGAATGAATAGAAATGTTGCTCTTAAATGCAGATTTCCTTTCAAATGGCACCATAAAAATTGTTTTTCTTTTCGTTCCAGATGGAAAGCGAGATTATAGTCAAGCAAGAAGAAATAGAAGAAGCTGACTCTGAGACTAGCATGGCAGATGTTGACTTGCTGTTTGAGGCAGAAACAAAGGTCAGTTGCCATAGATTGGAATACACATCTGGCAAAGGGACGCTTTCTCATGCTAAATTCCTGCCTCCATCTGTCCATGTATGATGTCCACATTTTTGGTTGGTATCGATTCAATAGTCGTTAGCCCACAGGCGTTTCTTGGGTTGATAGCTCAGAAACTTGGTTTGAAACGGTGCATTATTATTTTTATCGACTCACCCTTGGTAGAAGATGAAGGGAACACTTCAGAATACTTGTTAAAAGATTTAATAATCACAAAGTAGGCACTTTGGCGCAACGGCGAGGCCATGGAATACACTGGGAGAGAAGAGGGGCAGAACGGCTGTGAGGATCCCATCCACAGCCTTCTAAATGAAACTGTAGTAACATGATATTTTACATTGTTTTGATATCCTGATGCATATTGAAAGATTCAGACAATGGATGTAAAAAGAGACATTCAAGTAAAATATCACTCAACACACTTTAGGTAGGAAATTAATGCAGAGAGAAGAGAGTGATTTGAGCCTTTTTGAGGAAATCCACCAAGTCCAAACAATCGATATCATTTGAACATCAATTCTTGTATTCAGTATTTTGACATTGGTTATTCCTTGAATTCATGCAATAAGTAAATCTCTCTTATTTGGCTCATAATTTTGTTTTCTGGACGTTTCATGGTGTCTAGACCAAAATTAGCAAGTGATCGTCCACTGTAAGCCATCCGCTGTCCTCGCTAATCATGGTAGTAGAATTTTTTTTTAGAAATTTGATATTTTGGTTAGGGACCAGTTTCTGGCTCCAGTTGGCCTTCGAAACTTTTCAGCCCGATCGAACCAACTTTGGGGAGAGTACGGGTCAAAATGTGCATTTCGAAAAACGGATTTTCGAGATTTTTGGCGATCTAGGTGTGTGGGGTATCATTTTCGACTAAATTATGGACGCTGAATCAAATGAGATGGGTCTCGGAATGATTGGCGCCCTCTGGATGAGGTTATGGGTCAAAATGGGTATCTATCTACCCATTTCGAATGTGTATTACCGAAATTACTAGTACCTAGGCGTGTGGGGTATCATTTTCCACTGAATTTTGGACCCTGAATCGATTGGAATGGTTCCAGAACCCACCAAACCTAGTGTTTCCCCATGTTGAAGAAATGAATTAGCAGAGTTTTTGATGACGTATTGATGATTGAGGTGTATTAAAATCGTTTATTTGTATGGTATTTAAGCCCGGCTTATAAGAGTTTACGACGACTTCCGATTTTGACACACCAATAAGCCGTTAGGTTAAAATATTCCGTCCCTCTTAGGGCTAGCTGTTCAGTAGATTAGATATATGTGTTAAGTTGTTGTATAGTAATCGTTACGGCTGAAATTTCTTTGTGAGAAATTTCGTTAATGAATTTTTCATGTGTTTCAGGTAGAGTGCTTCGAAACAACGTTTGGGAGCGATTCAAAGAGTTTGACAGGCGCAATCAAGACGGAGGTAAAAGAAGAGTCTACTGATGATGTGGATGTTTCGAGAAGCAGCGTTTTAGCACATAATCTGAGAGAAGAAGTAAAACTCGGTGATTCCTACGTACAAGAATCTCAAGAATTCCCAGATGAAGAATCTTGCAACTCAAAACCATTTGCATGCGAGCAGTATGATTACACGTGCAGTGATTGCAATTCAAAATTCGTGGACGCCTGCAGCCTGCGCATTCACGTCAGAACACACACAGGAGAGAAACCGTTCGCTTGCGGCCAATGTGATTTCCGTACCACCTGCCCATCGAGCCTGCATGATCATGAACAGGCCCACACGGGCAATTGGTCCCCAATAGCAAAATATGCTTGTGATCAGTGTGGTTTCAGTTCTTCACATGCAGGGAGCCTGAAAATCCACCTTAGAACTCACACAGGCGCCAAACCATATGCTTGTGACCAGTGTGAGTACAGAGCTGCACGGACAGGGACTCTGAAAAGACACCTAAGAACTCATACAGACGCCAAACCATATGCTTGTGATCAGTGTGACTACAGAGCTGCACGGGCAGGGGACCTGAAAAGACACCTAAGAACTCATACAGGCGCCAAACCATATGCTTGTGATCAGTGTGAGTACAGATCTGCTCAGGCAGGACATCTGATGCGCCACATGAGTACTCACACAGGTGTCAAACCATATGCTTGTGATCAGTGTGACTACAGAGCTGCACAGGCAGGGGACCTGAAAAGACACCTAAGAACTCATACAGGCACCAAACCATATGCTTGTGACCAGTGTGAGTACAGAGCTGCACGGAAAGGGAATCTGAAAATACACCTAAGAACTCATACAGACGCCAAACCATATGCTTGTGATCAGTGTGAGTACAGATCTGCTGAGGCAGGACATCTGATAAGCCACCTGAGAGTTCACACAGGCGCCAAACCATATGCTTGTGATCAGTGTGACTACAGATTTGCACGGGCAGGGACCCTGAAAATACACCTAAGAACTCATACTGGCGCCAAACCATATGCTTGTGATCAGTGTGACTACAGATTTGCACGGGCAGGGACCCTGAAAATACACCTAAGAACTCATACAGGCGCCAAACCATATGCTTGTGATCAGTGTGATTTCAGATCTTCACATGCAGGGAGCCTGAAAATCCACCTTAGAACTCACACAGGTGTCAAACCATATGCCTGTGATCAGTGTGACTACAGATCTGCTCAGGCAGGAAATCTGATAAGCCACATGAGTACTCACACAGGTGCCAAACCATATGCTTGTGATCAGTGTGACTACAGAGATGCACAGGCAAGGGGCCTGAGAAGACACCTAAGAACTCATACAGGCACCAAACCATATGCTTGTGATCAGTGTGATTTCAGATCTTCACAAGCGGGGAGCCTGAAAATCCACCTTGAAACTCACGGATTTGTCATGCCATATACATGTGATCAGTGTGAGTACAGAACTGCTCAGGCAGGACTTCTGATTAGCCACCTGAGAGTTCACACAGGCGCCAAACCATATGCTTGTGATCAGTGTGACTACAGAGCTGCACGGGCAGGGACCCTGAAAAGACACCTAAGAACTCATACAGGCGCCAAACCATATGCTTGTGATCAGTGTGATTTCAGATCTTCACAAGCAGGACATCTGAAAATCCACCTTAGAACTCACGCAGGTGTCAAACCATATGCCTGTGATCAGTGTGACTACAGATCTGCTCAGGCAGGAAATCTGATGCGCCATTTGAGTACTCACACAGGTGCCAAACCATATGCTTGAGATCGATTCAGTTCAGATCAGTGTATCTACAGAACTGCTCAGACAGGGGCCCTGAAAAGGCACATGAGAACACACATTACCATTAGCCCATGACAAATGCTGGTGATCAGTGTAGCTGCTTGTGATCTACTTTGAGGGCATGTTTAATTTATGGAATTTCCAAGTGAATTTATCCTAACTTGTTTTGCTGTTTCAAGATTGAAACCTTACATTACTTAAGATTTTGATATATGGATGTAATAAATACTTCTTAGTTGAGTTTTACGTTTGCCTTTCACTCCCTCTTTTGATTGAGACATCATGAAGTGAAGCTGTCATCTTTTGGAGCTGGTCCGAGTGGTTTACCTCTGGCATAACCTCATCCAGTGGGTCCCAATCGTTCTGGGACCCTTTTCATTGGTTTCAGCGTCCAGAATTTAGTGGAAAATTATACCCCACACCCCTAGATTGCAAAAAATCCATTTTTGAATTACTCATATTGACCGCGACCCTACCCAAATTTGGTACGGTCGGGTTGAAAAGTTTAGAGGACCAACTAGAGCCTTGACCACAATTTCAGGTTTGCTGAATAATTTCTACTACCAAAGTCGGCGTGGACGGCTGACGGACTTTGCTGATTTTGGTTGGTTATTCCTTGAATAATCAACCTATGTTTTCATGCAAATGGTCAACCTCTCCGATTTGGCTCAAATTTTTTTCTGGACGTTTCATGGTCTAGATCAAAAACGCTGCAAATTCTTACGCAGAATTGGTTATTCATCAGACCAGGTGCATGGAAACTAATTTAAAAACATGGGAGAAATGGAAAAAAATCTGCAAATTCTTACACACGGGTTGGTTATTCCTCGAATGGGGGAAACGGTGGATGTGGCGGGTCCCGGACCCATTCCAATCGATTCAGGGTCCAAAATTTAGTGGCAATGATATTCCACACGCTATTCGCCCTAGCCTAGGTTACACTATGGCGCAGGTGGCTAGAGCGTTCGGCAGTAACCGGAAGGCACTCAGTTCGAACCCAGGTGGTGTTTAAGTTTTTTTTTACCCATAAATTGACCAATTACTTCTTCCAGTGGGTGCCAATCGTTCTGGGACCAATTTATTTGGATTCAGCGTCCAAAATTTAGTGGAAAATGACACCCTACTCGCCTAGATCGCCCAAAATCTCGAAAATCCATTTTTCAAAAAACACATTTTGACCCCTACCCCCGCCAAATTTGGTCCGATCGGGCTGAAAAGTTTCGAGGACCCGTCTCGGCAGGGAACAGACCCCTGACCAAAATTTCAGATTTTTAGAAAATTTTCTACTACCAAAAAGGGCGCGGACGATGGACGGCGTACGGGGTACGGCGTACGGCGTACGGCGTACGGCGGACGGACATCGACCTTTTTTGATCAGGACATCATGAAACGTCCAGAAAAAAATTTTGAGCCAAATCGGAGAGGTTGACCATTATCATGAAAACATAGGTTGATTATTCGAGGAATAACCAACCAAAACGGTGGGTGCGGCGGGTCCCAGACCCATTCCAGGTTTACAAAAATTATAAATGCATCCATCAGGCTCCCTTATGTGCCACAACTGTGGAAAATAGCAGAGGTAATTATGATTTCTAAACCAGGGAAGCCCCAGGAAGAATCTGCATCCACCAGGCCCATCTCCCTCTTGCCTGTGTTATCAAAATTATTCGAAAAGCTCCTTTATGAGAGATTGGTTCAGATTGTCTCCGAACGGAACCTGATGCCAAAACATCAATTCGGCATCAGGAGCAAACACTCGACCATAGATCAAGTTCACCGAATAACCTCTATCATTGAAAATTCTCTTGAAGAGCAGAAAGAAAGAAGCCTACGTGCTTCGAGAGAAGTCATCACGCTTCACGCCGCCGCGTGTTTCGCATTTCTTTGTGCCAAATGATTATTTCTGCCATGCCGGGTGATCGATTTTCTGCGGAAGAAGACGAGAAACTCACTGAGTTTGTGTCGGGGCACCCAATGTTGTGGAGCATGGCCCTCTCCCTCAACTAGTTGTGAAAGCAACAAGAGACTAAAATAATATCATCGATGATTTCAGGTTTCACATTGATAGGTGAGAAAAAATTTGGAAGACCGAGCACAAAATACCAAAAGCGTTTTCAGACACCCTACGGTCTTACTCAATTGATAATTGAATGTCAATTTTTTGGTATCTTCCAAAACTTGCTGTTTGCAGTAGGGTTCCATGATATGTTTGTCCAATCTGAAGGCCCCACGTGAAAAAGAAAAAGGATGAACTGACACTCAAATTCAGAAAAATTTACTGAATAATGGGGCGACAATCAAATTTGTCCATCCCCAACATGAAGATCCTTTACAAGCAAGTCCTAAAGCCAGTCTGGACTTATGGAGCGGTTGTGGGGCTGCACCGCTCAAACCAATCGAGAAATGATACAGAGATTCCAAAATACCGTACTTACATGCATTACGAACGCTCCGTGGTACTTCAGAAACGGCCGGTTACACCATGACCTACAAGTCGAGACAGTAAACGGAACCATCAGGCTTCAAGCAGCTGCCCATCTCCAAAGGCTACATCATGTCAACCAAGAGGCTGTTTGACTTCATCAGGAAGTCTTCATGACGTCAATAATCTCGTCAGAAGGCTTAAACGCACGAAACAACATGAATTAGTTCGCTAATGCAATGACAATAAAATCAGTTGTTTGACTAATTAAAAGCTAAGCAATGTACCTTGGCTGAAGATGTAACCTAGTTAACTTAAGTCACAAAAATATTGCTAATAAGTTTATAACTTGGTGCAATTCTAATAAACAGAGGAAAAAAATATAAAAATAAAAAAAATACCTATATTTTCACGAGAAGCAGCGTCCCAATATGGAAGCCCACCCCTTCATCATTCCTTGTTTTGCTTTTGCAGCATTTTGTCGCCACCACTGCACCAGTGGCTATCTGACATTATGGTGATTTTTGGGTTTTGATGGTTTTTAGAGTATGTTTTCGAGCTGAATCGATTGGTAAGGTCGCTTTTTGGCTAGTAGCAACACTGTTGTCTCAATCACGAAAAATACAACTGTGGCTATCTTATTCCCCTACACAAACAGTGGCTAACTACTTGTGTAGTCCTGATCCAGCTTCGAGCTCTCTGTTGGTAAGTTAGTTTTCAGTTCAACTAAAATAATTTATGTGTTGTTTTCCTTTCAATTTGGAATTATTGGTGTTCAATAAACGATAGTTGAGCGTTTATTCCATTCAGGTAGTTTTAGCTCTTGGGTGAATTAAATTCGTCCACTTAAGTCTTGTAGGAAGTCTTGTGGAAGTCTTGTAGATAGCTCCTGTTGTTCAATCCAGTTTTTTGCTCCCCTAAAAAGTTGTCTAAAATCAGATAGCCACTGTTGCAGTGGCGGCGAGATTTTAAAATCACATATTTACTACCGAGGGAACAGCAGCGCGCTCTAGAACAGTTTCCAGCTGACGGCAACCGGCTCGTGCAAAATGGCGGATGCTCACATCCATACAATTCACTCGTTACACTTAGTTGTGGTTGTTCTTGCAACTGTTTCTGTTGTTAATATGAAATGTTGATCGGTTAACAGCTCTTAACGAATATAGTTGTGATTTTTCTCTTTGAGCGCGTAATAAGTGATAATCTGAATCTTCAGAGTGTGATTGCCTGATTGCTTATAAGTTGAATCTTGTCAAGATCGTTCTATATTCCAACTGAGTGTACAGAAACAGGTTCAGTGGTCAGTCAGTTCTACACGATTATAACAAATTAGGTAAGAAATCGTGTCCTTTGCTGTCGTGAAAATCGGTGGTTCAGGTACACCGCAGGTCTCTTTTAGGTAATAGGTAAAACATAGTGCTCTTCTAGATTGAATTAAGTCCTCCTTGTTGTTGTTTTCTACTCTATTACGATGTTGATGAAAGAAAAAGTGTATTTTGTGAAGATTATTTGTGTGAATTTAACAATCACATCTTGTTTCCAGGCTTGTGAGCTTTCTACGAGATACATTGGCTTCCTTAACCGAGTGAATCAAGACTCGAGGTGGACATTTGCATCTTAATACAGGTATCTGCTGAAGAACATTAAAACGTACTTGATGAATGCGTCTTGGGTGTGGTGCTGCTCAGGATGAGACAGAGGACTGGACCCAGTCATTTTCAATCCAAATCATTTTTAGGCAAACGCAGTAGATGTGGGTGCTGGTTGATGCAGCAATCATGAGACATGAATACTTTGGAAATCCCTGATGGATTACCAACCACATCAACACATATATGCCCAAGAAACTCGTTCAATTCACCAAATTAGAATATGTTCGCGTCCAATAGTACGTTTTGTTAGGCGCGTTCTATTCCTGATAGCCTATTTTCCGAGCTGACAAAAACCTCAGACCAGCATGGAGAGTCATTCCAATTGATTCTGCGTCCAAAATTTAGTGGAAAAGGACACCCCACACGCCTAGGTCTCGGAAATCTCGAAAATACATACAAAATAGGGTAGATAGACACCCATTTTGACTCGGAACTTCTTCCGGTGGGCGCCAATCGTCCGTTGACCCGTCTAATTGGATTCTGCGTCCAAAATCCAGTCGAAAAGAGTACCCCACACGCCTCGATCGCCAAAAATCTCTTATTTTGTGAAGTGGTTTTGTGTCAATTTAACAATCACTTCTCGTTTCCAGGCTTGTGAGCATCTTACGAAACACATTAGCTTCCTACCCAGTAAATCAAAACACGAGGTGCACATGTTCACCTAAATACAAGTGAGTGTCTGCTGAAGGACATTAAAACATATTTGATGAACGCGTCTTGGGTGTCCCTGAGCAATGTGGTGCTGCTCAGGATAAGACAGAGGACTGAACCCAGTCACATACAATCCAAACCATTTATGGGCAAATTCAGTGAATGTGGTGACTGGTTGATGCAGCGATGATGAGACATGAATACCTCGGAAATCCCTGATGAATCACGAACCACATCAACACAAATATGCCCAAGAATGATAATCTGAATCTTCAGAGTGTGATTGCCTGATTGCTTATAAGTTGAACCTTGGCAAGATCGTTCTATATTCCAACTGAGTGTACAGAAACAGTTTCAGTGGTCAGTCAGTTCTACACGATTATAACAAAATTTGGTGAGTAAGCGTGTCCTTTGCTGTCGTGAAAATCGGTGGTTCAGGTACACTGCAGGTCACCTTAAGGTACATTATAAAACATAGTGCTCTTCTAGTCTAGCTTAACTCCTTTTTGTGCGTTTTATGCTCTATTACGTTACTTATGAAAGAAAAAGTTTATTTTGTAAAGATTCATTTTGTGAATTTAACAATAACTTCTCGTTTCCAGGGTTGTCCAGCTTTCCACAAAATACATTCGCTACCTTAACTGAGTGAATCAAGACACAAGGTGGAAATTTGCATCTAAATTCAGGTGAGTCTGCTGAAGAACATCAAAACTTACTTGATGAATGCGTCTTGGGTGTCGCTGAGCAATGTGTTGCTGCTCAGGATGAGACAGAGGACTGGACCCAGTCACTTACAATCCAAACTATTTTTGGACAAATGCAGTAGATGAGGTTGCTGGTTGATGCAGCGAAGATGAGACGTGGACACTTCAGAAATCCCTGATGAATCACGAACATCCAATGCCCAAGAAACTCGTTTAATTCACCAAATTGGAATAAGTTCGCTTCTAAGAAGCACAGTTTGTTAGGCGCGTTCTATTCCTAATAGCCTAATTTCGGAGCTGATAAAAACCTCAGACCAGCAGCATGGAGACTCATTCCAGTTGATTCTGCGTCCAAACTATCAGCAAATGCAGTTTTGAGCTGTTTGGACCAGCTGCATGCTGACTGCGATTCGCAGTTGTAACTTCATTATAACTAATCTGTTGCTCACAGGAGCTAATGAATGCTGACCTGCGCCTACCTACTCACTTTTATTCTTGGTACTTTCTTTACCTGGGTCGTTCACTCTTAGTTTTCCACTTTTTTTATCCCTGCTGCCCAATTACAGACTAAAAATTAACACAATTTGAATAAATAGAAATGTTGCCCTTAAATGCAGATTTCCTTTCAAATGGCACCGTAAAAATTGTTTTTCTTTTCGTTCCAGATGGAAAGCGAGGTTATAGTCAAGCAAGAAGAAATAGAAGAAGCTGACTCTGAGACTAGCATGGCAGATGTTGACTTGCTGTTTGCGGTACAAACAAAGGTCAGTTGCCATGGATTGAAATTTTTTTAAAAATTTGATATTCTGGTCAGGGACCCGTTTCTCGCTCTTGTTGGCCCTCGAAACTTTTCAGTCCGATCGAACCAACTTTGGGGAGTGTAGGGGTCAAAATGTGTATTTCGAAAAACGGATTTTCGAGATTTTTGGCGATCTAGGGGTGTGGGGCATCATTTTCGACTAAATTTTGGACGCTGAATCAAAGGAGATGGGTCTCGGAACGATTGGAGCCCACCGGAAGAGGTTATGGGTCAAAAAGGGTATCTATCTACCCATTTCGAATGTGTTTTCGAAATTTCTTATACCTAGGCGTGGGGTATCATTTTCATCTAAAATTTGGACGCTGAATCGATTGATATGAGTGTCCATGTGCCTAGTCCGAGGAATTACCAACCTCTGTGAAGGAATTCGCAGCGTTTCTTCATTTAGCACCACGATCTGGACGGATGTCAATAAAATTATATTGAAGATTGAATCAGCTGAAACAACGTAATCTTGCGCAAATTTGATTTTTTTCGTGACAGTCACATTTCTAACATTGAAGCTGAGAGCAAGTTTTTAGAAAAACCGTTTGGAGGTGTACTTAGGACACTGCTTATCATCATCTAAGGTGGAGTAACCTCTAACCGCTCATCTAACTTGGGTTATCATCTCGGATGGCGTTCTAATTGGCTGAACGGAAAGCACTTCTCAGAGAAGGTTGTTCTGTGCGTCTTGTCTTGGATGTGGACCACTTAACCAAATAACCAGGATATTCCAGTTTCGTCCGCCTCTGTGTAATTCGAAGCCATTAAAACAAACTTAATCTGACTTTTTCTTTTAACCACGTGGAATCTTATTTGTGTCACCTTCATGGCAATGCATTCAGCTGCCAGATTTTTCAATTTGATTTCACATTAGGGTAATACACTCCGTAGTCTGGCATTTAGCTGAAAGTTAAGGCATATTCCTTGCTAATTCTTTGCCTGGTATTGAGAATGAGTGGAAGTTTGAGGAACAGTATTGCGTACGTGTTCTGGCATCATGTAGGTCATCTTTTGTTGTCAAGGAAGAATCTGGCATCTTGCTCGTTGGAAAAACGCTTCAAATTAATCCACAATTGTTTATAATTCCTATGAGCAGGACAATGGGGAACACAGTGAGCGTTGAGTGTTCCCTGGCTCATTTCAATCGGTTTAGCGTGTAACATTTAATAAAATACCCAAAGTCCCTAAAATTGAATTTGAATTAAAATTGAACACATTCATTTTCACCCTTTCACTCCCCAAAGTCGGGCTCATTTGGCTGAAAAGCTTCGGGGCCCAACTAGAGCCAGAAAGAGGTTTCTGATTAAAATGTTTAGATTTTTAGATTTCAAATTTTCAGAAAGTCAGGCACCCGCTTCTGGCTCTAGTTGGTCCTCAACACTTTTCAGCCCAATTGGACTAACCTTGGGCGGGATAGGGGTCAAAATGAGTATTTCGAATAATGGATTTTCGAGATTTTTGGCGATCTAGGCGTGTGGGATATTGTTTTCCACTAAATTTTGGACGCTGAATCCAATGGAATGGGTCCCAGAAGAATTGGCGCCCTCTGGATGATGTTATGGGCCGAAATGGGTATCTATCTACCCATTTCGAGTGTGCATTATCGAAATTTCCAGTACCTTAGCGTGTGGGGTATCATTTTCCACTCAATTTTGAACCCTGAATCGATTGTATGGTTCCAAGACCCGCCACACCTACTGTTTCCCCATTTTCCCCATGTTGAAGAAATGAATTTGCAGCGTTTTGGTTGGTTATTCCTTGAATAATCAACCTATGTTTTCATGATAATGGTCAACCTCTCCGATTCGGCTCAAAATTTTTTTCTGGACGTTTCATGATGTCCTGATCAAAAAAGGTCAATGTCCGTCCACCGTCCGCCGTACGCCGTCCGCCGTCCGCCGTACGCCGTCCATTGTCCACGCCGTTTTTGGTAGTAGAAAATGTTCTAAAAATCTGAAATTTGGGTCAGTGGTCGTTCTGGGACCCATTTCATTGGATTCAGCGTCCAAAATTTAGTGGAAAATGATACCCCACACGCCTAGATTCCAGAAATCTCAAAAACACATATTCAAAATGGGTAATATATACCCCATTTGACCCATAACTTTTTCCAGTGGGTGCCGATCGTTCTGGGACCCATTTCATTGGATTCAGCGTCCAAAATTTAGTGGAAAATGATACCCCACTCGCCTAGATCGCCCAAAATCTCGAAAATTCATTTTTCAAAAAACACATTTTGACCCCTACCCCGCCCAAATTTGGTCCGATCGGGCTGAGAAGCTTGGAGGACCGTCCTAGGCCGGGAACAGACCCTTGACCCAAATTTCAGATTTTTAGAAAATTTTCTACTACCAAAAACGGCGGACGGCGTAGGCGGACGGACATTGACCTTTTGGTTGGTTATTCCTTGAATAATCAACCCATGTTTTCATGCAAATGGTCAACCTCTCCGATTCGGCTCAAAATTTTTTTCTGGACATTTCATGATGTCTAGATCAAAAAAGGTCAATGTCCGTCCGCCGTACGCCGTACGCCGTCCACGCCGTTTTTGGTAGTAGAAAATGTTCTAAAAATCTGAAATGTGGGTCAGGGGTCTGTTCCCAGCCGAGATGGGTCCTCGAAACTTTTCAGCCCGATCGGACCAAATTTGGAGGGGGTAGGGGTCAAAATGTGTTTTTTGAAAAATGGATTTTCGAGATTTTGGGTGATTTAGGCGAGTGGGGTGTCATTTTCCACTAAATTTTGGACGCTGAATCCAATAAAATGGGTCCCAGAACAATTGGCACCCACTGGAAGAAGTTATGGGTCAAATTGGGTATTTATTACCCAATTTGATTATGTGTTTTCGGGATTTCTGCTACCGAGGCGTGTGGGGTATCATTTTCCACTAAATTTTGGACGCTGAATTCAATGATGTGTGTCCCAGAACGATTGGCACCCACCGGAAGAAGTTATGGGTCAAAATGGGTATGTATCCACCCATTTTGTATGTGTCAGGATTTCTGGTACCTGGGCGTGTGGGGTATCATATTCCACTAAATTTTGGACCCTGAATCGATTGGAATGGGTCTGGGACCCGCCACACCCACAGTTTCCCCCATTCGAGGAATAACCAACCCGTGTGTAAGAATTTGCAGATTTTTTAATCTAAATATCATGAAACGTATACTTTCAACATTTGGGGCTAGTCTGAGAGCCTCATGGAAAACCTATATGAAACAAATGTTTTTAAAATAGGGCACTAAATTTCGCACGTACTGCAAAACACATTCTGATGATTGAGGTGTATTAAAAGTGATGATTTGTATGGTATTTAAGCCCGGTTTATAAGAGTTTACGACGACTTCCGATTTTGACACACCAATAAGCCGTTAGGTTAAAATATTCCGGCCCTCTTAGGACTAGCTGTTCGGTAAATTAGATATAAGTGTTAAGTTGTTGTATAGTAATCTTTACGGCTGTCATTTCTTTGTGGGAAATTTCGTTAATGAATTTTTCATGTGTTTCAGGTAGAGTGCGAGTTTGGGAGCGATTCAAAGAGTTTGACAGGCGCAATCAAGACGGAGGTAAAAGAAGAGTCTACTGATGATGTGGAAGTTTCAAGAAGCAGCGTTTTGGCACATAAACTGATAGATGAGGTAAAACTCGGTGATTCCTACGTGCAAGAATCTCAAGAATTCTCAGATGAAGAATCTTGCAACTCGAAACCATTTGCATGCAAGCAGTATGATTACACGTGCAGCTACCTACTCACTTTTATTCTTGGTACTCTTTTTACCTGGGTCGTTCACTTTTAGTTTTCCACTTTTTTTATCCCTGCTGCCCTATTACAGACTGAAAAGAAATACATTATAATAAATAGAAATGTTGCTCTTAAATGCAGATTTCCTTCCAAATGGCCCCATAAAAATTGTTTTTCTTTTTGTTCCAGATGGAAAGCGAGATTATAATCAAACAAGAAGAAATAGAGGAAGCTGACTCTGAGACTAGCATGGCAGATGTTGACTTGCTGTTTGCAGTAGAAACAAAGGTCAGTTGCCATAGATTGGAATACACATCTTGCAAAGGGACGCTTTCTCATGCTAAATTCCTGCCTTCATCTGTCCATGTATGATGTCCACATTTTTGGTTGGTATCAATTCAATAGTCGTTAGCCCACAGGCGTTTCTTGGGTTGATAGCTCAGAAACTTGGTTTGAAACGGTGCATTATTATTGTTATCGACTCACCCTTGGTAGAAGATGAAGGAAACACTTCAGATTACTTGTTAAAAGATTTAATAATCACAAAGTAGGCACTTGATCAGAGGAAGCAACAGATAGTCAGTAGCACATTGGCGAGGCCATGGAATACACTGGGAGAGAAGAGGGGCAGAACGGCTGTGAGGATCCTATCCACAGCCTTCTAAATGAAACTGTAGTAACATGATATTTTACATTCTTTTGATATCCTGATGCATATTGAAAGATTCAGACAATGGATGTAAAAAGAGACATTCAAGTAAAATATCACTCAATATCACATCATTTGAACATCGATTCTTGTATTCAGTATTCTGACAGTTGGTTATTCCTTGAATTCATGCAATAAGTAAATCTCTCTTATTCGGCTCATAATTTTGTTTTCTGGACGTTTCATGGTGTCTAGACTAAAATTAGCAAGTGATCGTCCACTTAATGCCATCCGCTGTCTTCGCTAATCATGGTAGTAGAATTTTTTTTTATTTTTAAATTTGATATTTTAGTTAGGGACCCGTTTCTGGCTCTAGTTGGCCTTCGATACTTTTCAGCCCGATCGAACCAACTTTGGGTGTCGGAATGATTGGCGCCCTCTGGATGATGTTATGGGTCAAAATGGGTATCTATCTACCCAGTACACTTGGGTTTAGTCTGAGAGCCTCATGGAAAACCAATATGAAACGAATGTTATTAAAATAGGGCACTAAATTTCGCACGTACTGCAAGATACGTATTGATGATTGAGGTGTATTAAAATCGTTTATTTGTATGGTATTTAAGCCCGGCTTATAAGAGTTTACGACGACTTCCGATTTTGACACAACAATATGCCGTTAGGTTAAAATATTCCAGCCCTCTTAGGGCTAGCTGTTCGGTAAATTTGATATAAGTTGTTGTATAGTAATCTATACGGCTGTCATTTCTTTCTGGGAAATTTCGTTAATGAATTTTTCATGTGTTTCAGGTAGAGTGCTTCGAAACGACGTTTGGGAGCGATTCAAAGAGTTTGACAGGCGCAATCAAGACGGAGGTAAAAGAAGAGTCTACTGATGATGTGGAGGTATTAAGAAGCAGCGTTTTAGCACATAAACTGATAGAAGAGGTAGAACTCGGTGATTCCTACGTGCAAGAATCTCAAGAATTCTCAGATGAAGAATCTTGCAACTCGAAACCATTTGCATGCGAGCAGTATGATTACACGTGCAGTGATTGCAATTCAAAATTTGTGGACGCCTGCAGCCTGCGCATTCACGTCAGAACACACACAGGAGAGAAACCGTTCGCTTGCGGCCAATGTGATTTCCGTACCGCCTGCCCTTCGAGCCTGCACGATCACGAATGGGCCCACACGGGCGATTGGTCCCTAATAGCAAAATATGCTTGTGATCAGTGTGGTTTCAGTTCTTCACATGCAGGGAGCCTGAAAATCCACCTTAGAACTCACACAGGCGCCAAACCATATGCTTGTGATCAGTGTGACTACAGAGCTGCACGTGCAGGGAACCTTAAAAGGCACTTGAGTACTCACACAGGCGCCAAACCATATGCTTGTGATCAGTGTGGTTTCAGATCTTCACGAGCAGGGAGCCTGAAAATCCACCTTAGATCTCACGCAGGTGTCAAGCCATATGCTTGTGATCAGTGTGACTACAGATTTGCACAGGCAGGGACCCTGAAAAGACACCTAAGAACTCATACAGGCGCCAAACCATATGCTTGTGACCAGTGTGAGTACAGAGCTGCACAGACAGGGACCATGAAAATACACCTTAGAACTCACGCAGGTGTCAAACCATATGCCTGTGATCAGTGTGACTACAGATCTGCTCATGCAAGAAGTCTGATAAGCCACATGAGTACTCACACAGGTGTCAAACCATATGCCTGTGATCAGTGTGACTACAGATCTGCTCAGGCAGGAAATCTGATAAGCCACATGAGTACTCACACAGGTGCCAAACCATATGCTTGTGATCAGTGTGACTACAGATTTGCACGGGCAGGGACCCTGAAAAGACACCTAAGAACTCATACAGGCGCCAAACCATATGCTTGTGATCAGTGTGACTACAGAGCTGCACATGCAGGGAACCTTAAAAGGCACTTGAGTACTCACACAGGTGCCAAACCATATGCTTGTGATCAGTGTGGTTTCAGATCTTCACAAGCAGGGAGCATGAAAATCCACCTTAGATCTCACGCAGGTGTCAAGCCATATGCTTGTGATCAGTGTGACTACAGATTTGCACGGGCAGGGACCCTGAAAAGACACCTAAGAACTCATACAGGCGCCAAACCATATGCTTGTGATCAGTGTGACTACACAGCTGCTCAGGCAGGACATCTTAAAAGGCACCTAAGAACTCATACAGACGCCAATTAGGTAGATTTCAGATCTTCACATGCAGGGAGCCTGAAGATCCACCCTAGAACTCACACAGGCATCAAATCATATGCTTGTGATCTGTGTAACTACATATCTGCACAAGCTGGGACCATGAGAATCCACCTAAGAACTCACACAGGCGCCAAACCATATGCTTGTGATTGATTCAGTTCAGATCAGTGTAACTACAGAACTGCTCAGACAGGGGCCCTGAAAAGGCACATGAGAACACACATTAACATTAACCCATGACGAATGCTGGTGATCAGTGTAGCTGCTTGTGATCTACTTTGAGGACATGTTTAATTTATGGACTTTCCAAGTGAATTTATCCTATCTTGTTTTGCTGTTTCAACATTGAAACCTTACATTACTTAAGATTTTGATATATGGATGTAATAAATACTTCATAGTTGAGTTTGACTTTTGCCTTTCACTCCCTCTTTCGCTTGAGACATCATGAAGTGTAGCTGTTCATCTTTTGGGGCTGGTCCGAGTGGTTTACCTCTGGCATAACCTCTTCCAATGGGTGCCAATCGTTCCGGGACCCTTTTCATTGGATTCAGCGTCCAGAATTTAGTAGAAAATTGTACCCCACACACCTAAATTTCAAAAAATATCGAAAAATCAATTTTTCAAAAAACACATTTTGACCCCTTCTCCGCCCAAATTTGGTGCGATCGGGCTGAAATGTTTTGAGGACCTTCCTAGGCCGGGAACAGACCCCTGACCCAAAGTTCAGATTTTTAGAAAATTTTCTATTACCAAAAACCTTTTTCAATCTAGACACAATGAAACGTTCAGAAATAATTTTTGAGCCGAATCGGAGAGGTTGAAAATTTGCATGAAAAGAGGTTGATTATTCAAGGAATAACCAACCAAAAAGGTAAATGTCCGTCCGCCGTCCATTGTCCGCGCCGTTTTCGGTAGTAGAAAATTTTCTAAAAATCTGAAATTTGGGTCAGGGGTCTGTTCCCGGCCTAGAACGGTTTTAGAAATTTTTCAGCCCGTTTGGACCAAATTTGGGCGGGGAAGGGGTTGTTTGAAAAATGGATTTTTTGATATTTTGGGCGATTTAGGCGAGTAGGGTATCATTTTCTACTAAATTTTGGACGCTGAATCCAATGAAATGGGTCCCAAAACGATTGGCTCTCATTGGAAGAAGTTATGGGTCAAATTGGGTATGTATTTTGTATGTGTCAAGACTTCTGGTGCCTAGGCGTGTGGGGTATCATTTTCCACTAAATTTTGGACCCTGAATCGATTGGAATGGGTACGGGACCCGCCACACCCACTGTATCCCCTATTCGAGGAATTACTAACTCTTGTGTAATAATTTGCAGCAACAAGTGACTTCACCTCACAATCGCTGGTGTATAAAACCCTTCGTTGTTGGTTGGTTACAACTCACAAGCGTTTGATCATGGCGTTATGATGGGTTACTGCTGGCAACTAATTTTTTCATGACTGATGTTCGAAATAGGGGACGTCGTTTTTTTTTTTGTGTGTGTTGTTTTCCTGGCTATCGGTATCTCGGCTGATTCTCGTCTCACCGGGCGCCTGTCAGATCCTGCTCACTCGCGACAGATTGGAGGGGTGCAAAGCTCCGTCCAGATCACCTGGCCTCGAAAGGATCACCGCCAGTCGTGACAAAACCGTTAATATCACCGAGTCCACGCAGACAGTTGCTGGCTCGGTCAACTAAACGAATTCGTACAAATTATCGAGAAGGTGCATACCCGTGGGACGCAGTATCCCACCTGTACCTTTTGTACGTCTCCTCGAAATCTTCTGGATATCCAGAGAAACGCCAACTCCCGGTGACCATAAACCTCGGAAAGGCTCACCTGGACTTCGAAGGCCCTCGACCTTCTACCCGTTCACCACCGTCAACACTCACCACCGCCGTCATCAACCTCACCCGAATTCAGGCCAGATTTATTTATTTATTTAAGAAAGAAATTATTTAACTATCATATTATTTCATTATTTTCGTCCATGGGCCCTAGGTAGGTAGATGATAGGCAATCAATCAGTAAGAACCATTTAATTTCAGTCGATACAGCTATTTCATTTCAGTTATCCCTATTATATTTATTTACTATCCACTCAACGAACTTTCATTTTCATTATGTTCTCAACATAATTTTCTGGTAGCAGAACGTGGTTGTGTGGCCGTAAGTAGGTAACATAATCCTATTTTTCGGAACAGGCAAAACCTACGAACTACGAACTAAATACTATAACGCTTAACACCTAAGTCGTTCCATTGCGATTACGCACTCGCTCGAGATCGAGTTCTACATCGATCTTTTAGCTCCAAGTGTACTAACTTTTTATTCATTGGAATTATTTATTTTCTTGAAGAATTAACTTTATTTGTTATTTACTTGAAATAATTTATTTTCCTTTTCTTCTTTCATTCAATTATGTCGCTGCTCACTTTTGCGCAATAGTAATCGGATATATTTAATTTTATTTACTCGTCAGATTTCTTCATTCTTTTCATTAGTAATTTATATACGTCTGATTGTTACAGAACTGTATCCTCTCCACACTTCCTTTTCCTTCCAACGTCAGTTTCCCACCCCTCTCGGCACTCGCGGTAACTGACCATGATGAAAAAGGACGAAGCTGTACCAACCCTTGAGGATCTTTCCGTCAACATTCGCCGGAAACTCAAGGATGCGGCGGGCGAGCTGGAGTTCATTGCCAACTATGGACTAAAACACATGACAGATGTTTCAGCTGCCGCCTCATCAAAGATAGCCAATTTTAAAGGGATGAGGACGAACCTGGAACGATCATTCGAGTCCGATAATTCTCTGTGGACTGACATGGGCCAACTATATGATTCTCACAAGAAATCTGATTTGTTTCCAAAGGACGATGACACTAAACAGAAGTCAGCAGCGAGGAACCATTACTACACAGCTTGTAGCATCCTCGAATTGATTGTGGCAGAAGAAGAGAAGCGAAAGAGCGAGCGCTTGGATTCTTCAACCAATACTTCTTCGTTTTTGGAGTCGAGGATTACGAGAAGCCTGCCTAAGTTAAACCTACCCACCTTTGATGGACAACTTATGAATTGGCCTAAGTTCAGAGACATTCCTGTCCTTAGTGCACACAGAGAGACTGTCAGTTATTGAAAAGTTCCAGTATCTCAGGGCATCACTGAAAGGACCTGCTCTTGGAGTCATCGCTACATACAAGGTTGAAGAAGGAAATTATGCATTGGCATGGAACGCCCTTCTGGACACTTATGATAACAAGCGACTGTTGGCATCTGCGTACCTCGATCAGCTCCTAAATTTCAAGCCGTTGGCTGGGAAGGCCACATCAGAGACCCTCAACCATTTCCTGAATTCCGCTGGTGAATGCGTCGCTGCATTCGACACACTAGATATTCCCAACCAAGCGGAGTTCATTCTCTTCTACCTCTCAGCTCGATGTTTGGACCCTAACACCAGAGAGCTATTTGAGATGAGACAGAAGAAGGGAACTTTCCCTAAATTTCAAGATCTGGTAGCCTTTGTGCGGGAGCACTCTATTGCCCTTCAGCTTGCCAGTAATATTAACCCATTGGCCTGCGATGGAACAACTCGCTACCCCGTCACCTCTCGCACAGGTTCTGGTCCGTCACAGCCCAGCTCACTCAAATTTTCTCGACCTCCCAGAGCAAAGACACCATACAAAACGTCATTGATTGTCAACAAACCTTCCTCAGCCTCAACAATCAATGCTAGTACATCAAAATACCATTCATTGGACAAAGGTTCTTGCATCGCATGTAAGGGAGAGCCTCATCACTTATTGAGTTGTCTCAAATTCAACGAAATTTTGGGACCAGCTCGCAGAGCTCTCCTGCAGAAATGGGATGGATGCAAAAATTGCCTCTCCCATAAACACCAAGTGCAAGACTGCCCTTCTAAATGGCACTGTCGTTTCTGTTCTGAACGACATCATGCGTCTCTTCATCCACCATCCTCCAGTGGTTCCAGCTCTGACAGTACAAATGGACCTTCAGTATCCCATTCACCAACAAGCCTCACTGCAGCCTCAGTTAAAGGAAACCAGATAATCCTTGGCACGGCAATTGCACAAATCATGGATGTAAACGGTCAACTTCAGAACATTCGAATGGTTATTGACTCTGGAAGCCAAAACTCATTCATCACCCATCGATGCTTAAACCAACTAGGTCTGAAGATGACTAAAATGGCAAACACAATCTCTGGAATTGGACAGACCCTCTTTGAAGGCGCCAAGGGCAGAGCAACATGCGTAATTCAGCCAAGGGACAACAGCACTACTCAACTGACCACTGAGGCTATTGTTGTGTCCACTATTACGTCTTTGTTGCCATCCACATTCCTGCCACATTCAGTAATTCAGAAGTGCCGAGGAATTACCCTTGCAGACCCAACCTTCTGGAAGCCAGGCAAAATCGATTTCCTATTGGGAGCCGACCTCTTTACAGAAATCTGGAAAGGGGTGATCAAAGAAATAGACGAGGAAGGACCCAAGCTTCTTTCGTCAATTTTTGGCTTCATTGTCATGGGCAAAATAGGTGAAGCCAATCAAGCATCTTCGACGTCTCTTCTGACTCTGAACGGGTCCGACAATGTGACCCTTCAACTGGAAAAGTTCTGGCGACTTGAGGAACCCATACCTCCCAGCCGTATCCAAGATCCAGAGGAGAATCAGTGCGAAGAACATTTTGTTCAGACCCATTATCGACTAGAAAATGGCAGATACGGCGTACGCCTTCCCTTTAGAAAGGAAGAAAATTCAGTTGGAGACTCATCATCAATCGCTCTTCGACAGTTCTACAGCTTAGAGAGAAGGTTGAAGAATAACCCATCTCTGCAGAAGCTGTATCATACCTTCCTCAATGAATACCTGGACCTGAAACACATGTCACCAGCAACATCTCCAGCCAAATTCGTAATTCCACACCATGGAGTAGTGAAGGATGGCCCGGATGGACCCAAATTGAGAGTGGTGTTCAACGCTAGTGTCCAGGTGCCTGGTGGTTCGCTGAATGATCACCTCCTCACAGGCTACAAACTTCAGAATGACGTCCGAGAGGTGATTTTCCGCTTTCGCTTTCATGCTGTAGCATTTTCATCCGACATGGTAAAGATGTTTCGAATGATTGAACTCTCTCCAAAAGACCGACCATACCAGCAAATATATTGGCGAGCGCATCCAGACCAACCAGTAGAAAGGTATGAACTCAACACTGTCACATATGGATTTGTCTGCGCCCCATATCAAGCTCAGAGGGTGCTGAAACAGTTGACAGTGGACCATGGCAACCAATTCCCTCTCGCCGCTCAGTCACTGTTGAGAGACTCTTACGTTGATGACGTCCTCACATGAGCCTCATCCGTCCCTGCAGCTAAACTCCTCAAGGAAGAACTAATCCAACTTATGAGGAAGGGTGGTTTTGAATTGAGTAAGTGGGCGAGTAACTCAACAGAGCTCCTAGACAACCCAATATCGTCTACCATCAAAGCAACTCCAGTGGATCTCTCAGCCCCAGAGGACCACTGGGTAAAAATCCTAGGGTTGAAATGGGATCCACAATCAGATTCATTCTTCTTTACAATTGGTGAACCAAGCAGTAACCACACCAAACGAGGAATCCTCTCAACCGTTGCTCGCCTCTATGACCCACTTGGATTTTTGACTCCTACAACCCTCCTAATGAAAAGTTTTATCCAGGAGCTTTGGACACAGAACCTTGATTGGGACCAGCCTTTGACTCAGGAACTCTCCAATGCCTGGAAAAATCTGATAGCAGAGCTACCCCTTCTTTCAGAACTCCGAATTGATAGATTCATCAAAACCACTTCCGAGGCAACATCTTGTCAATTGATTGGATTTTCAGATGCGTCAACCAAGGGATATGCAGCTATGTTCTACCTGCGAGTGAATGGTCCCACTGGTCCCTCGGTGTCCTTACTCATGGCCAAGTCAAAGCTTGCTCCAATCAAAACGCAGTCCATCCCACGCCTTGAGCTGGCAGGAGCACTTCTCCTGGCCAACTTATACTCCACCATATTCCCGTTGATTGAGGGTTTGAATCTCTCCATGGAGCCCCCAGTGATGTTTACAGACTCTACCATTGTCTTGGCCTGGATAAACACGCCAGCTCACCGACTCAAGACATTTGCAGCCAACCGCGTTGTGAAAATCCAAGAGAGCACTCCAACAGCATCCTGGAAATATGTTATATCCGAGGAAAATCCCTGTGACGCCGCCTCAAGAGGAATTTTCCCATCCCAGCTCCTGACACATAGGTTATGGTGGACAGGACCATGGTGGATCAATCAGCCTCTTTCAAACTGGCCAAGTTCCAAGGTTGAATTACCCACTGATCTTCCAGAAATGAAAGAACCAGAAACCAGAGTGCTTGCATCTATGAATCCCCCAGACTGCTTCATCCAGTGGATGTCGAGGTTCTCATCCTACATGACCTTGATTAAGGCTGCTGGATGGCTAGCAAGGTGGATCTACAACTTGAAACACATGCAATGTTGTTGCTGCTTGTGGAGATTTGGACGCTTGCACAAGATTGAAGTAGACAAAGGCCTGTCCATGTGCGTCAAGAATGTTCAAACCTACTATTTCCACGACCACCAACGCACTTTCATCAAGTACGCAGATTTGAAGCCCTACATTGATGGTGAGGGAATCTGGAGAGTTGGGGGAAGACTGAGGCACTCATCTATACCAGAATCGGCTAAACATCCAATCCTTGGATTGGAGCAGGGACTATTTTGTATGTGTCAAGACTTCTGGTGCCTAGGCGTGTGGGGTATCATTTTCCACTAAATTTTGGACCCTGAATCGATTGGAATGGGTACGGGACCCGCCTAACCCACTGTTTCCCCCATTCGAGGAATTACCAATCCTTGTGTAATAATTTGCAGCAACAATTTGCTTCCCGCCGCTGCCTTCCATTAACAGGCTCGCTGGGCTGGAGCAGTGACTTCACCTCACAATCGCTGGTGTATAAAACCCTTCGTTGTTGGTTGGTTACGACTCACAAGCGTTTGATCATAGCGTTATGATGGGTTACTGCTGGCAACTAATTTTTTCATGACTGATCCTGATGACCATGATAATCTCGATGAAGCTGATCACTCTATTGAATGTGATTGAGTTCACCATTTTGCCGGAAACTACCATCTACTCGGACTGCTGGAAATTATATAATTCTTTAAAAGGAAAGGACTTTGTCCACCTCACTGTTAACAGCCCTCTCTATTCCAATAACCCGGAGATGCACCTGGCATACTCCATTGATGGGACGTGGAGTATTCCGTCCCAGACAAGTTCACCACAAGTAGTTTCTGGCAAGTTCAACTACCACCGATTGATTTGATTTGATTTGAAACGCCCTAAAATTTTGTTTGATTATTCAAAGAATAACCATCCAAAGTTCAGGCTTATGTGGATTAATGTACTGTTGTATCATATGATTGCACTTCATTATATTATATTATAATTACATTACATTATATTATAATCTAATTAATTTTCTTATGAGTAACTTTTCCAAGAGGACTGTATTGTGCTATCGTTTTGTAATACAGTATTTTTACAACATTTTGGATCGTCTCATGAACAAGCTACCTACGAATACACTACATTTTGGCGACGAGGATGGGATCGCCGTTGTAACGTTAATAATGGTGATTCCGATAGCTACTGTTCATGCCATCTACGAGACGAAAACGGCGATCTTTGCCGAATCGTGAATCTTTGTTTGATTGTTTGGCGTTTTCTAACATTACCGATATGCCAGATGATGGCGAAGCTGCATCGGCTAACGCCGAAACATCAACTAGTGTACTTCAACGAATTGCTAGATTTCAGTTTCCCACCTATAGCAAAGATGAACCTTGGAAGTACTACATACGTCGATTCACCCTTGAAATAACGCTACAAGGTTTTGACACTGACGCTACTGCCAAACATCGCCGTAATTTGCTCCTGAAATGCGTTGGTCCGGAATTTTATCGTCTAGCATTCGATCATTTTGAGCCAAAGGATCTGCTAGAGGTTTCGTTCGACGATCTGAGTAGATTTTTTAACAGCTATCACACACCTACGACCAGTTACTTGCAGGAACGCATAACATTTGGCAAGTGTCATCGTAGATCTGATCAGACCATTGTGCAGTATGTAACAGAACTTCGATCGCTAACAGTAGAATGTAAATTTGGCGCTTCGCTGGATGAACGTCTGCGTGATCAATTTTGTAGTCGACAGACTACGATAAGCGAGGCAAAAAGAGTGAAATGTAACAAAAATCGTCAAAGCGGAAAAAGTGCATGCGTCAAAATCCAGCAAAATCAGACTAAAGGTTTGTAGAATGTAACAAAAACCCTGCAAATTATTACACACGGGTTGATTATTCCTCGAATGGGGGAAACAGTGGGTGTGGCGGGTCCCGGACCCATTCCAATCGATTCAGGGTTCAAAATTTAGTGGAAAATGATACCTCACACGCCATTCATTCTAGATGCATCACAAATTATAAAATTCATGGTGCCTAGATCAAACCCTTTGTTGTTGGTTGGTTACAACTCACAAGCGTTTAATAATGGGTTACTGCTGGCAACTAAATTTTTCATGACTGTGTAAGCCCCCAGGCTTACTGCCTCCAGAAAACCAGAAGGGAGGGAGCATGCGCGCGCTTCTCCTGCCCAGACATGGCATTTGGAGAGAGCTCCAGCACGCCACTCATTGCCAAGGCGCCCAACCAGGCACTCCTTGCTGAGGCGCCCAACATGTCGGAGTCATATATATTTTTGTAACCCTGCCGTGAAAGTGCATCTCACTCAGTCCATCCTGGCTTTGTCCTGTGCTTGCTCTGAAGTGAACTCTGCTACAGTGCTGAAGTCGATGAACGTCTGCGTGATCAATTTTGTAGTCGACAGACTACGATAAGCGAGGCAAAAAGAGTGAAATGTAACAAAAATCGTCAAAGCGGAAAAAGTGCATGCGTCAAAATCCAGCAAAATCAGACTAAAGGTTTGTAGAATGTAACAAAAATGGTCACGGTGGAAACTGCGCATGCGTCAAAATCCAGCAAATCAGACTAAAGGTTTGTAGAATGTAACAAAAGCCCTGCAAAGTATTGAAAAAGTTGGCTAAAATCAGATAGCCACTGTTGCAGTGGCGGCGACGATTTTAAAATCACATTTTTACTACCGAGGGAACAGCAGCGCGCTCTAGAACAGTTTCCAGCTGACGGCAACCGGCTCGTGCAAAATGGCGGATGCTCACATCCATACAATTCACTCGTTACACTTAGTTGTGGTTGTTCTTGCAACTATTGTTGTTGTTAATATGAAATGTTGATCGGTTAACAGCTCTTTACGAATATAGTTGTGATTTTTCTCTTTGAGCGCGTAATAAGTGATAATCTGAATCTTCAGAGTGTGATTGCTTATAAGTTGAATCTTGTCAAGATCATCCTATATTCCAACTGAGTGTACAGAAACAGTTTCAGTAGTCAGTCAGTTCTACACGATTATAACAAAATTTGGTGAGTAAGCGTGTCCTTTGCTGTCGTGAAAATCGGTGGTTCAGGTACACTGCAGGTCTCTTAGGTACATTATAAAAGCTCTTCTAGATTGAATTAAGTCCTCCTTGGGCTCAAGCCAAGTATATGGACCATTGTCGCGTTATCAACTGATAGCAATGATATCGCGCAAACGGTCGATAATTAACGCGATATTGGTTTAACTACTACTAATTCAATTAAATGGAACCTGGGGAAGATGATAGGATAGAATTGATATACTTGTATTCTCGTTAAATACGTCTCACCTCGAAAGAAGATATAAAACACTTTTATAGCCAAGCACCAAAGTCAATATGGCCGAACAACAAGACTCCTCGAGGTTACAACCTTTTCCGCGACAGTAGCACTCAACAGAGACTTCCCTAGTTCAACTGTAGATGACGCTCGTGTATGATGTCACTTAGCTAAGAGGGGAATGTCAAGGATTGGGTAGTTGTCCTCAAACCTCAACACTCCCTCCCAACTGCACAATGCTTGATTCCTCAGTCTATAAGGCAAGGCACTTCAACGTTACTTGCAGTAGGTACAAAATTCAGCTGCTGCCACAAATTCTGATTTGCTGATCACTGCTACAGTCTCTTAGTTCTTCAAACTGCCAGGTTTTAATTTCAGTCTGGTTGGCCCTGGCGTCTCATAGTTCTTCAAATTGCCAGGTTTTAATTTGAGTATGGTTGACCCTGCCGTTACTGTGAAGATCCATGTAGTTCCAGTTGTCGCGACGTTGCCTGAGGTTCGTCTGCTTCCTTGACGAGTCTCGTGATCTCAGCCATCTGTCCAGCGTCGTTTTGTGAGTCTGGTGGACCTGCTGCTCCAGCGGAGATCCTCGTATTCTCAGCTGTTGCCGTAGTCCAGTAGACTCTGGAACTGTCGAACTAGATCTCTGTCACCAGTGTTACCTTTGAAGTGCTAGAAACAAAGGATGCATATCACACACTGTGTATAAACTTGGTTTTATGTACAACATTTTATAGACAATAAAATCTTGCTCCTGGATGTGCTACCACCTTGATGGTTGCCCACCCATGAAGTTTATATACATAACTTAGATTCAGCATCTGTGTGACTTCTTCTTGCATTATTTTCCTCCAAGGAACTTTCTGTCTTACACATCTTCATTCCACGTTCGTCTTACTTATTCGTCTTACACGTTTTTAACCAGGCTAGGGCTCTCCACATCAGATTACCTAGAACACAGAACACATTTTAGAATTCACCACAATATCAAATATTCAATATACTTCATTACATCATTATATTTCAAAATTTTATTAAACTGTTCTGGCAATGGTTTGATCAGAACATCCGCCTTTTTATTTTGTTTAAAGATCTATTGAATTTTGATGTTGCCCTGAAGGTACTCTTCTCAGATGAACAAATTGAACACTGACCAAAAGTTTCAATGCTTAGAAGTAATCAGTTTCAGCCAATCTTATGGCTGGCTTTGAATCCTCATTCTAAGTTGGTACAAAAGGTACCTAATTTTAGTATACTCTGGCTAATAGCTCTGAGGCATGCCAGCTCATGGCAATGCTCATAGCTACAAATTCGCTTTCCGCTAAAAAGAGGGCTATGTGGTTTGGCTTCTGAGCCTTCCACATTATTAGGTCACTAAATAATTCTATCACTAGTCCTGTTGTTGAGTATCCATCTTCGACGTCCGAGCAATGCGTCCATGTAGCATTCCTGAGATTCTCCTTTTCCCTTGTAGATTAGTCCAACGTCTCTGGTTCCTCATAGGTTTTGGATAACTCGTAGTACCGCTCTCCAGGTCTTCTTCCGTATAGTTTCTTTGTCTTCTGCTGAGAATGCTAACAGCTCAAGCAATATCCAATTGGCTTCCTCCTTGTAGGCACATAAGCAACATAATTGCTTGTCTGTTTTGAATGCTTTAAGGCATCTCATCATACTTCCTTCTTCTTCCCTTTCTTCATCTTTCTCATCATGGGTATCTCTTCCCAAGATCTGCCATTTGGATTGTATCTCTCCAAAATGGTATCTACATGAATGCTGTAGCATGAATGTTGGTGCACTCGCATTGTCTCTTCTTTCCTATTACAGTTCAATTTGCAGATTTAGGAATTTCTTCGGTTCCTCCAGGTCCGTAATTGAGAATTACGATTCCTGAACTACTTTAATTTGTCCCGATTTCATTTTGAAGTTGGTTGCGGAGAGAATGTTGACTAGGTAGCAGCATGATTGCCAATTTCTCTTCTTTCCTCCATTCGTATAGGCATGGCTGAAATTCGTATGGTTTCAGGTCGTCTTTCGATTACTTCCAGGAATCATTCGTAACATCTTCTGGGCGCTAACTTTAATCCATATAAAGCCCAATGTACTTCGTACACTCTTTTTTCTCTTTTAATTGATGGGTTTTTCCAGGTACTTGCAGAAACCATCCAGCACATCTATACATAGGTATTGGTTCATCCAACGAGCCATTCAGGAAACTGTTTCAGTTCTACTATAGATTACATTACGTTGCGACTATGAGCAGGTAGCGCGGTATGAGCATTAGGTAGTCCACCTAATGGCGTATATATTTCTGGCAGCTCATACTCTTACAATCAGCTTGCTTCGGAAACTTGTAGTTCCATCAACTTCCAACGTCCTTCTGTGCATCCAGCATTTTTCCACAATCCTGATCCCTAAAGGCACTTAGGATCGTGGGACTATTTTCCATGTCTCATTGTTCCAACGCCTGGAATTCCTGGTTAATGGCTTCCATCCATTGTCTTGCTTCAACGTAGCTATTGGTTTCTGGGTTTGCTTTTGCCTTTATTCATTTATTTATTTTTTTTTTTTTAATATATAATTTTTTATTTAGGCAAGTTATGTTTTGCCTTTGCTGTCTTCGAAGAAGTTGTACTCCTCTATCTTGCCTTGACTCAAATTTTCTTTGGAATTTCATCTCGTAGTTCTTCTTGCTCCTCTGTTTCTGCGTCCTGTTCTTTTTCCAGTTGTTTATTTCCTTCTTGCTTAATGTTATATATTTGAATTACTTCTTGCCTCACTTGGACGTGCGTCTCCCTTGTGTTGAAGTCCTCATAGGTTTTATCTTCGACGAATTCGATGTGTTTCGATCAAATTATAGTCTTCTTGCTTTCCAGTCAGAGTACATAGCCAGTCTCTTCCCAATCTAACCGATATGCTCGGTGAGCTCTGGGAGCAAACTTTAATTTCTGCTTTGCCAGGTTGTCCAGAACGAAAGCTTTACATCCAAACTTTCTCAGGTGTTTCAGAACCGGCACTTGACCCACTGCCATTCCATATGGCGTTCTGAATCCACAAGTAGAGTTAGAAGATTGTGATCATTCAACACAAATCACATGGCATGAGCCCAGAAGTTCATTGGTATGCCTGTTAAAAATAGGTTCACCATATCTTCTGCTCAAACTCTAGATTCAGTCGTTCTGCAGTGGCATTGTGCAGAGGCGTCGCAGATTTGCATACAGTTAGTGCGATCTGTTCTCTGAACAACAGCGAGTTCATTTCTGTCATCTTGTACTCAAAGCCTCTGGTCTTATCTCTGCCACCATTGTGCTAAGGCCAGCTATCTTGCGTCTATCTTCGAGTCATTACATTAGTACCATGTTAAGTCTTGTTTTATCTACAAGTTCGTAGGCAAAGGCATATCTTGTCGCATCGTCCGTGAATGTCGCTATATATCTTGCTCGTGGTCCTGTTGCTTGAGGTTTAATGGGTCACATTAGATCTGAGTAGAATCTTGTAAACGGGATTCCCGATCTATTCCTTTTCTGAATACTTGGCTGTCTTTTTCCTTTTGCCCTGGGCAATCAAATGTGTCATTTTTGAATTGGATGTTCTTCAATTCTGGCAGGTACTTCATTGCCAATTCCAGGTATCATTTGGAGGTATGGGTCATTCATTAATGCCTTGAGTCCTTTATTTTCTCTCAAGGACTCCCTCCTATCCCTTTGTTCTCTCTCTGAAGTTACTAGGATCTCAGGAGCGCCATCTTCATTCCAGAATTCAAGTCGCGTCGAACTCTCCTCTTGCCAATGGCTTTCTGTATCATCGTGTTTCTCTCCCTCCTGACTCTACAACTCTTTGTGGAGTCACTTGAAGTCTGCTTGGACTGCCGCACCCCTGACTGCAAGTCATGCTGTCCTCCTGTGTGACAGCGACCAAGCTCAAATTTGAGTCTGCCTGCTAAAGTACTTGCAGTTTCAGTTTCAGTTCACGTGGTGCTGGCAGGTTAAAGGAGACCCACTAAAACTTTCCTTCATGTTGTCTTTCCTTCAGAATGGTTGTAATTCTTCTGCCAATTAGTTGCATCTCACTGTCATGTTTGAGAGTAGAACCGCTGTCCCCTACTCCGTCAATTTCCAGATCTGTAGAGTTACTCCAAACCGTACAACTTGCTGGACCATATCCCTTGTAGTCCAAATCCTCCTCCTCTTCTTTGTGTTGTAGCAGTACCTTGTACCATAGTTTATCATTGCATGCAGAGGAGTCAGTTTCTGAAGACTCACCTTCAACTTCATCATTCATGAGACTTGACTCTGGCTTAGAGTCCTATCTCAGGTCTGCCCTTTTAGTTTCCAACTGCTTCTGGCTTTTAGTTTCAAACTTTTGAGCACAACCATGTGATCTTGGGCAGGGGTTTTTGACTTCCTCTTGCCAGTCCTTCATGTATCGGTTTTTTTTTTGCTGAAGAATAATGGCATAATGATAAAATTTCCTCTTGTCTGTTTTGTGGATTGCATTCTTCTTACCTTCTTGGGGTTGCTTTGTTTCCATCCTTCCTCCCAGCAATAGCAGGGCCTGTTGCCATTTGACTGTACTGGCCTCATCAGTTGCATTTTGGTCTGTAGCTCATTCACGAAGTGGCAAAGGACGAGGTGGCCAAGTCGTAGGACCGCTAATCCAAATTGCTCTGCACGAAGTGTACATATGGTCGTTTGTAACATGGTTATATGGGTATCTTACGTTCTGTTGGCTTGCTATGGCTGCCCCTTTTCTTCTCATCTTGACCGCAGGTGTAGCCAATCAATGCCCTTCCAGATCCAGAGCCATAACTCTCCTCCTGTTTTTGTCCATGGCAGAGGACAATTAAAACATCATCTGTTTGATGGTGCCAACAGCTATTCTTGGCTTTTTGTCTTCAGAGCATCTAGTTTAGTTTAGGACTGGCCTCACCAATTGCTGTGATCAAGTATTCAATTTCAGATTGTGTAACCAAGTTCCTGCTTACTTCTTGATCATCCAATGCAGCTCCTGGGTAATATTGATTGTTCTTGGTGAGTTTACCAAAGCAGTTGATGATGTCCATCACAGTTTTGGAATTTGGATTAAATTTCATGTTCACATATTCTTATCTCAGGTTAAATTTGCGTCCAAGTAATAGTGGGGTCCATTGCTTGGTCCATCTCGAAGCATCTCTCTTGGGCCATCTTCTTGCCTCACCATCGTCGGTGTGTCTCTATAATGTCAATAAGCAGGTATAGTGTCACATAATTATTCATCTGCTTGAGTTCTTCCCTGGTGTAGTGACTGTTCTGACGTCTGGGTTAAACAAGTGCGAACAATCAACTGAACTCAACTACATTTCAAAGAGCGCCGCGCCAGGGGAGTAGTCCTGTGTTTCATCGAACTTCTGACATCCAGGGCGTAGAATATACTCTTCGGTCTTCTCCAGATGGAATAATTGCAACCACGTTTTCTTCTCTGGGTTCTTGAGTTACTTATCAGTTTGCTTGTCAAGATCAATCTCTGAATTCTTCTAAGGAGAAGTAAGTAAGTCTAGGAACTTACCCAGTCTTCCAGTGGCAGCCGCCTCGGCTGTATTGTCCATGAGCGCACTAAATTCTGGTCACATCCTTACCACTTCCTGCGTGAACATGTTCATCACCTTCTGCCTGAGCTTAGCTTGTCTTGCCTGAATTTAGCTTCTCTTGCCTGAATCGTCTTGCTATCCACCATTACTTTCCTGCAAAACTACACAGAGTATTAACCTCTATGTTTAATTCATGTTTATCTTCACCCACACAAATTAGTCACATTTCCTAGAACACAGCACTTTATTAATGTTCCACTCTTACACTATATTGACTTATCTGGCATCCTTCTGAGGATCATCATACATGTCTTATCCTACATCCCCTTTGGTTCCTCATCTTCCTCAGAATTATTTTAAAAACATGCTTTCTTAACTGCAGTTGTTTGACTTTTTGTGATAGTGCAAATATTTCCTCTGAGGATGCTCTCCACATCCATGAAATGTGATATTATTCATTCATGATCCAATTTGATTTAATTCGGTTAGTTTCTTACTTTTGGGTTGATTGATCAACCATTTTTTCCACGTTCTCATGAGTTTGGTACTTGGGAATTCATTTATTTTTACGTTTTACGTCCGTCCCCTATCCATCTGGCTATGCTCTTGCCCCAGGAAGGCATTGAGACCATTTACCTTGCACTAAGTAGAGCATAAATATCTCAGTGGCCAAACTGTATATTTTTCTCAGAATCGTGCAATTAATAATGGTTCCCAAAGCTGCCCTAGTTAGATGTGAGTTCACATCATTGCGTGATTGCCAGACTAAGACTTGAGCCAGACGTGCAACTTGCTCCTAACGATTTAGTTTCTGCGTACTTACACTTTAAAATTCTGACTCCAGATTCGCCATTGGTCTTATATTGCTTACAGTGAGTACCGGCTAGTTAGCTCTGTTCCCCATCTGCAATCAAGACTCGTCGCGTCTCTGGAATATCATATTTTACTCACACATCCTTCCCTTTCCCAAAACATGAGAACAAAACCTATCGCCTTCGGTGAATTCATGAAAGATGCCACTACAGCAAGAAGGGACTGCGGACAGGATTGATACCGTGTGAGCCACCGTTTCCCCGGCATTTTTCAATTTGGTTTCTGCGCGAGTTTTCAAAGTAGACCAGTCTGATACCTCTTCCCCGTAAGTACAGCGATTTGATTTGAGGTATCCACTTTGTCCACCCCCGGTGACTGCACTTCAACGGTACGCACGAGTACCAGTGTACCTTCGTTATCCCAGGTACGGCCACTTGGACGGGGGCACTCCGACCCTAAACCCTAAGCTTGCTGGACTACCTTTTTCAGGCAAGTCGGACAAATTACATGATCCCTCGGAGACCGCGTCGCTTTTTTTGGGTTACCTTGGGACTCATCCAGATCATACCTCTCACGAGACCCTTGACTTGTATAATTACTACCTACTTACAGTGATCATGTTTTTACAGGAGTCAATTCAATTAGTTTTGCATTCGACATTGGCAGCGTATTAGTAAATTGCATATTTACAAATAAATAAATTTCATTTTGGATAGCTTGGGAATTCCATGCACGTTTTTCGATGCGTTCTATTCCTTCTGACATTAACTTTCCTCTTCTCCCTGTAAGCACAGACAACCAGAACAAACACAAATTCAAAAGGTACAAATTTAGTTAGTAAATATTGCAGAGATCCCATAGCAGCGTCCTGTCTTTGCGTCGTCGTGCCTTGTCAATTTTTATTCCCTGAAATCCGAACGAATCAGACACAGCGCTTGCCAACCGAATGTAGGGGGCTTCATGCATTGAAACATAAACATGCCTTCAACTCTACTTTCATTTAGATTACACAAGTCAAGAATCTATTAACTACTAATCTTACTCAAACTCTCTTGTTTTGGCCAGCTTTCGTTATCCCACAGCGTCTTACCCCCGACTAATTTTCCTTCGTTCATATTAATTTTTATGGGACGTTTCATTCATTTGTTAGTGGAACAGCTCTTGCACTAGTTAGAATCATAGATTAGAGTTCATGTAATCTTTGGCTAGAATTCGTCTACGTGACCGAGTCCACTAACATTCATCGTACGTAAGCAGTTCCCGTGGAACCACTGGGGATTTCCTCGACTACCATGGATTTATGTCGCGTCTTTCCTACTCCACGAAACGCCACCCTAGGTTCGCTCAATCTTACCCCAATTTTAGTATTTGCTGTGTTCTAGTACTTCACTTCGAACCGACGTCTCGTCTCGGATATCGTTCATTCTTCTCGGTCACGTCCCTTCTTACGACGATTTAAACTATTACGGAATTCAAAGCCTAAATTCTCTACTCACGAAAGCTGCCGGGTACAACTGAGCGGGTGAACTCATAAAAACCACTTCTCACCAGAACTCCAGCCTACGCTGCAATGATTGGACGCTTCCCAAGGACTTCCCTTTGAGTGGAAGTGAATTTATAACCGCCTAAGCGATGTATACATAACGCGATATTGGTTTAACTACTACTAATTCAATTAAATGGAACCTGGGGAAGATGATAGGATAGAATTGATATACTTGTATTCTCGTTAAATACGTCTCACCTCGAAAGAAGATATAAAACACTTTTATAGCCAAGCACCAAAGTCAATATTGCCGAACAACAAGACTCCTCGAGGTTACAACCTTTTCCGCGACAGTAGCACTCAACAGAGACTTCCCTAGTTCAACTGTAGATGACGCTCGTGTATGATGTCACTTAGCTAAGAGGGGAATGTCAAGGATTTGGTAGTTGTCCTCAAACCTCAACAATAATCGATAATCGAATGTTTTTGTTGTTCCTTTTTGTCTCCTCAGGCTATCTTCAGTCACTTCACTTCAGTCGGTGTACATTTTCCCTCCATCCTTCCTTGTGCGTGTCCACTGTTATTTATTTATTTAGTTTAATTTAGTTTAGTTTAGTTTATTTATTTAGTGTTTATTTATTTTAGTTAGTTTTAGTTTATTTCAATTTAGTATTTTCCCTCCTTTTTTATAAAGACAAATATGGCCAACAGGGATAAATATTTCGTGTATAATATATCGATAGTGCATATCGACTGAGCGTACTATCGATATCAGCTGATAACGCGACAATGGTCCATATTCTTGGCTTTTACCCCTCCTTGTTGTTGTTTTCTACTCTATTACGATGTTGATGAAAGAAAAAGTGTATTTTGTGAAGATTATTTGTGTGAACATAACAATCACATCTTGTTTCCAGGGTTGTGAGCTTCCTACGAAATACATTGGCTTCCTTAACCGAGTGAATCAAGACACGAGGTGGACATTTTCATCTTAATAAAGGTAGGTATCTGCTGAAGAACATTAAAACGTACTTGATGATACGTCTTTGGTGTCGCTGAGCAATGTGTTGCTGCTCAGGATGAGACAGCCGACCAGTCACTTACAATCCGAACCATATATGGGAAAATTCAGTGAATGTGGTGGCTGGTTGATGCAGCGATGATGAGACATGAATACCTCGGACATCCCTGATGAATTACAAACATGCAATGCCCAAGAAACTCGTTTAACTCGCCAAATTAGAATAAGTTTGCTTCCAAAAGCATGTTTTGTTAGGCGCATTCTATTCCTAATAGCCTAATTTCAGAGCTGATGAAAACCTCAGACCAGCAGCATGGAGAGTCATTCCGGTTGATTCTGCGTCCAAACTATCCTTGGGCAAATGCAGTTTTGAGCTGTTCGGACCAGCAGCATGCTGACTGCGATTCGCAGTTGTAACTCCATTATAACTAATCTTCTGCTCACAGGAGCTAATGAATGCTGACCTGCGCCTACCTACTCACTTTTATTCTTGGTACTCTCTTTACCTGGGTCGTTCACTTTTAGTTTTCCACTTTTTTTTAATCCCTGCTGCCCTATTACAGACTAAAAATAAACACATTATAATAAATAGAAATGTTGCTCTTAAATGCAGATTTCTTTTCAAATTGCACCGTGAAAATTGTTTCCTTTTTGTTCCAGATGGAAAGCGAGGTTATAATCAAGCAAGAAGAAATAGAAGAAGCTGACTCTGAGACTAGCATGGCAGATGTTGACTTGCTGTTTGGGGTACAAACAAAGGTCAGTTGCCATGGGTTGACATTTTTTTAAAAATTTGATATTCTGGTCAGGGACCCGTTTCTGGCTCTAGTTGGCCCTCGAAACTTTTCAGCCCGATCGAACCAACTTTGGGGAGAGTAAGGGTCAAAATGTGTATTTCGAAAAACGGATTTTCGAGATTTTTGGCGATCTAGGGGTGTGGGGTATCATTTTCGACTAAATTTTGAACCCTGAATCGATTGATATGAGTCTCCATGTGCCTAGTCCGAGGAATTACCAACCTCTGTGAAGGAATTCGCAGCGTTTCTTCATTTAGCACCACGATCTGGACAGATGTCAATAAAATTCTATTGAAGATTGAATCAGCTGAAACAACGTAATCTTGCGCAAATTTGATTTTTTTCGTGACAGTCACATTTCTAACATTGAAGCTGAGAGCAAGTTTTCAGAAAAACCGTTTGGAGGTGTACTTAGGACACTGCTTATCATCATCAAATGTGGAGTAACCTCTAACCGCTCATCTAACTTGGGTTATCATCTCGGATGGCGTTCTAATTGGCTGAACGGAAAGCACTTCTCAGAGAAGGTTGTTCTGTGCGTCTTGTCTTGGATGTGGACCACTTAACCAAATAACCAGGATATTCCAGTTTCGTCCGCCTCTGTGTAATTCGAAGCCATTAAAACAAACTTAATCTGACTTTTTCTTTTAACCACGTGGAATCTTATTTGTGTCACCTTCATGGCAATGCATTCAGCTTCAAGATTCTTCAATTTGATTTCACATTAGGGTAATACACTCCGTGGTCTGTCATTTAGCTGAATGTTAAGGCATATTCCTTGGTAATTCTTTGCCTGGTATTGAGAATGAGTGGAAGTTTGAGGAACAGTATTGCGTACGTGTTCTGGCATCATGTAGGTCATCTTTTTTTTTTTTTTTTTTTTTTTTAACAAGTCAACTTTATTGTATTTATTTAAATATACACTCTAGTTTTGATCAAGATGCAACTGCATTACACTGCATTACAGGTAGTATAATGCGTGGAACATGTGGGTAGGTGTCTACGCAACCGCAGTCCTACTAAGTTTGTGGGCGTAGATCGGCGTAGTGTTTTCTTTTCAACCATCGAAGAGGACGTGGAGGGGGCTGGTTTTGGGCGAAGTCACTGAAGAGTGGGTTTCTGTGTCGAGCAATTGTGTTGTAGAGGTTTTTGTAGGTGTCTTCTATCACTTCCTTTACTTCAGGGATGTCCAAATCACGGTGCAGCACTGAATTTCGTCAGGTCATCTTTTGTTGACGTGAAGAATCTGGCATCTTGCTCGTTGGAAAAACGCTTCAAATTATTCCACAATTGTTTATAATTCCTATGAGCAGGACAATGGGGAACACAGTGAGCGTTGAGTGTCCCTGGCTCATTTCAATCGGTTTAGCGTGTAACATTTAATAAAATACCCTAAGTCCCTAAAATTGAATTTGAATTAAAATTGAACACATTCATTTTCACCCTTTCACTCCCCAAAGTCGGGCTCATTTGGCTGAAAAGCTTCGGGGCCCAACTAGAGCCAGAAAGAGGTTTCTGATTAAAATGTTTAGATTTTTAGATTTAAATTTTCAGAAAGTCAGGCACCCGCTTCTGGCTCTAGTTGGTCCTCAACACTTTTCAGCCCAATTGGACTAACCTTGGGCGGGATAGGGGTCAAAATGAGTATTTCGAATAATGGATTTTCGAGATTTTTGGCGATCTAGGCGTGTGGGATATTGTTTTCCACTAAATTTTGGACGCTGAATCCAATGGAATGGGTCCCAGAAGAATTGGCGCCCTCTGGATGATGTTATGGGCCGAAATGGGTATCTATCTACCCATTTCGAGTGTGCATTATCGAAATTTCCAGTACCTTAGCGTGTGGGGTATCATTTTCCACTCAATTTTGAACCCTGAATCGATTGTATGGTTCCGAGACCCGCCACACCTACTGTTTCCCCATTTTCCCCATGTTGAAGAAATGAATTTGCAGCGTTTTTAATCTAAATATCATGAAACGTATACTTTCAAAATTTGGGGTTAGTCTGAGAGCCTCATGGAAAACCTATATGAAACGAATGTTTTTAAAATAGGGCACTAAATTTCGCACTTACTGCAAGACACGTTCTGATGATTGAGGTGTATTAAAATCGTTTATTTGTATGGTATTTAAGTCCGTCTTATCAGAGTTTACGACGACTTCCGACTTTGACTCACCAATAAGCCGTTAGGTTAAAATATTCCGGCCCTCTTAGGGCTAGCTGTTCGGTAAATTTGATATAAGTGTTAAGTTGTTGTATAATTATCGTTACGGCTGTCATTTCTTTGTGGGAAATTTCGTTAATCAATTTTTCATGTGTTTCAGGTAGAGTGCTTCGAAACAACGTTTGGGAGCGGTTCAAAGAGTTTGACAGGCGCAATCAAGACGGAGGTAAAAGAAGAGTCTACTGATGATGTGGAGGTTTCAAGAAGCAGCGTTTTAGCACATAAACTGATAGAAGAAGTAAAACTCGGTGATTCCTACGTGCAAGAATCTCAAGAATTCTCAGATGAAGAATCTTGCAACTCGAAACCATTTGCATGCGAGCAGTATGATTACACGTGCAGTGATTGCAATTCAAAATTTGTGGACGCCTGCAGCCTGCGCAGTCACGTCAGAACACACACAGGAGAGAAACCGTTCACTTGCGGCCAATGTGATTTCCGTACTGCCTGCCCTTCGAGCCTGCACGATCATGAACGGGCCCACACGGGCAATCGGTCCCCAATAGCAAAATATGCTTGTGATCAGTGTGGTTTCAGTTCTGCACATGCAGGGAGCCTGAAAATCCACCTTAGAACTCACACAGGCGCCAAACCATATGCTTGTGATCAGTGTGAGTACAGATCTGCACGGGCAGGGACCCTGAAAAGACACCTAAGAACTCATACAGGCGCCAAACCATATGCTTGTGATCAGTGTGATTTCAGATCTTCACGAGCAGGGAGCATGAAAATCCACCTTAGATCTCACGCAGGTGTCAAGCCATATGCTTGTGATCAGTGTGACTACAGATTTGCACAGGCAGGGACCCTGAAAAGACACCTAAGAACTCATACAGGCGCCAAACCATATGCTTGTGACCAGTGTGACTACAGATTTGCACAGGCAGGGACCATGAAAATACACCTTAGAACTCACGCAGGTGTCAAACCATATGCCTGTGATCAGTGTGACTACAGATCTGCTCATGCAGGAAATCTGATAAGCCACATGAGTACTCACACAGGTGCCAAACCATATGCTTGTGATCAGTGTGACTACAGATTTGCACGGGCAGGGACCCCGAGAAGACACCTAAGAACTCATACAGGCGCCAAACCATATGCTTGTGATCAGTGTGACTACAGATTTTCACATGCAGGGAACCTTAAAAGGCACTTGAGTACTCACACAGGTGCCAAACCATATGCTTGTGATCAGTGTGGTTTCAGATCTTCACAAGCAGGGAGCATGAAAATCCACCTTAGATCTCACGCAGGTGTCAAGCCATATGCTTGTGATCAGTGTGACTACAGATTTGCACGGGCAGGGACCCTGAAAAGACACCTAAGAACTCATACAGGCGCCAAACCATATGCTTGTGATCAGTGTGACTACAGAACTGCACATGCAGGGAACCTTAAAAGGCACATGAGTACTCACACAGGCGCCAAACCATATGCTTGTGATCAGTGTGGTTTCAGATCTTCACAAGCAGGACATCTGAAAATCCACCTTAGAACTCACGCAGGTGTCAAACCATATGCTTGTGATCAGTGTGACTACAGATTTGCATGGGCAGGGACCCTGAAAAGACACCTAAGAACTCATACAGGCGCCAAACCATATGCTTGTGATCAGTGTGACTACAGAGCTGCACATGCAGGGAACCTTAAAAGGCACATGAGTACTCACACAGGCGCCAAACCATATGCTTGTGATCAGTTTGATTTCAGATCTTCACAAGCAGGACATCTGAAAATCCACCTTAGAACTCACGCAGGTGTCAAGCCATATGCTTGTGATCAGTGTGACTACAGATTTGCACAGGCAGGGACCCTGAAAAGACACCTAAGAACTCATACAGGCGCCAAACCATATGCTTGTGATCAGTGTGACTACACAGCTGCTCAGGCAGGACATCTTAAAAGGCACCTAAGAACTCATACAGACACCAATTAGGTAGATTTCAGATCTTCACATGCAGGGAGCCTGAAGATCCACCCTAGAACTCACACAGGCATCAAACCATATGCTTGTGATCTGTGTAACTACATATCTGCACAAGCTGGGACCATGAGAATCCACCTAAGAACTCACACAGGCGCCAAACCATATGCTTGTGATTGATTCAGTTCAGATCAGTGTAACTACAGAACTGCTCAGACAGGGGCCCTGAAAAGGCACATGAGAACACACATTAACATTAACCCATGACGAATGCTGGTGATCAGTGTAGCTGCTTGTGATCTACTTTGAGGACATGTTTATTTTATGGACTTTCCAAGTGAATTTATCCTATCTTGTTTTGCTGTTTCAACATTGAAACCTTACATTACTTAAGATTTTGATATATGGATGTAATAAATACTTCATAGTTGAGTTTGACTTTTGCCTTTCACTCCCTCTTTCGCTTGAGATATCATGAAGTGTAGCTGTTCATCTTTTGGGGCTGGTCCGAGTGGTTTACCTCTGGCATAACCTCTTCCAATGGGTGCCAATCGTTCCGGGACCCTTTTCATTGGATTCAGCGTCCAGAATTTAGTGGAAAATTGTACCCCACACACCTAAATTGCAAAAAATATGGAAAAATCAATTTTTCAAAAAACACATTTTGACCCCTTCCCCGACCAAATTTGGTGCGATCGGGCTGAAATGTTTTGAGGACCGTCCTAGGCCGGGAACAGACCCCAAACCCAAAGTTCAGATTTTTAGAAAATTTTCTACTACCAAAAACCTTTTTCAATCTAGACACAATGGAACGTTCAGAAATAATTTTTGAGCCGAATCGGAGAGGTTGAAAATTTGCATGAAAACAGGTTGATTATTCAAGGAATAACCAACCAAAAAGGTAAATGTCCGTCCGCCGTCCATTGTCCGCGCCGTTTTCGGTAGTAGAAAATTTTCTAAAAATCTGAAATTTGGGTCAGGGGTCTGTTCCCGGCCTAGAACGGTTTTAGAAATTTTTCAGCCCGATCGGACCAAATTTGGGCGGGGAAGGGGTTTTTTGAAAAATGAATTTTTCGATTTTGGGCGATTTAGGCGAGTGGGGTATTATTTTCCACTAAATTTTGGACCCTGAACCGATTGGAATGGGTCCGGGACCCGCCACACCCAATGTTTCCCCTATTCGTGGAATTACTAACTCTTGTGTAATAATTTGCAGCAACAATTTGCTTCCTGTCGCTGCCTTCCATTACCAGGCTCGCTGGGCTGGAGCAGTGACTTCACCTCACAATCGCTGGTGTATAAAACCCTTCGTTGTTGGTTGGTTACGGCTCACAAGTGTTTGATCATAGCGTTATGATGGGTTACTGCTGGCAACTAATTTTTTCATGACTGATCCTGATGACCATGATAATCTCGATGAAGCTGATCACTGTATTGAATGTGATTGAGTTCACCATTTTGCCGGAAACTACCATCTACTTGGACTGCTGGAAATGATATAATTCTTTAAAAGGAAAGGACTTTGTCCACCTCACTGTTAACAGCCCTCTCTATTCCAATAACCCGGAGATGCACCTGGCATACTCCATTGATGGGACGTGGAGTATTCTGTCCCAGACAAGTTCACCACTGACAAGTAGTTTCTGACTAGTTCAACTACCACCGTTTTGATTTGATTTGATTTGAAACGCCCTAAAATTGTGTTTGATTATTCAAAGAATAACCATCCAAAGTTCAGGCTTATGTGGATTAATGTACTGTTGTATCATTATATTATATTATAATTACATTACATTATATTATAATCTAATTAATTTTCTTATGAGTAACTTTTCCAAGAGGACTGTATTGTGCTATCGTTTTGTAATACAGTATTTTTACAACATTTTGGATCGTCTCATGAACAAGCTACCTACGAATACACTACATTTTGGCGACGAGGATGGGATCGCCGTTGTAACGTTAATAATGGTGATTCCGATAGCTACTGTTCATGCCATCTACGAGACGAAAACGGCGATCTTTGCCGAATCGTGAATCTTTGTTTGATTGTTTGGCGTTTTCTAACATTACCGATATGCCAGATGATGGCGAAGCTGCATCGGCTAACGCCGAAACATCAACTAGTGTACTTCAACGAATTGCTAGATTTCAGTTTCCCACCTATAGCAAAGATGAACCTTGGAAGTACTACATACGTCGATTCACCCTTGAAATAACGCTACAAGGTTTTGACACTGACGCTACTGCCAAACATCGCCGTAATTTGCTCCTGAAATGCGTTGGTCCGGAATTTTATCGTCTAGCTTTCGATCATTTTGAGCCAAAGGATCTGCTAGAGGTTTCGTTCGACGATCTGAGTAGATTTTTTAACAGCTATCACACACCTACGACCAGTTACTTGCAGGAACGCATAACATTTGGCAAGTGTCATCGTAGATCTGATCAGACCATTGTGCAGTATGTAACAGAACTTCGATCGCTAACAGTAGAATGTAAATTTGGCGCTTCGCTGGATGAACGTCTGCGTGATCAATTTTGTAGTCGACAGACTACGATAAGCGAGGCAAAAAGAGTGAAATGTAACAAAAATCGTCAAAGCGGAAAAAGTGCATGCGTCAAAATCCAGCAAAATCAGACTAAAGGTTTGTAGAATGTAACAAAAACCCTGCAAATTATTACACACGGGTTGATTATTCCTCGAATGGGGGAAACAGTGGGTGTGGCGGGTCCCGGACCCATTCCAATCGATTCAGGGTTCAAAATTTAGTGGAAAATGATACCCCACACGCCATTCATTCTAGATGCATCACAAATTATAAAATTCATGGTGCCTAGATCAAACCCTTTGTTGTTGGTTGGTTACAACTCACAAGTGTTTAATAATGGGTTACTGCTGGCAACTAAATTTTTCATGACTGTGTAAGCCCCCAGGCTTACTGCCTCCAGAAAACCAGAAGGGAGGGAGCATGCGCGCGCTTCTCCTGCCCAGACATGGCATTTGGAGAGAGCTCCAGCACGCCACTCATTGCCAAGGCGCCCAACCAGGCACTCCTTGCTGAGGCGCCCAACATGTCGGAGTCATATATATTTTTGTAACCCTGCCGTGAAAGTGCATCTCACTCAGTCCATCCTGGCTTTGTCCTGTGCTTGCTCTGAAGTGAACTCTGCTACAGTGCTGAAGTCGACTGAAGCTGTAACATTGTGTTCCCTATGAGATAAAGGACTCAAGTTAATTAAGCTTCGCTGTGTACCTTCAGGACAGCGCGCCCCCTCCAGTTTTCCCTTCAACATTGACGCCGTTTTTGTCAGCCGGTATTGTTGTGCTTGTTCATTAATTGTATTTCATGTATATCATCATTTCATGTATCATATATTAATTGTATTTTATGCTCCACATGTTGTCTAATTTACTTTGTCAAATTACTTTGTCCTATATCAATTCTAGCCTAGGTTGAGGCATATCCTCCTTTGCAACGTGTCCTTGTTTTCAATTATAATTCATTTTGTTTCAATGTATTTTATGCTCATCCTTGGTATCCCTAATTAAGCTCAGTCTTGGACTTACATTGTGTAACCGATCGCTAGGTGCATTCAAAATTCTCCGAAGGAACCCGAATTAAATTATAGTAAATTCAAACAGGTATAATTCGAGAGAGGCTTACAACTGATCCTGATGACCATGATAATCTCGATGAAGCTGATTACTCTATTGAATGTGATTGAGTTCACCATTATGCCGGAAACTACCATTCACTCGGACTGCTGGAAATTATATAATTCTTTAAAAGGAAAGGACTTTGTCCACCTCACTGTTAACAGCTCTCTCTATTCCAATAACCCGGAGATGCACCTGGCATACTCCATTGATGGGACGTGGAGTATTCTGACCCAGACAAGTTCACTATTGACAGAGCATTTGAAAAGACCAACTTTTCAAACCCCACCCATACAACATCCTGTCGGTAATTGGGCAAAGAACAATCAGAGTAAGGCAGACACTTTTGCAGACCATCTTGAAATCCTTTTCACATCTAATCCAGGAACCCCAGGTGAGCCACCTCTTGAGGAGCCGCTACCCCTTGAATCAGAGATAAGAGTCCCTCCAGTCACAATCAATGAAGTTCAGAAAACGATTCAGGCTGAGATCAATCCCAAGAATGCACCAGGATACGACCTCATCACAGGCCAAGTTCTGAAAAATTTGCCGAGAAAGGTCATTGCCAGGCTTACAAAAATTATAAATGCATCAATCAGGCTCACTTACGTGCCACAACTGTGGAAAATAGCAGAGGTAATAATGATTTCTAAACCAGGGAAGCCCCAGGAAGAATCTGCATCCACCAGGCCCATCTCCCTCTTACCTGTGTTATCAAAATTATTCAAAAAGCTCCTTTATGAGAGATTGGTTCAGATTGTGTAACCCGTCGTTTTCACTCAACGGGCTAGGGATCCTAAAATTGACCTAGGCGAATAATTAGTGGGAAATTAAAGACTTTTACTTACCGTCAGAAATGCCTGCAAACGGTAGGTCGAGGACGTCAAGTACACTTGAAGAGTATTCTAGGTTGTCCAAATATGTATACCAGAATTTACCAAGCTCTGAGGAATGGGGTTTCGTGATTGAAAAGACAAGGATTCAATATTGACTTATAATAAACGCAATTGACAGAAATATAAAATACGGAATGTCTCGGCCGAGAAGGATATTGACTATTACGTAACCTAATTATTGAGTAGGCAAAAGTGAAGGGCTGAGGGCCAAATGAATTTACGGGGTAGCTGAAGGCTCAAGAATGTTTGATTTAACGGAACGGTAAAATGAAAGTGATGCGTTAGTGTCCTCCCCTAATCCCTTTCTCTTTTCCTAACGTACGACAGACAAAATGCTAAATAATACGGCTACAATGTACACTCTATGATCAGCTTTCTGGTGACTAAACGTCAGGGCTTGGGCCAGATTTAGAGAGTTCGACTTTCGCCTTGCGAGGGTACGAGACAGAGATGTTTCACCACTTACGTGTACCAACTTCTTAGGGTGGAGACAACAGGGTGACGTTCTCTTCGCTGCTCGGCTTCGGTCAGGGGAACGCCGTCCAGGCCGGAGGAGGCGAGGCTCTTTCCGACAGAGGTCCGACGACTGGCGGTGCGTGGGGAACCCGGACTCTTGGCCGTCGGTCGGGCGCGAACGAATCAACACTCGGGTCCGACGGGGGATTTTCAGTTCGTAATAGGGCCCACTGTTACGGGAGAGGAATTGGCTGATCTCCCAATTCCCGAGTTCTCACCCTGAAGGAACGACGAGACACTTGTTCCCTCAGGTCACGTTCACAACACTGGCTTCACAAGGGGTTGATTTGCTTCGCGTCGGTTGTTTCGCTTCGAAACAGGTTGTTTCGCTTCGGTGTTTCGCTTCGCTTCGCTTCGTTTCGCCTCGTCCTCACGAGATTATGGCGAACGGAGAGCACAACACTTTCTTCCACTTGAGTTTGTACACAACTGACTGCTGCAGCCTTTCACCAGTCTACTCGTCCAGTCGCCTTCCCCTCCTCCTACTCCCCAGGTGCCTCTCGCCACCCGTCGCCCGACCAATCCGATGAGGTCACGCCTTTCGCCCAGCTGGGCCAGGCGCTTGGAGGGGAGAGGGCTCGACCCGTACCCCGCCGCCGACGTTTCTTGACGGGCGCTTGGACTTTGCCGCCCCCTTACAATTGTCTCCGAACGGAACCTGATACAAAAAATCTGCAAATTCTTACACACGGGTTGGTTATTCCTCGAATGGGGGAAACAATGGGTGTGGCGGGTCCCAGACCCATTCCAATCAATTCAAGGTCCAAAATTCAGTGGAATATGATACCCCACTCGCCTAGGTAGCAGAAATCCCGAAAAAACATATTCAAAATGGGTAACAAATACCCAATTTGACCCATTACTTCTCTTCAACTTTCTTGGTGAGAAAATGGGAATTATAACTCGCGGATCACAATTTGAACAATAAATTTTTGTACTCACTTTCTTACAACTCTAGAAGAAGGAGTGACTTGAGACTTAAATGAACAGAGCTGCAAACCCTCATGACCACTAACAGTCTAAGGAGAGCAATATGTAGTTCGTATGTTACATGGAATGTATAAGATATTCCATCAACTTTCTCCAGTGGGTGCCAATCGTTCTGGGACCCGTTTCATTGGATTCAGCGTCCAAAATTTAGTGGAAAATGACACCCTACTCGCCTAGATCGCCCAAAATCTCGAAAATCCATTTTTCAAAAAACACATTTTGACCCCTACCCCCCCCAAATTTGGTCCGATCGGGCTGAAAAGTTTCGAGGACCCATCTCGGCTGGGAACAGACCCCTGACCCAAATTTCAGATTTTTAGAAAATTTTCTACTACCAAAAACGGCGCGGAACATGGACGGCGTACGGCGTACGGCGTATACAACGTACGGCATACGGCGGACGGACATTGATCTTTTTTGATCAGGACATCCAACCAAAACACCAATTCGGCTTCAGAAGCAAACATTGGACCATAGATCAAGTTCACCGAATAACCTCTATCATTGAAAATTCTCTTGAAGAGCAGAAAGAAAGAAGCTACGTGCTTCGAGAGAAGTCATCACGCTTCACGCCGCCGCGTGTTTCGCATTTCTTTGTGCCAAATGATTATTTTTGCCATGCCGGGTGATCGATTTTCTGCGGAAGAAGACGAGAAACTCATTGAGTTTGTGTTGGGGCACCCAATGTTGTGAAGCATGGCCCTCTCCCTCAAGTAGTTGTGAAAGCAACAAGAGACTAAAATAATATCATCGATGGTTTCAGGTTTCACATTGATAGGTAAGAAAACATTTGGAAGACCGAGCAGAAAATACCAAAAGCGTTTTCAGACACCCTACGGTCTTACTCAATTGAAAATTGATTGTCAATTTTTTGGTATCTTCCAAAACTTGCTGTTTGCAGTAGGGTTTCATGATGTGTTTGTCCAATCTGAAGGCCCCACGTGAAAAAGAAAAAGGATGAACTGACACTCAAATTCAGAAAAATGTACTGGATAATGGGGCAACAATCAAATTTGTCCATCCCCAACAAGATGATCATTTACAAGCAAGTCTGGACTTATGGAGCGGTTGTGGGGCTGCACCGCTCAAACCAATCGAGAAATGATACAGAGATTCCAAAATACCGTTTCAAATACGGTTTTCAAGCTGAATCAATTGGTAAAGTCACTTCTTGGTTAGTGGCAACACAGTCGTCTCAATCACCAATAAATACAGCTGTGCTATCTTTTTCCTCTACACAAACAGTGGCTATCTACTTGTGTAGACCTGATCCAGCTTCGAGGTCTCTGATGGTAAGTTAGTTTTCAGTTCAACTAAAATAATTTATGTGTTGTTTCCCTTTCAATTTGGAATTATTGGAGTTCAATAAACGATAGTTGAGCGTTTATTCCATTCAGGTAGTTTTAGCTCTTGGGTGAATTAAATTCGTCCACTTAGTGGAAGTCTTGTAGATAGCTCCTGTTGTTCAATCCAGTTTTTTGCTCCCCTAAAAAGTTGTCTAAAATCAGATAGCCACTGTTGCAGTGGCGGCGACGATTTTAAAATCACATTTTTACTACCGAGGGAACAGCAGCGCGCTCTAGAACAGTTTCCAGCTGACGGCAACCGGCTCGTGACAAAATGGCGGATGCTCACATCCATACAATTCACTCGTTACACTTGGTTGTGGTTGTTCTTGCAACTGTTTCTGTTGTTAATATGAAATGTTGATCAGTTAACAGCTCTTAACGAATATAGTTGTGATTTTTCTCTTTGGGCGCGTAATAAGTGATAATCTGAATCTTCAGAGTGTGATTGCCTGATTGCTTATAAGTTGAATCTTGTCAAGATCGTTCTATATTCCAACTGAGTGTACAGAAAGTTTCAGTGGTCAGTCAGTTCTACACGATTATAACAAATTAGGTTAGAAATCGTGTCCTTTGCTGTCGTGAAAATCGGTGGTTCAGGTACACCGCAGGTCTCTTTTAGGTACATTATAAAACATAGTGCTCTTCTAGATTGAATTAAGTCCTCCTTGTTGTTGTTTTCTACTCTATTACGATGTTGATGAAAGAAAATGTGTATTTTGTGAAGATTATTTGTGTGAACATAACAATCACATCTTGTTTCCAGGCTTGTGAGCTTTCTACGAAATACATTGGCTTCCTTAACCGAGTGAATCAAGACACGAGGTGGACATTTGCATCTTAATACAGGTAGGTATCCGCTGAAGAACATTAAAACGTACTTGATGAATGCGTCTTGGGTGTGGTGCTGCTCAGGATGAGACAGAGGACTGGACCCAGTCGTTTTCAATCCAAATCATTTTGAGGCAAACGCAGTAGATGTGGGTGCTGGTTGGTGCAGCAATCATGAGACATGAATACTTTGGAAATCCCTGATGGATTACCAACCACATCAACACATATATGCCCAAGAAACTCGTTCAATTCACCAAATTAGAATATGTTCGCTTCCAAAAGTACGTTTTGTTAGGCGCGTTCTATTCCTGATAGCCTATTTTCAGAGCTGACAAAAACCTCAGACCAGCAGCATGGAGACTCACTCCAGTTGATTCTGCGTCCAAACTATCCTTGGGCAAATGCAGTTTTGAGCTGTTCGGACCAGCTGCATGCTGACTGCGATTCGCGGTTGTAACTCAATTATAACTAATCTGTTGCTCACAGGAGCTAATGAATGCTGACCTGCGCCTACCTACTCACTTTTATTCTTGGTACTCTCTTTACCTGGGTCGTTCACTTCTAGTTTTCCACTTTTTTTAATCTCTGCTGCCCTATTACAGACTGAAAAGAAATACATCTGAATGAATAGAAATGTTGCTCCAATATGCAGGTTTCCTTTCAAATGGCACCATAAAAATTGTTTTTCTTTTCGTTCCAGATGGAAAGCGAGGTTATAATCAAGCAAGAAGAAATAGAAGATGCTGACTCTGAGACTAGCATGGCAGATGTTGACTTGCTGTTTGAGGCAGAAACAAAGGTCAGTTGCCATAGATTGGAATACACATCTGGCAAAGGGACGCTTTCTCATGCTAAATTCCTGCCTTCATCTGTCCATGTATGATGTCCACATTTTTGGTTGGTATCGATTCAATAGTCGTTAGCCCACAGGCGGTTCTTGGGTTGATAGCTCAGAAACTTGGTTTGAAACGGTCATTATTATTGTTATCGACTCACCTTTGGTAGAAGATGAAGGGAACACTTCAGAGTACTTGTTAAAAGATTTAATAATCACAAAGTAGGCACTTGATCGGAGGAAGCAACAGATTCGTCAGTAGCGCAACGGCGAGGCCATGGAATACACTGAGAGAGAAAAGGGGAAGAAGTAGTTGTAGTAACATGATATTTTACATTGTTTTGATATCCTGATGCATATTGAAAGATTCAGACAATGGATGTAAAAAGAGACATTCATGTAAAATATCACTCAACACACTTTAGGTAGGAAATTAATGCAGAGAGAAGAGAGTGATCTGAGCCTTTTTGAGGAAATCCACCAAGTCCAAACAATCGATATCATTTGAACATCGATTCGTATTCAGTATTTTGACATATGTTATTCCTTGAATTCATGTAATAATTAAATCTCTCTTATTTGGCTCATAATTTTGTTTTCTGGACGTTTCATGGTGTCTAGACCAAAATTAGCAAGTGATCGTCCACTGTAAGCCATCCGCTGTCCTCGCTAATCATGGTAGTAGAATTTTTTTTTTTTTTTTTTTATAAATTTGATATTTTGGTTAGGGACCAGTTTCTGGCTCCAGTTGGCCTTCGAAACTTTTCAGCCCGATCGAACCAACTTTGGGGAGAGTACGGGTCAAAATGTGTATTTCGAAAAACGGATTTTCGAGATTTTTGGCGATCCAGGGGTGTGGGGTATCATTTTCGACTAAATTATGGACGCTGAATCAAATGAGATGGGTCTCGGAATGATTGGCGCCCTCTGGATGAGGTTATGGGTCAAAATGGGTATCTATCTACCCATTTCGAATGTGTATTATCGAAATTACTAGTACCTAGGTGTGTGGGGTATCATTTTCCACTAAATTTTGGACCCTGAATCGATTGGAATGATTCCAAGACCCACCAATCCTACTGTTTCCCCATTTTCCCCGTGTTGAAGAAATGAATTAGCAGAGTTATTAATCTTGATATCATGAAACGTATACTTGGGTTTAGTCTGAGAGCCTCATGGAAAACCAATATGAAACGAATGTTTTAAAAATAGGGCACTAAATTTCGCACGTACTGCAAAACACGTTTTGATGATTGAGGTGTATTAAAATCGTTTATTTGTATGGTATTTAAGCCCGGCTTATAAGAGTTTACGACGACTTCCGATTTTGACACACCAATAAGCCGTTAGGTTAAAATATTCCGGCGCTCTTAGCGCTAGCTGTTCGGTAAATTTGATATAAGTGTTAAGTTGTTTTATAGTAATCTTTACGGCTGTCATTTCTTTGTGGGAAATTTCGTTAATGAATTTTTCATGTGTTTCAGGTAGAGTGCGAGTTTGGGAGCGATTCAAAGAGTTTGACAGGCGCAATCAAGACGGAGGTAAAAGAAGAGTCTATTGATGATGTGGATGTTTCGAGAAGCAGCGTTTTAGCACATAATCTGATAGAAGAGGTAAAACTCGGTGATTCCTACGTGCAAGAATCTCAAGAATTCTCAGATGAAGAATCTTGCAACTCGAAACCATTTGCATGCGAGCAGTATGATTACACGTGCAGTGATTGCAATTCAAAATTCGTGGACGCCTGCAGCCTGCGCATTCATGTCAGAACACACACAGGAGAGAAAACCGTTCGCTTGCGGCCAATGTGATTTCCGTACCACCTGCCCATCGAGCCTGCATGATCATGCACGGGCCCACACGGGCGATCGGTCCCCAATAGCAAAATATGCTTGTGATCAGTGTGGTTTCAGTTCTTCACATGCAGGGAGCCTGAAAATCCACCTTAGAACTCACACAGGCGCCAAACCATATGCTTGTGACCAGTGTGAGTACAGAGCTGCACGGACAGGGACCCTGAAAAGACACCTAAGTACCCATACAGGTGCCAAACCATATGCTTGTGATCAGTGTGAGTACAGATCTGCTCAGGCAGGACATCTGAAAATCCACCTTAGATCTCACGCAGGTGTCAAGCCATATGCTTGTGATCAGTGCGACTACAGATCTGCTCAGGCAGGACATCTGAAAATCCACCTTAGAACTCACACAGGTGTCAAACCATATGCTTGTGACCATTGTGTACTACAGAGCTGCACAGGCAATGGGCCTGAGAAGACACCTAAGAACTCATACAGGCGCCAAATCATATGCTTGTGATCAGTGTGATTTCAGATCTTCACAAGCAGGGAGCATGAAAATCCACCTTAGATCTCACGCAGGTGTCAAGCCATATGCTTGTGATCAGTGTGACTACAGATTTGCACGGGCTGGGACCCTGAAAAGACACCTAAGAACTCATACAGGCGCCAAACCATATGCTTGTGATCAGTGTGATTTCAGATCTTCACAAGCAGGGAGCCTGAAAATCCACCTTAGATCTCACGCAGGTGTCAAGCCATATGCTTGTGATCAGTGTGACTACACAGCTGCTCAGGCAGGACATCTGATAAGCCACCAGAGAGCTCATACAGGTGCCAAACCATATGCTTGTGATCAGTGTGACTACAGATGTACACATGCAGGGAACCTTAAAAGGCACTTGAGTACTCACACAGGTGCCAAACCATATGCTTGTGATCAGTGTGACTACACAGCTGCTCAGGCAGGACATCTTAAAAGGCACCTAAGAACTCATACAGACGCCAATTAGTGAGATTTCAGATCTTCACACGCACAAACCATAAGCTTGTGATGGATTCAGTTCAGATCAGTGTAACTACAGAGCTGCTCAGACAGGGGCCCTGAAAAGGCACATGAGAACACACATTAACATTAGCCCATGACAAATGCTGGTGATTAGTGTAGCTGCTTGTGATCTACTTTGAGGACATGTTTAATTTTTGGACTTTCCAAGTGAATTCATCCTAACTTGTTTTGCTGTTTCAAGATTGAAACCTTACATTACTTAAGATTTTGATATATGGATGTAATAAATACTTCTTAGTTGAATTTGACTTTTACCTTTCACCCCCACTTTTGATTGAGACATCATGAAGTGAAGCTCGTCATCTTTTGGGGCTGGTCCGAGTGGTTTACCTCTGGCATAACCTCTTCCAGTGGGTGCCACCCATTTTTCGAATTACGCATACTACTGACCGCTACCCCACCCAAATTTGGTACGATCGGGTTGAAAAGTTTCGAGGACCAACTAGAGCCTTGACCAAAATTTCAGATTTGCTGAATAATTTCTACTACCAAAGTCGTCGTGGACGGCTGACGGACATTGCTGATTTTGGTTGGTTATTCCTTGAATAATCAACCTATGTTTTCATGCAAATGGTCAACCTCTCCGATTTGGCTCAAGTTTTTTTTCTGGACGTTTCGTGGTGTCTAGATCAAGAACGCTGCAAATTCTCACACACGGGTTGGTTATTCCTCGGACCAGGCGCATGGAGACTCATTTCTTCAACATGGGAAAAACAGTGTATGCGGCGGGTCCCAGACCCACTCCAATCTATTCAGAATCCAAAATTAAGTGGAAAATTATATCCAACACGCCTAGGCACCAGAAGTCTTGACACATACAAAATACATACCCAATTTGACCCATAACTTCTTCCAGTGGAGCCAATCGTTTTGGGACCCGTTTCATTGGATTCAGCGTCCAAAATTTAGTAGAAAATAATACCCTACTCGCCTAAATCGCCCAAAATATCGAAAAATCCATTTTTCAAAAAAACAAATTTTGATCTCTTCCCCCCCCCCCCCCAAATTTGGTCCGATCGGGCTGAAATGTTTCGAGGACCGTCCTAGGCCGGGAACAAACCCCTGACCCAAATTTCAGATTTTGGAAAATTTTCTACTACCAAAAACGGCGCGGACGGCGGACGGAGATTGACCTTATTCCTTGAATAATCAACCTGTTTTCATGCAAATGGTCAACCTCTCCATCATTCCGTACCTCTTCCATCCGTCATTCGGCTCAAAAATTTGTTCTGAACGTTTCATAGTGTCTATATTAAAAACGCTGCAAATTCTTACACAGGGGTTGGTTATTGGTCAGACCAGACGCATGGAAACTTATTTAAAAACATGGGGGAAATGGGGAAAACGGTGGGTGCGGCAGGTCCCAGACCCATTCCAATCGATTCAGTGTCCATGATTTAGTGGAAAATTATACCCCACACGCTTAGGTACCAGAAATCTCATAAACACACATTTAAAATGGGTGATGTATACCCAATTTGACCCATAACTTCTTCCAGTGGGTGCCAATCGTCCTGAGACCCATTTCATTTGATTCAGCGTCCAAAATTTAGTGGAAAATGATACCCCACTCGCCTAGATTGCCCAAAATCTCGAAAATCCATTTTTCAAAAAACACATTTTACCCCTACCCCGCCCAAATTTGGTCCAATCGGGCTAAAAAGCTTGGAGGACCGTCCTAGGCCGGTAACAGACCCCTGACCCAAATTTCAGTTTTTTAGAAAATTTTTTACTACCAAAAACGGCGTGGACGGCGGACGGACATTGACGTTTTGGTTGGTTATTCCTTGAATAATCAACCTATGTTTTCATGCAAAAGGTCAACCTCTCCGATTCGGCTCAAAATTTTTTTCTGGACGTTTCATGATGCCTAGATCAAAAAATCTGCAAATTCTTACACACGGGTTGGTTATTCCTCGAATGGAGGAAACAGTGGGTATGGCGGGTCCGAGACCCATTCCAATCGATTCAGGATCCAAAATTTAGTAGAAAATGATACCCCACACGCCCAGGTACCGGAAATCTCGAAAACGCATATTCAAAATGGGTAATATGTACCCAATTTGACCCATAACTTCTTCCAGTGGGTGCCGATCGTTCAGGGACCCATTTCATTTGATTCGCGTGGACGGCGGACGGCGTACGGCGGACGGCGGACGGACATTGACCCTTTTTGATCTAGACATCATGAAACGTCCAGAAAAAGACTCAGAAATTTTGAGCCGATTTGGAGAGGTTGACCATTTGCATGAAAACATAGGTTGATTATTCAAGGAATAACCAACCAAAAACGCTGCAAATTCTTACACACGGGTTGGTTATTCCTCGAACCAGGCGCAAGTAGACTCATTTCTTCAACATGGGGATAACGGTGGGTGCGGCGGGTCCCAGACACATTCCAATCGATTCAGTGTCCATGATTTAGTGGAAAATGATACCCTATACGCTCAGGTACCAGAAATCTCATAAACACATATTTAAAATGGGTAATATATACCCAATTTGACCCATAACTTCTTCCAGTGGGTGCCAATCTTCCTGAGACCCACTTCATTGGATTCAGCTTCCAAGATTTAGCGGAAAATGATACCCCACACGCCTAGGTTCCAGAAATCTCAAAAACTCATATTCAAAATGGGTAATATATACTCAATTTGACCCATAACTTTTTCCAGTGGGTACCGATCGTTCTGGGACCCATTTCATTTGATTCAGCGTCCAAAATTTAGTGGAAACGGATACCCCACTCGCCTAAATCGCCCAAAATCTCGAAAATCCATTTTTCAAAAAACACATTTTGACCCCTACCCCGCCCAAATTTGGTCCGATCGGGCTGAAAAGCTTGGAGGACCGTCTTAGGCCGGGAACAGACCCCTGACCTAAATTTCAGATTTTTAGAAAACTTTCTACTACCAAAACCGGCGTGGACGGCGGACGGCGTACAGCGGATGGCGTATGGCGGACGGACATTGACCTTTTGGTTGGTTATTCCTTGAATAATCAACCTCCCATTATTCAAGGAATAACCAACCAAAACATGGGGAAAATGGGAAAAACGGTGGATGCGGCGGGTCCCGGACCCATTCCAATCGATTCAGTGTCCATGATTTAGTGGAAAATGATACCCCATACGCCTAGGTTCCAGAAATCTCAAAAACACATATTTAAAATGAGTAATATATACCCAATTTGACCCATAACTTCTTCCAGTGGGTGCCGATCGTTCTGGGACCTATTTCATTGGATTCAGCGTCCAAAATTTAGTGGAAAATGATACCCCACTCGCCTAGATCGCCCAAAATCTCGAAAATCCATTTTTCAAAAACACATTTTGACCCCTACCCCGCCCAAATTTGGTCCGATTGGGCTGAAAAGCTTGGAGGACCGTCCTAGGCCGGGAACAGACCCCTGACCCAAATTTCAGATTTTTAGAAAATTTTCTACTACCAAAAATGGCGTGGACGGCGGACGGCGTACGGCTTATGGGAAAGGCGGACGGCGGACGGACATTGACCTTTTTTGATCTAGACATCATGAAACGTCCAGAAAAAAAATTTGAGCCGAATCGGAGAGGTTGACCTTTTGCATGAAAACATAGGTTGATTATTCAAGGAATAACCAACCAAAAGGTCAATGTCCGTCCGCCGTACGCCGTCCGCCGTCCACTCCGTTTTTGGTAGTAGAAAATTTTCTAAAAATCTGAAATTTGGGTCAGGGGTCTGTTCCCGGCCTAGGACGGTCCTCCAAGCTTCTCAGCCCAATCGGACCAAATTTGGGCGGGGTAGGGGTCAAAATGTGTTTTTTGAAAAATGGATTTTCGAGATTTTGGGCGATCTAGGCGAGTGAGGTATCATTTTCCACTAAATTTTGGACGCTGAATCCAATGAAATGGGTCTCAGAACGATCGGCACTCACTGGAAAAAGTTATGGGTCAAATTGGGTATATATTACCCATTTTGATGTAAGCCTCTCTCGAATTAAAATCTGTTAGGAATTTACTATGATTTAATTCGGGTTTCTTCGGAGAATTTGGAAAGGACCTAGCGAGAGGATACGGGATGTATGTCCAAGACTTACGACTGAGCAACTAGGTCCTTTCCAAATTCTCCGAAGAAACCCGAATTAAATCATAGTTAATTCCTAACAGATTTTAATTCGAGAGAGGCTTACAAAAATGGTGGCAGCGGTGGGATCTGATTGAACTTTCCATTCAATCGATGTGTAGGTTCGCCACACACGATTCCACGTTTTACTGAGCTAGGGATTCCAAGAACTTGTAGAGGACTCCCACTGGCAACTAACGCCGAATTCTGCGGAAAGAGGGTTGTTGGCCGGTCCAAGGGAAGCACTCAGTTTATTTTTTCTCACGGTCAATTTCTTGTAGTCATTTCTAATCTTGGAAACTAGGAACCAAGTGTTAGTAGAGTGACTCCTGGCGACGACGAACACAGAATTCTTTAGAAAGAGGGTTGCTGTTCAGCCCATGGGAAACTATACTTGTTCATTTTCCCAGGGTGAACTCACATTCATTTCAAATCTTGGAAACTCGGTACCAACATAGTTTGTTGGAAAGCTTTTCCTTTGTTGTCCTTGTATGTTGAGACCCTATATTGTCCCTTTAATTCTTTACAGTTGTATTATGACTTTCCCCTTTTTTCTAGGAAACCTTGAATTCCTTCTTTATTGAAAATTTTTGAAATTTTGAAAATTTATATGTAACAATTTAATTTAACCTGATTTTTTGTCTGTTGCTGTAAAACCGATTTAAAGTTAGTTTAATTGTGAAATTTACTTTTAATGTGAAAAGACAATTTAAATTTTTTTCAAATTTTTGGAGACATTTCAATTTAAATCAAATTTAAAATTCAACTTTGGTAGTTTAATGTAAAAGGCTTAAACCTATTTTTTGCTGTGAACTAAGGTCCTCCCCAGAACGAAAATGCCTAAGAATAGTAACGATACATCTGACAGTGCCTCTGGAAGGGAAACACCTTCAGAAAGAGCAATGGCTGGAGCACTGTACCAAATGGAGCGTATGCTGCGGTCAGTGGCTGACCTGAACATGCAGCATAGTGCATCCAACATCAGAAATCATGACACTGAAATCCCAAAATCAATGTTATCTGAATTGGAGCCCTGGAACCCAGACGATTTAAATTCCATCTCAGTTGCTGCTTTCTTCATGATTTTTGAAGATATTGCTCAGCCTCTAGACCAGGCCATGAAGTTGCGTCTTTTAAGAGCAAAAACATGGGGGGCGGCAAAGCAATTTCTAATAGACAATGCCCATCTTTGCTCCAGTGCTAACCCTTTTGATGAAGTCCGAGCAGCAATGCTTAGTTGGTTTGAAGGTACCAACCCTGAAAAATCAGCAGAACTACTTTGGACAGCAAAAAGGCAACCAAATGAAACTCTCCGTCATTTTGTAGAAAGACTTCAACGTTTAGCTCAGTCCGCTGTAAAAGATGAGGGAGAAACTTTATCTGCAGAACAAAGGCGTGAATGGATAAACCGGCGAGTATTAAAGGCTTTTGTGAAGGGAGTGAGTAAAGAACTGAGCTCTCATTTGATTTCAATTGCGCCAGCAACCATCAAAATTGCGCTCCAAAGAGCTGAATCCCTCGAGGAAACACTAAAAGACCATGAAGATGTTGATGTGCAGTGGGACATTGCAGCTGTTGGCACATCTGAGGCAAAACGCTGTTACCACTGCAATGGCCTCAACCACTTTGCTGCATCTTGTCCACAACAAATACCAGCTTATCAGATGATGCCTAGGCATGGTAAGGTGGATGCTGTGAGGGACCATCCAAGGCCACAGCCACGTTTTCCATGTCTTTTTTGTGGTGATCTCACACATTTTCCTGTCGACTGCCCTTACAATATTCCCAAGGCAATATTTTGTGACTTTTGTGGCTCAAGGGAGCATTTGGAAAGGGATTGTTCATCCAAAAGAGCCCTTGATCCAGTCTCTCGCCCTATACATACCAAAGAACGTGAAAGGAGAAATGCCCAGATTAATGGAGTAACTGTAGAAGAGGTTCCTCCAAACACTGAAGCAGCAGTGGCACTTGTGGGACCTATTCCCATTGTCCAACAAACCATTGGTAGTCCCTTAAAGATGTCAGTGACATTGAATGGTACTCCTCGGGACTTGATACTTGACACAGGTGCCGCTGTGTCAGCATTGACCACACCAGTGCCTGGTAGTCCAATTTATCCAACTAGAGCCGTGGCCTGGGGCCCTGATGGTTCCCCTTTGCAGTTCAGAGGTGAACAGAACCTTATTGTTGGGATACAAGGCACTCAGGTGACGCATACCTTCTTGATATTTGCAAACATTGGATCAGGGTTGGACTTGCTGGGGTTAGATCTTCTCAGGAAATTCCCCATTCACATCAGAGCAGACAAGAATGAGGCAATCATTGTAGACCGCAGTAATTGGAACATAGCCACAGTGGGAACAACTGAAATACCTGTATTTGATCCATCACGGCCACCTCCCACTATTCCATGTTACCTCAAGGAAAATTGGAAAACCCAGTTAATCCGTAAGGCGGAACAGGTAGTTGCCTCCCACGAAAACACCAGTAACCAGTGGAGAAAAGTAAAATCCCATAAACATAAAAGGGCACCGCCTTCAAACTGGAGAGCAGAGGGTCGCCAGTCAACATCGAAAAATCTGCAGGGAATCACCATACCAACTGTGAAGGAGTATCTCAGAGGCCCAACTCTAGGTTCAATTTCCGCCGATTCCACTACGCAATTCACAAAACCGACAGTTGCATTTATGAATGTGCCCACTTCAATTGAGTCAGTAAAAAATAATTATGAATATAGTAAAGACATTCCACCTTATAATAAAAATCGTGACAAGAAGCGAGTTTGGACTCCAGCTGAACATTGGCACAAAGAGGAAACACACCAGATATCTCAAACAAGGAAACTCGCAAAACTATGCTTAGAACGAGCCTGGAAACAACGATCAGAAAAAATAAACCAGCGTAGAACACCTCGCCGTTATGAAGTTGGTGACTGGGTTTACTTGAGAGCCATGCAAGTTCCCCCTGGCGAGTGCAAAAAGTTCTGGAGTCCATGGACAGGCCCCTGGGTCATAACGAATCGATTGTCTGATGTGACTTACTCTATCCAAGATAACGTAAGGAAAAAGCAGCAGACCGTCCATATCAACCGTTTGAAGCCTGCTGCTTCCCACGGGAATCCTTTATTAATGGCAGCAATAGTGACCCACCCAGATCCCCGCAACCAAAATTGACTCCACCTGGACAATATCGGACCAAATAAGACAATATCGGACCATAATAAGATCATTCCAATCCATCCTGCCTCTTCCTCTTCCATTTCCCCACCCAAGGATGAGACACCCTATTTTCTGCGATCCCGCACAAAACAAAATTATGCAAAAATGCACAGGCGTGGTGTAGTCGTAGAAAAATGAAGACACTGTTGCAAGGAAGGATAACCAATTGGATAGGAATGGATACACTTAGGTAGTACATACATTGTTTTGCTATTTCACTTTCTTTTTACAAATTTAATTCGTGTCCATGATAGGTTAGGAAATATTGTAATAGAGCAGTATGCTATTAGTGATAATGAAGGTTAGGCTAGTACATGCTGCTGATTGCTTCTATCTACTGTTGCTGAATTTTGATTATTTACTCTCATTTAAGTACTTGGTTTTTTATGCACCCCTTGGCAAATATTTGTTTAATTCTTTTGATTTGTTCATTGGTGTTCAATTTATTGTTCATTAGATTACATACTGAGCTGACAGTTGAGCATTGACCCTGCCTGTGTTCTATGTGATTGCAAGCGCTACACCTGACTCCAGCTGGAATTTGTCACCTTGACCCTGACCAGAACATGCACCACCACTAATGGATCACCACCGAGGGCGGTGGCTCCCAAAGGAGGGGAAGATGTAAGCCCCCAGGCTTGCTGCCTCCAGAAGGCCAGAAGGGAGAGAGCATGCGCCAAATGCGCGCGCAGCCCCTGCCTGGGCGTCGCATTTAAAGAGCACCAGGGCCTCACTCGTTGCTGGAGCGCCCGACCTGTTGGAGCTATAAGTTTTTGTAACCCTGTTGTGAAAGCGCATTTCATTCAGTCCATCCTGGCATCGTCCTGTGCTCGCTCTGAAATGAACTATTCTACTGTGCTGAAGTCGACCGAAGCTGTTATATTGTGTTCCCCATGAGATAAAGGACTCAAGTTAATTAAGCCTCGCTGCGTACCTTCGGGACAGCGTGCCCCCTCCCGTTTTTCCTTCGACGTCGACGCCGTTTTCGTCAGCTGGTATCGTTGCGCTCGCTCATTAATTGTATTTCATGTATCATGTATTAATTGTATTTTTTATGCTCCACATGTAGTCTAATGTACTTTGCCAATTACTTTGTCCTATATCAATAGTAGACCAGGTTGGTGCATATTATCCTCCTTTGCAACGTGTCCTTTTCTTTAATTATAATTCATTTTGTTTCAATGTATTTCATGCTCATCCTTGGTATCCCTAATTAACGCTCAGTCGTAAGTCTTGGACTTACATCCTGTATCCTCTCGCTAGGTCCTTTTCCAAATTCTCCGAAGAAACCCGAATTAAATAATAGTAAAATTCAAACACATTTTAATTCGAGAGAGGCTTACATTGAATATGTGTTTTTGAGATTTCTGGAACCTAGGCGAGTGGGGTATCATTTTCCGCTAAATCTTGGACGCTATTTTTCAATGAAGTGGGTCCCGGAACGATTGGCACCCTCTGGAAGAAGTTATGGGTCAAATTGGGTATATATTACCCATTTTGAATATGCGTTTTCGAGATTTCCGGTACCTGGGCGTGTGGGGTATCATTTTCTACTAAATTCTGGATCCTGAATCGATTGGAATAGGTCTGGGACCCGCCGCACCCACTGTTTCCCCATTTCCCTCATGTTGAAGAAATGAGTCTCCATGCGCCTGGTCCGAGGAATAACCAACCCCTGTGTAAGAATTTGCAGCGTTTTTGAACTAGACATCATGAAACGTCCAGAAAAAAAATTTGAGCCGAATCGGAGAGGTTGACCATTTCTATGAAAACATAGGTTGATTATATATTTGACGCCGTCCACGCTGTTTTTGGTAGTAGAAAATTTTCTAAAAATATGAAATTTGGGTCAGGGGTCTGTTCCCGGCCTAGGACGGTCCTCCATGCCGGGTGATCGATTTTCTGCGGAAGAAGACGAGAAACTCATTGAGTTTGTGTCGGGGCACCCAATGTTGTGGAGCATGACCCTCTCCCTCAAGTAGTTGTGAAAGCAACAAGAGACTTAAATAATATCATCGATGGTTTCAGGTTTCACATTGATAGGTGAGAAAAAATTTGGAAGACCGAGCAGAAAATACCAAAAGCGTTTCCAGTCACCCTCAATATTGATAATTGAATGTCAATTTTTTGGTATCTTCCAAAACTTGCTGTTTGCAGTAGGGTTTCATGATGTGTCCGTCCAATCTGAAGGCCCCACGTGAAAAAGAAAAAGGATGAACTGACACTCAGATTCAGAAAAATGTACTGGATAATGGGGCGACAATCAAATTTGTCCATCCCCAACAAGATGATCCTTTACATGCAAGTCCTAAAGCCATCAGGCTTCAAGCAGCTGCCCATCTTCAAAGGCTACATCATGTCAACCAAAAGGCTGTTTGACTTCATGACGTCAATGATCTCGTCAGACGCCAGTTTTTTGCTCCCCTAAAAAGTTGGCTAAAGTCAGATAGCCACTGTTGCAGTGGCGGCGACGATTTTAAAATCACATTTTTACTACCGAGGGAACAGCAGCGCGCTCTAGAACAGTTTCCAGCTGACGGCAACCGGCTCGTGCAAAATGGCGGATGCTCACATCCATACAATTCACTCGTTACACTTGGTTGTGGTTGTTCTTGCAACTGTTTCTGTTGTTAATATGAAATGTTGATCGGTTAACAACTCTTTACGAATATAGTTGTGATTTTTCTCTTTGAGCGCGTAACAAGTGATAATCTGAATCTTCTGAGTGTGATTGCTTATAAGTTGAATCTTGTCAAGATCGTCCTTTATTCCAACTGAGTGTACAGGACCAGTGTGAGTAGTCAGTCAGTTCTACACGATAATAACAAAATTTGGTGAGTAAGCATGTCCTTTGCTGTCGTGAAAATTGGTGGTTCAGGTACACCGCAGGTCTCTTTTAGGTAATAGGTAAAACATAGTGCTCTTCTAGATTGAATTAAGTCCTCCTTGTTGTTGTTTTCTACTCTATTACGATGTTGATGAAAGAAAAAGTGTATTTTGTGAAGATTATTTGTGTAAACATAACAATCACATCTTGTTTCCAGGCTTGTGAGCTTTCTACGAAATACATTGGCTTCCTTAACCGAGTGAATCAAGACACGAGGTGGACATTTGCATCTTAATACAGGTAGGTATCCGCTGAAGAACATTAAAACGTACTTGATGAATGCGTCTTGGGTGTGGTGCTGCCCAGGATGAGACAGAGGACCAGTCACTTACAATCCGAACCATTTATGGGAAAATTCAGTGAATGTGGTGGCTGGTTGATGCAGCGATGATGAGACATGAATACCTCGGACATCCCTGATGAATTACAAACATCCAATGCCCAAGAAATTAGTTTAACTCGCCAAATTAGAATAAGTTTGCTTCCAAAAGCACGTGTCGTTCTAGTCCTAATAGCCTGATTTCAGAGCCGACAAAAGTTTCGGACCAGCAGCATGGAGAGTCATTCCAGTTGATTCTGCGTCCAAACTATCCTTGGGCAAATGCAGTTTTGAGCTGTTCCGACCAGCTGCATGCTGACTGCGATTCGCCGTTGTAACTCCATTATAACTAATCTGTTGCTCACAGGAGCTAATGAATGCTGACCTGCGCCTACCTACTCACTTTTATTGTTGGTACTTTCTTTACCTGGGTCGTTCACTTTTAGTTTTCCACTTTTTTTATCCCTGCTGCCCAATTACAGACTAAAAATAAACACAATTTGAATAAATAGAAATGTTGCCCTTAAATGCAGATTTCCTTTCAAATGGCACCGTAAAAATTGTTTTTCTTTTCGTTCCAGGTGGAAAGCGAGGTTATAGTCAAGCAAGAAGAAATAGAAGAAGCTGACTCTGAGACTAGCATGGCAGATGTTGACTTGCTGTTTGCGGTACAAACAAAGGTCAGTTGCCATGGATTGAAATTTTTTTAAAAATTTGATATTCTGGTCAGGGACCCGTTTCTCGCTCTTGTTGGCCCTCGAAACTTTTCAGCCCAATCGAACCAACTTTGGGGAGTGTAGGGGTCAAAATGTGTATTTCGAAAAACGGATTTTCGAGATTTTTGGCGATCTAGGGGTGTGGGGTATTATTTTCGACTAAATTTTGGACGCTGAATCAAAGGAGATGGGTCTCGGAACGATTGGAGCCCACTGGAAGAGGTTATGGGTCAAAAAGGGTATCTATCTACCCATTTCGAATGTGTTTTTGAAATTTCTTATACCTAGGCGTGGGGTATCATTTTCATCTAAAATTTGGACGCTGAATCGATTGATATGAGTCTCCATGTGCCTAGTCCGAGGAATTACCAACCTCTGTGAAGGAATTCGCAGCGTTTCTTCATTTAGCACCACGATCTGGACGGATGTCAATGAAATTTTATTGAAGATTGAATCAGCTGAAACAACGTAATCTTGCGCAAATTTGATTTTTTTCGTGACAGTCACATTTCTAACATTGAAAATGAGAGCAAGTTTTTAGAAAAACCGTTTGGAGGTGTACTTAGGACACTGCTTATCATCATCTAAGGTGGAGTAACCTCTAACCGCTCATCTAACTTGGGTTATTATCTCGGATGGCGTTCTAATTGGCTGAACAGAAAGCACTTCTCAGAGGAGGTTGTTCTGTGCGTCTTGTCTTGGATGTGGACTACTTAACCAAAGAACCAAGAAATTCCAGTTTTGTCCGCCTCTGTGTGATTCGAAGCCATTGAAACAAACTTAATCTGACTTTTTCTTTTAACCACGTGGAATCTTATTTGTCACCTTCATGGCAATGCATTCAGCTGCAAGATTTTTCAATTTGATTTCACATTAGGGTAATACACTCCGTAGTCTGGCATTTAGCTGAAAGTTAAGGCATATTCCTTGCTAATTCTTTGCCTGGTATTGAGAATGAGTGGAAGTTTGAGGGACAGTATTGCGTACGTGTTCTGGCATCATGTAGGTCATCCTTTGTTGTCAAGAAGAATCTGGCATCTTGCTCGTTGGAAAAACGCTTCAAATTAATCCACAATTGTTTATAATTCCTATGAGCAGGACAATGGGGAACACAGTGAGCGTTGAGTGTTCCTGGCTCATTTCAATCGGTTTAGCGTGTAACATTTAATAAAATACCCAAAGTCCCTAAAATTGAATTTGAATTAAAATTGAACACATTCATTTTCACCCTTTCACTCCCCAAAGTCGGGCTCATTTGGCTGAAAAGCTTCGGGGCCCAACTAGAGCCAGAAAGAGGTTTCTGATTAAAATGTTTAGATTTTTAGATTTCAAATTTTCAGAAAGTCAGGCACCCGCTTCTGGCTCTAGTTGGTCCTCAACACTTTTCAGCCCAATTGGACTAACCTTGGGCGGGATAGGGGTCAAAATGAGTATTTCGAATAATGGATTTTCGAGATTTTTGGCGATCTAGGCGTGTGGGATATTGTTTTCCACTAAATTTTGGACGCTGAATCCAATGGAATGGGTCCCAGAACGATTGGCGCCCTCTGGATGATGTTATGGGCCGAAATGGGTATCTATCTACCCATTTCGAGTGTGCATTATCGAAATTTCCAGTACCTTAGCGTGTGGGGTATCATTTTCCACTCAATTTTGCACCCTGAATCGATTGTATGGTTCCGAGACCCATCACACCTACTGTTTCCCCATTTTCCCCATGTTGAAGAAATGAATTTGCAGCGTTTTTAATCTAAATATCATGAAACGTATACTTTCAACATTTGGGGTTAGTCTGAGAGCCTCATGGAAAACCTATATGAAACGAATGTTTTTAAAATAGGGCACTAAATTTCGCACGTACTGCAAAACACGTTCTGATGATTGAGGTGACTAGCTGTTCGGTAAATTAGATATAAGTGTTAAGTTGTTGTATAGTAATCTTTACGGCTGTCATTTCTTTGTGGGAAATTTCGTTAATGAATTTTTCATGTGTTTCAGGTAGAGTGCGAGTTTGGGAGCGATTCAAAGAGTTTGACAGGCGCAATCAAGACGGAGGTAAAAGAAGAGTCTACTGATGATGTGGATGTTTCAAGAAGCAGCGTTTTAGCACATAAACTGATAGAAGAGGTAAAACTTGGTGATTCCTACGTGCAAGAATCTCAAGAATTCTCAGATGAAGAATCTTGCAATTCGAAACCATTTGCATGCGAGCAGTATGATTACACGTGCAGTGATTGCAATTCAAAATATGTGGACGCCTGCAGCCTGCGCAGTCACGTCAGAACACACACAGGAGAGAAACCGTTCGCTTGCGGCCAATGTGATTTCCGTACCGCCTGCCCTTCGAGCCTGCATGATCATGAACGGACCCACACGGGCGATTGGTCCCCAATAGCAAAATATGCTTGTGATCAGTGTGGTTTCAGTTCTTCACATGCAGGGAGCCTGAAAATCCACCTTAGAACTCACACAGGCGCCAAACCATATGCTTGTGATCAGTGTGAGTACAGAGCAGCACGGACAGGGACCCTGAAAAGACACCTAAGAACTCATACAGGCGCCAAACCATATGCTTGTGATCAGTGTGGTTTCAGATCTTCACGAGCAGGGAGCATGAAAATCCACCTTAGAACTCACGCAGGTGTCAAGCCATATGCTTGTGATCAGTGTGACTACAGATTTGCACAGGCAGAGACCCTGAAAAGACACCTAAGAACTCATACAGGCGCCAAACCATATGCTTGTGACCAGTGTGAGTACAGAGCTGCACGGACAGGGACCATGAAAATACACCTAAGAACTCATACAGGCGCCAAACCATATGCTTGTGATCAGTGTGACTACACAGCTGCTCAGGCAGGACATCTGATAACCCACCTGAGAGCTCACACAGGTGCCAAACCATATGCTTGTGATCAGTGTGACTACAGATTTGCACGGGCAGGGACCCTGAAAAGACACCTAAGAACTCATACAGGCGCCAAACCATATGCTTGTGATCAGTGTGACTACAGAGCTGCACATGCAGGGAACCTTAAAAGGCACATGAGTACTCACACAAGCGCCAAACCATATGCTTGTGATCAGTGTGATTTCAGATCTTCACAAGCAGGACATCTGAAAATCCACCTTAGAACTCACGCAGGTGTCAAACCATATGCTTGTGATCAGTGTGACTACAGATTTGCACGGGCAGGGACCCTGAAAAGACACCTAAGAACTCATACAGGCGCCAAACCATATGCTTGTGATCAGTGTGACTACAGAGCTGCACAAGCAGGGAACCTTAAAAGGCACATGAGTACTCACACAGGCGCCAAACCATATGCTTGTGATCAGTGTGATTTCAGATCTTCACAAGCAGGACATCTGAAAATCCACCTTAGAACTCACGCAGGTGTCAAGCCATATGCTTGTGATCAGTGTGACTACAGATTTGCACAGGCAGGGACCCTGAAAAGACACCTAAGAACTCATACAGGCGCCAAACCATATGCTTGTGATCAGTGTGACTACACAGCTGCTCAGGCAGGACATCTTAAAAGGCACCTAAGAACTCATACAGACACCAATTAGGTAGATTTCAGATCTTCACATGCAGGGAGCCTGAAGATCCACCCTAGAACACACACAGGTGTCAAACCATATGCTTGTGATCTGTGTAACTACATATCTGCACAAGCTGGGACCATGAGAATCCACCTAAGAACTCACACAAGCGCCAAACCATATGCTTGTGATTGATTCAGTTCAGATCAGTGTAACTACAGAACTGCTCAGACAGGGGCCCTGAAAAGGCACATGAGAACACACATTAACATTAACCCATGACAAATTCTGGTGATCAGTGTAGCTGCTTGTGATCTACTTTGAGGACATGTTTAATTTATGGACTTTCCAAGTGAATTTATCCTATCTTGTTTTGCTGTTTCAACATTGAAACCTTACATTACTTAAGATTTTGATATATGGATGTAATAAATACTTCATACTTGAGTTTGACTTTTGCCTTTCACTCCCTCTTTCGCTTGAGACATCATGAAGTGTAGCTGTTCATCTTTTGGGGCTGGTCCGAGTGGTTTACCTCTGGCATAACCTCTTCCAATGGGTGCCAATCGTTCGGGGACCCTTTTCATTGGATTCAGCGTCCAGAATTTAGTGGAAAATTGTACCCCACAAACCTAGTTTGCAAAAAATATCGAAAAATCAATTTTTCAAAAAACACATTTTGACCCCTTCCCCGCCCAAATTTGGTGCGATCGGGCTGAAATGTTTTGAGGACCGTCCTAGGCCGGGAACAGACCCGCGACCCAAATTTCAGATTTTTAGAAATATTTCTACTGCCAAAACCCTTTTTTAATCTAGACACTATGAAACGTTCAGAAATAATTTTTGAGCCGAATCGGAGAGGTTGAAAATTTGCATGAAAACATTCAAGGAATAACCAACCAAAAAGGTCAATGTCCGTCCGCCGTCCATTGTCCGCGCCGTTTTCGGTAGTAGAAAATTTTCTAAAAATCTGAAATTTGGGTCAGGGGTCTGTTCCCGGCCTAGAACGGTTTTAGAAATTTTTCAGCCCGATCGGACCAAATTTGGGCGGGGAAGGGGTTTTTTGAAAAATGGATTTTTCGATATTTTGGGCATTTTAGGCGAGTGGGGTATCATTTTCTACTAAATTTTGGACGCTGAATCCAATGAAACGGGTCCCAAAACGATTGGCTCTCACTGGAAGAAGTTATGGGTCAAATTGGGTATGTATTTTGTATGTGGCAAGACTTCTGGTGCCTAGGCGTGTGGGGTATCATTTTCCACTAAATTTTGGACCCTGAATCGATTTGAATGGGTACGGGACCCGCCACACCCACTGTATCCCCTATTCGAGGAATTACCAACCCTTGTGTAATAATTTGCAGCAACAATTTGCTTCCCGCTGCTGCCTTCCATTACCAGGCTCGCTGGGCTGGAGCAGTGACTTCACCTCACAATCGCTGGTGTATAAAACCCTTCGTTGTTGGTTGGTTACGACTCACAAGCGTTTGATCATAGCGTTATGATGGGTTACTGCTGGCAACTAATTTTTTCATGACTGATCCTGATGACCATGATAATCTCGATGAAGCTGATCACTCTATTGAATGTGATTGAGTTCACCATTTTGCCGGAAACTACCATCTACTCGGACTGCTGGAAATTATATAATTCTTTAAAAGGGAAGGACTTTGTCCACCTCACTGTTAACAGCCCTCTCTATTCCAATAACCCGGAGATGCACCTGGCATACTCCATTGATGGGACGTGAAGTATTCTGTCCCAGACAAGTTCACCACTGACAAGTAGTTTCTGACAAGTTCAACTACCACCGTTTTGATTTGATTTGATTTGAAACGCCCTAAAATTGTGTTTGATTATTCAAAGAATAACCATCCAAAGTTCAGGCTTATGTGGATTAATGTACTGTCGTATAATAGGATTGCACTTCCTATAATCTAATTAATTTTCTTACGAGTAACTTTACCAAGAGGACTTTGTTGTGCTATCGTTTTGTAACACAGTATTTTTACAACATTTTGTATCGTCTCATGAACAAGCTACCTACGAATACACTACATTTTGGCGACGAGGATGGGATCGCCGTTGTAACGTTAATGGTGATTCCGATAGCTACTGTTCATGTGTAAGCCTCTCTCGAATTAAAATCTGTTATGAATTTACTATGATTTAATTCGGGTTTCTTCGGAGAATTTGGAAAGGACCTAGCGAGAGGATACGGGATGTAAGTCCAAGACTTACGACTGAGCAACTAGGGATACCAAGGATGAACATAAAATACATTGAAACAAAATGAATTATAATTAAAAACAAGGACTCGTTGCAAAGGAAAATATGCCTCAACCTGGGCTAGAATTGATACAAGACAAAGTAAATTAGACAACATGTGGAGCATAAAATACAATTAATACAAGTGACATGAAATTATGATGTACATGAAATACAATTTAATGAACAAGTGCAACGATACCGGCTGACGAAAACGGCGTCGACGTTGAAGGAAATACAGGAGGGGGCTCGCTGTCCCGCAGGTACACAGCAAGTGGCTCATTAATTGACGTCCTTTATCTAGGGAACACAATATTACAGCTTTGGTCGACTTCAGCACGGGTAGAGAAGGTTCACATCAGAGCGAGCACAGGACGAAGCCAGGATGGACTGAGTGTGAGAATCTCTTGCACGACAAGGTTACAATATATAACTCCAAATGTGGGGCGCCTCGGCCGAAGGGGCGCCTCGAGACGACCCGCCTGGTGGACGCCTTGGAACGAGTGTGAGTGCTGGGTCTCTAAGCGGCAGGCCGCAGGTGCAGGAAGGTTGGTAGGATGGTGGATGGTAGAACCTGCCTGGCGACCATCCAGCTATTTATAACGTAAGTATGGATGATGGTAGCCGCAGTGGCCTCCCACTACCATCCAACCCTTGAAACCATCCTAGGGTACCCGCCTAGCGTCTATCCACCCATATCAGACGTGTTTGTTTTATCCATCCAGGCGGCATGGAGGAAATGGGTAATATATACCCAATTTGACCATAACCTCTTCCGTGGGTGCAATGTTTCGGGACCCATTTATTGATTCAGCGTCAAAATTTGTGGAAAATGATACCCCACAGCCTAGTAGCAGAACTCCGAAAACCATATTCAAAATGGGTATAATTACCCAATTTGACCCATAAATCTTTGCAGTTTGCATTCAGTCAATTTCAGAAGTAAGTCAAACGCCTCAACTGACATCTTAAATACGAATAGAATTTGTCCGGGTGTTGTCTTAATTTTTGTACACTCTCACGATATTCCCGTCCTGTTGCCGCCTCAAATTGTAGCATGCCACCCACGGTTTTTTTTATCACCAGTAGTTGCCCCAATATTTCCCAAGTTGATCTCAGCAAAATTCCCGAAGATGAATCTTAGCAACATTTTTTCCCAACTTTTGAGAGAGACATGACTTCTACACGGCAGTCAGTTGGATACTGCTTCATTTTACTGCGGTCCAAGATGCATCTACCCTCCCTCCACCTTTACCATCCAACCTCCTGCGACCATTCTACATCCTGCAGTGCGGCCTCAGCCTAAATGCGACGTCCAGGCAGGAGGTGCGCGCGCATTTGGCGCATGCTCTTTCCCTTCTGGCTTTCTGGAGGCAGCAAGCCTGGGGGCTTACACATGCCATCTATGAGACAAAAACAGCGATTCTTGCTGAATCGTGAATCTTTGTTGATTGTTTGGCATTTTCTAACATTACACGATATGCCAGATGATGGTGAAGCTGCATCGGCTAAAGCCGAAACATCAACTAGTGTACTTCAACGAATTGCTAGATTTCAGTTTCCCACCTATAGCAAAGATGAACCTGGAAGTACTACATACGTCGATCAACCTTGAAATAAACGTACAAGGTTTTGACACTGACGCTACTGCCAAACATCGCCGTAATTTGCTCCTGAAATGCGTTGGTCGGAATTTTATCGTCTAGCTTTCGATCATTTTGAGCCAAAGGATCTGCTAGAGGTTTCGTTCGACGATCTGGTTTGATTTTTTAACAGCTATCACACACCTACGATCAGTTACTTGCAGGAACGCATAACATTTGGCAAGTGTCATCGTAGATCTGATCAGACCATTGTGCAGTATGTAACAGAACTTCGATCGCTAACAGTAGAATGTAAATTTGGCGCTTCGCTGGATGAACGTCTGCGTGATCAATTTTGTAGTCGACAGACTACGATAAGCGAGGCAAAAAGAGTGAAATGTAACAAAAATCGTCAAGGCGGAAACTGTGCATGCGTCAAAATCCAGCAAAATCAGACTAAAAGTTTGTAGAATGTAACAAAAAATCGTCACGGTGGAAACTGCGCATGCGTCAAAATCCAGCAAATCAGACTAAAGGTTTGTAGAATGTAACAAAAACCCTGCAAAGTATTGAAAAAGTTGGCTAAAATCAGATAGCCACTGTTGCAGTGGCGGCGACGATTTAAAATCACATTTTTATACCGAGGGAACAGCAGCGCGCTCTAGAACAGTTTCAGTGACGGCAACCGGCTCGTGCAAAATGGCGGATGCTCACATCATACAATTCCACTGTCACACTTGTTGTGGTTGTTCTTGCAACGAGTCGTTGTTAATATGAATGTTGATCGGTTAACAGCTCTTTATGAATATAGTTGTGATTTTTCTCTTTGAGCGTCCACGTAATAAGTGATAAATCTGAATCTTCAGAGTGTGATTGCTTATAAGTTGATCTTGTCAAGATCGTCTTATTCAAACTGGTGTACAGGCCAGTGCAGTAGTCAGTCAGTTCTTCACGATATAACAAAATTAGGTGGAGTATGAGTAAGCGTGTCCTTTGCTGTCGTGAAATCGGTGGTTCAGGTACACTGCAGGTCACCTAGGTACATTTCAAAACATAGTGCTCTTCTAGACTACTAAGTCCTCCTTGTTGGTTTTATGCTCTATACGTTACTTATGAAGAAAAAGTTTATTTTTTGAGATTCTTTGTGAATCAACAATCCCTTCTGTTTTCAGGGTTGTGAGCTTCCCACAAAATACATTCGCTACCTAACAGTGAATCAGACACAAGGTGGAAATTTGCATCTTAAATACAGGTGAGATTCTGTGAAGAACACTTAAAACATACTTGATGAATGGTCTTGGGTGTGCCTAAGCAATGTGTGCTCAGGATGAGACAGACACTGGAACGCTTCACTTACAATCCGAACCATTATTGGACAAAAGCAGTAGAGAGTTGCTGGTTGATGCAGCGATGATGAGACATGAATACTCGGAAATCCCTGATAATTAACAAACATCACATGCCCAAGAAACTCGTTTAATTTACCAAATTGAATAAGTTCGCTTCCAAAGCACGTTTTTAGGCGCGTTCTATTCCTAATAGCCTAATTCGAGCTGAATAAAAACCTCAGACCAGCAGCATGGAGACTCATTCCAGTTGATTCTGCGTCCAAACTATCCTTGGGCAAATGCAGTTTTGAGCTTTTGGACCAGCTGCATGCTGATACACTCCATCATAACTAATCTGTTGCTCACAGGAGCTAATGAATGTGACCTGCGCTACCTACTCACTTTATTCTTGGTACTCTCTTTACCTGGGTCGTTCACTTTTAGTTTTCCACTTTTTTATACCCTGCGCCCTATTGCTCTGAAAAGAAAATACATTATATAAATAGAATGTTGCTCTTAAATGCAGATTTCCTTTCAAATGGCACCGTAAAATTGTTTTCTTTTCGTTCCAGATGGAAAGCGAGGTTATAATCAAGCAAGAAGAAATAGAAGAAGCTGACTCTGAGACTAGCATGGAGAGTGTTGACTTGCTGTTTGCAGTAGAAACAAAGGTCAGTTGCCATAGATTGGAATACACATCTGGTGGTGAAAGGGACACTTTTCCATGCTAAATTCCTGCCTTCATCTGTCACATGTATGATGTCCACATTTTTGGTTGGTATCGATTCAATAGTTGTTAGCCCACAGGGGTTCTTGGATTGATAGATCAGAAACTTGGTTTGAAACAGTGCATTATTGTTGTTATTGACTCACCCTTGGTAGAAGATGAAGGAAACCCTTCTGAGTGCTTGTTAAACGATTTAATAATCACAAAGTAGGCACTTGATCAGAGGAAGCAACAGATACGTCAGTAGCGCAACGGCGAGGCCATGGAATACACTGAGAGAAGAGGGCAGAAGCGTGAGGTATATCCACAGCCTTCTAAATGGAACTGTAGTAACATGTATTTTACATTGTTTTGATATCTGATGCATATTGAAAGATTCAGACAATGGATGTAAAAAGAGACATTCAAGTAAAATATCACTCAATACACTTTAGGTAGGAAATTAATGCAGAGAGAAGATTGATTAATTGATTTTTTTTATTTAAACATGAGGGGAGATTAGGGCCTAGCGGCCCTCTCTTCCATCTTCCCTCAGACAACACATAAGTGAACAGTCTTTTTACATGAATGCATTACTGTTTGAGCAATATAATACTGTAAAATGATAATTGAATAGTAAAAGTAATTGTTGAAAAAGTAATTATTGTTTTTTAAGGAAATCCAAATGTCAAATTATAATGATTCTTCTGGTTAAAAAGCTTACTAGAATGTAAACTAAATATTAAAATAAATAAGCGTCAATTAATCAAATCTGTTTTTTCCCTTTTTTTAGATAAAGGTCAAATTATAAAAATTAGCATTTGCTTGAAATTATTTTTTCAAAAGTTGACACTTTTTGACTCAAGTCAAAAAGTTCCAAATGCTCGTTGAAACCTTTGCACCTTGAACACAAAACGCTCTACTCAAACAACTCTGTTCGATGGGTGCAAAATAGTAGGACCTTGTATGTGTTCCTCGCGTCTCTTGATGTTAGGAAATGGAAGCACTGATAAATGTAGCAAGGCTGCTGGAATATCAAAACTTTGAAGAGGAGCGTAGCGACTTGGAATTTCTTCCTTTTCTCTGATCTTCAGCCAGCCTAGGTGTCGATAATGGGGGGTTACGTGACTCATCCACAAGCGCAGCCGGAGCGCAAAGCGCAGTCGCAGTGTTTTCTGCCTTTGCAATCTATCCAGTTCTCGCTTTTTAGGTCACAGAGGGCCAACCGCAGCGTAGTCGAACAATAGGGTAGGACCAGGGTTTGTACAAGTTGCAGGCGGAAGTGCTGTGGGAAGTCGGCAAGCAATTCTTTCTTAGCTGATATATGGCTTTGAAAGCCACATACACGTCGTGTTTGTAGTTTGGTTGTCCCAGCACATGTTCTGTTGGATGTCACGCCCAGGTACTTCGCAGTCTCCACGTAATTAAGCACTGTAAGGACGATGTTGGGGATCGTGCTTACATTGATCTCTGCAGCAATTTAGGATACTCCAGAATCAGGCCTTAGTTTTACCTACATTGATGGTCATTTTTGTGTTTGGTACACCACTTGGACGATGTTATTCAGATCATGGCACTTAGTCCATGCACTGTGTTGCTGATTTCGTTGAAGAGCATGAGCGATAAGGAGTACATCGTCAGCGTACTGACATATGGTGTGTCATTGTGTAGGGTTTTGCAATTGAATTGATGTGTACAGGGTAATACAAAGGCGGACAGCACAGAGCATGTGGGGGGTCCTACCTGAAGCTCTCTCAGGGGACGATATGTTCCCTACATCCTCACGGCGAATGCTTGTCTTTCGGAACAGATAGAGCTAAACCACGCCCAATGGGGTCCAGCAATCCCAATCGATTCAAGGATAGCCAAAAAAATAACCTGGATGGATTGGTCAAAGAAGCCGGAAAAATCAATCTTATGGCACAGCGTGATTTTCCGTTGGTTCAGTTGGTTGGAAACTTTTCAGCCCCATCGAACCAACTTTGGGGAGAGTAGGGGTCAAAAAGTCTATTTCGAAAAACGGATTGTTTGGCGATCTAGGGGGTGGTGTGATTAGTATCATTTGACTAAATTATGGACGCTGAATCAAATGAGATGGGTCTCGGAATGATTGGCGCCCTCTGGATACATTGGCTTCCTACTGAGTAAATCAAGACAGAAGGTGGACATTTTCACCCAAATAAAAGTGAGTATCTCCTGTAGAACATTGTCCCCTTCAATTCCTGATAGCCTAATTTCAGAGCTGACAAAAACCAGAACAGCAGCATGGAGAGTCATTCCAGTTGATTCTGCGTCCAAACACCTTGGGCAAATGCAGTTTTGAGCGTTCGGACCAGCTGTGATGCTGACTGCGATCGCCATTGTAACTCATATAACTAATCTGTGCTCACAGGAGCTAATGAATGCTGACCTGCGCCTACCTACTCACTTTATTCTTGGTACTCTTTTACCTGGGTCGTTCATTTAGTTTTCCACTTTTTTTATCCCTGCTGCCCTATTGCAGAATAAAAGAAATACATTTGAATAAAAGAAATGTTGCTCTTAAATGCAGATTTCCTTTCAAATGGCACCGTAAAAATTGTTTTTTTTTTTCGTTCCGTGGAAAGCGAGGTTATAGATCAACAAGAAGAATAGAAGAAGCTGACTCGAGGACAGCATGGCAGATGTTGAATTGCTTGTTTGCGGTAAAACAAAGGTCAGTGCCATGGATTGAAATTTTTTAAAAATTTGATATTGATCCTGACCAGAAGGACCCGTTCTTGCTTCTAGTTGGACCTCGCAACTTTTATCCGATCGACCAACTTGGGGAGAGTAGTAGGGGTCAAAATGTGTATTTCGAAAACGGATTTCGAGAGATTTTGGGATCTAGGGGGTGGGGTATCATTTCACTAAATTTTGGACGCTGAATCAAATGAATGGGTCGAACGATTGGCCCACGGAAGAGGTTATGGGTCAAATGGGATCTATCTACCCATTTGAATGATTATTTTGAGTACTAGTACCTAGGCTTGTGGGGTATCATTTTCACAAAATTTTGGACCTGAATCGATTTGGTATGGTCCGAGACCGCCAACCTTGTTTCCCCTATTTCCCATTGTTGAAGAA
>CM034001.1:14201786-14237579 GCA_019603395.1 Cyrtorhinus lividipennis
ATTTTCATTTTCATTCTCATTACCCTAAATAAAATTTATTTCATTATGCTAAATAAAAAACATGAATCAATCAATCAATCATTCCACTTCATTATTTTCTCTTAAGCTTTTGTCTGATAAAAATCTCGATTATAACGCACGTTTCAATAAGGATCGTCCAACCTATGTCAGAAGTTCAATCTACCACGAAAGAATGACTATTCGGTGGAAATAATTGGATTTCTTCCAAAGTGGTAATACTTGTATCACTTGAACTTGCCTATATTATGTACTGTTATTTATTCTAATTCCGGACAAAAAATTACCGCACCGAAAAGCACAGTATGTACCTAACGCGTGTGCCCGCCTGAGGCACTATGTTACATTAGACAGCAAACAAATAAATATTACCTTCCTCACTTCTTCTGCATTTTTCTTCATCATTTGCAGAATTGCAGTAATGAGCGAAATCAAGGGGGCAGATTATGAGACCGGCCATCTAGTACCTTTTAAGGCGTCCAATTTTCCGTAAGCTGTTAGGTCTCAGGAACGTGTACTGATTAGCTACTAACTGCGTCCTGGTAGTCTCATAAGTAAAATCCGGTCTCTTGCCGCGTATTTGCAGTGTGTTCCTTATTGATTTTTGAGAGACGAGATGCGCCTCGACTCTTACGTTTGTTTTGTTCAACTTCTCAAAACTGGCGTAGGCTTTGGTCAAATGGCACTCGAAACTACGTCATTTCGTCAAAGGAAAAGTGGTCTTTTGGGCAAAACTCTCCAACTTCACCAAAAGTGATTGCGTCCGTTCTCAAGGTGGCTGCTCGTAATCAAACTCGAGTGTCTTGGATTTGCATGGACTCCTTTATGTTGAACAGTTGCGACATACATTCATCGAAGGATTTGAGATGAGACGGGACGATTTTTCTCCGAAATCTATACATTTGTCGCCTCAAGAGAAGAAAATCAGAATGTTTGCAGGAAGCAGAGGTTTGTTCTTGCCAAATTAATTTTTTTGGTTTCGTAGTGACACTGTGCAGCTTGTCTTTTCGAAGCAGCACCCCCTTTCAATACTTTCCTAAGGAGTTTCATGGATAATATCCATAATATGGAAATCCATAATATTGTTATGTTCGTGTGATCGGCATTACACGTGAGACTGTTTCGTCAGTACATATTGTTTGTTTCATAGCTTGCAAATCGCTCCAGAACTGGGATTGAACTAAACACGACAGAAAACTTGATTGATATTGAAGGGCTTAAACACTATAGAGAGTTACAGCTAGGTGTTGACCCTCCTGTGTTGACTTTGCTTTTGATATTTAAGCTAGTGAACAAGTCTGCGAAAAGTTTTTGAGCCTTGTACCGAAACGACTTGCTGGACGCACCTTTGACGATCGGTTTCCACCCCAGCAAGTCGTAGAGAGTCAACTCGTTCAACGAAACAATGGCTTCAGTTCAGTTCAGTTCAAATTATCCGTAAACAGGTAATATACAAAATCTTTTTGTTTTTAAATTCAATTAAGCGAGCAAAGACAGTAATAAGGATCGCAATTTTTCTGAAATATCACGGTATAGTGTCATCGCACCCAAAACCTTTAAATTTGGAGTTGTCCATCATTATCTAATCTGTTTGTCAGCGTAAATTCAAGAATAAGTACCATTCACCTCTTTTCATGTGATAAGTTTTGAATCCAGTAAGCGCGCTTAATTTTCCTAAATTATTTTAACACAACTTATACACCTTTTTGTTATTTTAACAGTAATTGTGGAGAATGGTGTGATTAGACACTGGTTGTATAATTTAGATATGGCATGAAATCTAAAGGCGTGCTCATCACGTTTTCTGTAGTGGTTCAGGCATGAATGTGGCAGCTCAACGTGGAACCGCGAAATCTCTAAGGGAATTAATTATTAGAATTTTGTGCGGCTAATCACTACACCAGTGAATGGCTGATCGACTCTTTGATTGAGTAATCTAGAAATTACTTCGGCTCTTCGACTATTTTGAATCTATAATGAACCAAGATGGTAGCAGCCTATGAAATACCTATCTACTTCTGGAGCCAAAGTGGGGTATAAGACGGACCGCCCAAGGGAGTAGGGAGGGAGTGTTGACTGTTAATAGAACTGATTAGAAATACGACGTGGACTTGGCCTACAAGGCTCACAATTAGCGTCGGGCGTGTTCGCTCCCCACTGCGCTGGCAAGACGGCTAAATAATGATGTTGGTAAAAAACTTCACCGTTAAATATCATAACGAAGGCACTCAATGGTCCATTGTTGGTCATTGTGCGTGGGGTTTCAAAAACCTGACCCTCGATTTACGAGCTATATTAGAACGACATTTCATGTGTGGGTATTCAATCAACCTTCCGTCGAAAATGAGGTAAAGCACTAGTTGCAAAAATTAAAATCTAAACCTGTCTCCAAATTATGCGGGAAACTTCAGGTGATAGGTCAAGGTGACAAGAATTGATTGAACTATAGGTATTATCTTAATAATAGAGAATTAATTTGTTTATAGACTCTTTATGACTGTTATAAAAGAAAGACAATTGATGAAATAAATTAAAGACGATCGAGAAGTTCACTTTTTTGTGTCTTATTTTATTTAATCAAGTACACATTAGAATGGTCTTAGTCTTCATGCCGTAACTGGGTATCTTATTCGTATGATTAGATATTATTGTGTTACTCATTGATTATTTTTGTTACATCAATATTGTGAACATTGCATACTTCTCCAACGGCTTTTGGTTGTTATTCCTTGAATAATCAACCTATGTTTTCATGCAAATGGTCAACCTCTCCGATTCGGCTCAAAAATTTTTTTTTTGGACGTTTCATGATGTCTAGATCAAAAAAGGTCAAGTCCGTCGCCGTCCGCCGTCCACGCCGTTTTGGTAGTGGAAAATTTCTCAAAAATCTGAAATTTGGGTCAGGGGTCTGTTCCCGGCCTAGGACGGTCCTCCAGCTTTTCTGCCGATCGGACCAAATTTGGCGGGGTAGGGGTCAAAATGTGTTTTTTGAAAAATGGATTTTCGAGATTTGGAGGGCAATCTAGGCGGGTGGGGTATCATTTTCCACTAAATTTTGGACGCTGAATCAAATGAAATGGGTCCGAGAACGATCGGCACCCACCGGAAGAAGTTATGGGTCAAATTGGGTATCTACGTATTACCCATTTTGAATATTTGTTTTCGAGATTTCTGGTACCTAGGCGTGTGGGGTATCATTTTATACTACATTGTAGACCCTGAATCGATCAGTATGGGCCCTACCACGCCCACAGTTTCCATTTCCCCCATGTTTAAAGAAAAGTTTCCATGCACTTGGTCTGAGGAATGAACAACCCATGTGAAAGTTGTTGCAGTATTTTAAAATCATTCCCAGCCCTCAAATGATTATAAATGTGAAGAGAAGAGTCTGGGCAGAAACAAGGTTCCTATAAGGAACCAAAAGACTAGAATACTGGGTCTTTGGCCTTGTGACTCTCCACGAATTAGATGTCCTGAGAACTGATACCATTTCTGTGTACACTAATTTAGTTCAAGTCTTCCTCCCCTCACCACCATTGTGACAGTTCATGTAGGAGAAGGGTTTATTCAATTTTCTCAGCCCTCCAGAGGTTTAGACTACAGACAAAACAGAAGTTCCAAGATGGAACTAGGAATACTGGGTCTTCAGCTTTTCTTCCTCACCTCAAAATGCAAGTCCTTAGGAGAACTGATGTCATTTCTGTGTACACCTATAAGTTTGAGTCTTTGTGGGCCTCCATTGTGACAGTTATGGTTTTCTGGTGGGAACAGGGTTTTTGAAATTTTCTCAGACTCTAGACTCTGGACAAGAATATAGTTCCACGAAGGAAACCCAATTAACTAGGAGTACTAGGTTTTCTGTCTCTTGACTTCTCGACATGATATGAGTCCTTCTGAGAACTAATACTGCTTCTGTGTACACTTATTCAGTCCAGTCTTGTGACAGTTCTGGTTTTCTGGTGGGAGCAGGGTTTTTAAAATTTTCCCAGCCCTTGGAAGGTTCACAAATGTGAATAGAAGAGTCTGGACAGGGATATAGCTGCAAGAAGGAAAACCAATTAACTAGGAACACTGGGTTCTCTGTCCCTTGACATCTCAACATGATATGAGTCCTGAGAACTAATACCTCTGTAATTTGGTGTATACTCATTTTGTTCAGTCCTTCTCTCATCACCTGTGTGTCAGTTCCTGGTTTCTGATGGGAGCAGGTGTTTTTTTAATTTTCCCAGCCCTCAGAAGGTTTTCAAATGAGCATAGAAGAGTGGACATGAGCAGAGTTCCAAGAATGAAATAACTAGAAATACTGGGTTTCTAGCCTTTTGCCTCTCCTGACAGTATATGTCTTTCTGAGAACTGATATGATTCCATGTGAACTCTCCCCTCCACAACCTGAAGGTAGGGTCCTGCTCAGGGGTTCTTTTAAACTTCAGTTCAGTCTTCTTCCAATCTCTCTTCTTTCTACTGCTGTAGATGTGTTGTACTCCAAACTAACCTGGTTTTCCCTAATTTTTCTATTATTATTATTTATTTTTTATTTTTTTTTTTCCGCGAATTTCAGTGCGGGTTGGGCACAAACTATGAGAATATAGGTTCCAGAATCCGTCTGGTTCAGTGCTCAAATCTGTTCAAGTGAAAGTGCACATTGGTTCTGTCAGGACAGTCTAAGGATGATCACCTTCTTCTGCAAGATGGTAATTTACACTTCTATTAAAAGCTATCTTATGTTAACTCACAGAAACTTGATCAGTCCAGTTTCATTTCAAATCCAGTTTATCCACATAATGCAAAATGGACCCTCCATGGAGTTGATGCAATACATCAAGGAAGCTTGGAAAGCATTGAATTTGACCAAGCAAATCTCTTTTTTGGCTGAACTTTGACATTGAAAACGAATCTTAGTTAGTTATTCCTTGAATTATCAACCTGTTTTCATTCAAAAAGCCAATCTCTCTGATTCTGCCCAAACATTTTTTCTGGAGTGTGTAGATCAAAATTAGCAAATGTCCCTATGCCATCCACCATCCAGGCTGATTTTGGAAGTGGAGAATTTTGTGAGAATCTTGAATTTGGGTCAAGGACCCACTTCTGACTCTAGTTGTTACTCTACATTTTTCTGCCAGATTGGACCAAATATGGAGGAGGTAGGGGTATAAATGCGTTTTTGTGGAAAATGGATTTCAAGATTCTCTCTGATCCAGGCGAGTGGGGTATCATTTTCCACTAAATTTTGGACGCTGAATTGATTGGAATGGGTCCGATACCCGCCACACCCACTGTTTGATGAAATGAGTCTCCATGCGGCTGAATAACCAACCCCTGTGTAAGAATTTGCAGCGTTTTTCATGTGGAATGAAGTTGGTTTGGACGTATGGGTGGGAAACCAGTTATCGATAAATCTTGAGGAATGAGTCCTTGAGCATATAAGATGAAGGAGGAGAAGTTCCTTAGCACAAGATCTCATGGTGATTTGAATGCGCGGTGAAGCTGTGCCTGTACCCTTTACGGGGGCTGTATCAGGGAACCATCCCACGTTTAGTGACAGACTGGGCTCTTCCGTGGATTCATAATGCGACGTAAATTAGTCGTTGGAACAATCGTGATTTCTTCATTATGATGGTAATAGTGAATCAAGACCGGAGGGCACGCAGGATTAGGCTGAGATCGAGGAGGTTAAATAAGGTTTCGGTATGGGTGCAAGAGGGCCGCATACAGAGCCCCTCCCTCCAGTATTTATTTCTAGCTACAGAAATAGCTTGATTTAGAAATCAGCGCGGTCATCGCTCAGATGGTTCATGCGAGGCATTAACGGGACGCTTCCCGTGTAATTTTAAATGAGTCTCTCGTTATTATTGTGCATGCTCAAGTTTTTCGGTTTTTCGTCTGTCCGGAGAGAGGCCAAATGATAAGAAATAGTCATCCAATCAAGAATTGGATAAGTCGTCAATGAATGGGTTTTCATGATGGTGGAAAAAATTAGCACGTCTTCTCATCATTATTAAGCAATTTTAATATTTTTGAATGAGGTATGAAGAAACATGGTGAAGAATTGGATTTTACATTGGACTACCGTCGATCCACGGCAATTTAATTAAGTGTAATTTTTAGGGCATTATTACTTGGTAGGGATGATATCCTCGCATTAAAACTACCCCTTTTTGCTCGCTTTCTGTCATCAACATCAATATGGACGGAGAATTCACTTTACAATTATGCCTCAAGGGTTATATTCATGGTTCCTCCCCTTTTTGCCTTGACTCACCTAGCTTAGCTACTCAGTAGATCGTGCACTGCTCGATGCGAAATTCCTCAGAGGACTGCGGAACAGAAATGATTGTTAGTCCCGATTCTTCTTCCATTTGCTTTGCCCGATAAATGAATAGATCCAGATAATGAACGGACCGAAGTAGATTCCGAACACAACTCAGACATAATCTTTGAAAGTTTGTGCTCTTTGTAACAGGTAGTTGACCTCCAGTTGTCGAGCTACCCGTCGGGCTAAGCTTCGAAATATTATTGGAATATCTTGATCGCATCAAACTAGTGGAAATTCCCAACGGCATTGTTGAGTGCGTTGCGGGATTACATCATCTGGAATCAAGAGGGGCTGCAAAAGGTCGTTTTTGACCCGTAATTTTATTAATTGATTAAACCGAGCTGAAATGGTGGAGTGCATAAATAATCGAAATTCAACTCAATCGGGAACAACTTCATCAACCTTTAAAAGGCCTTGTGACTCACCGAGTTGGAGTTTTTTGCGAAATTGGATAATTTGTAGTGTGAGCTGGGATAATGAAGCGATGATGAGATCCTGTTGTGTTGGAATGTTAAAATGCCTATTACTAATCACATTTATTTTTAAAGTCAAGTCGATTAATTGAATTGATGTACATTGCAATCCGCAAACGTACGAGTAGTAGGTGGAAAGTTAATGGTGGAACACGTTTCTTTGGAGCTGCAGAATATAATAATAGAGACCTCTGTTAGAGAGAAGCTCTTCATTTTGTTCTATTTATACCAATATCACACCTCATTTGCAGTCACTCTCCAATAGAGTGTACTGAATCACTAGAGGTATTCATCAAATTAAAGTTCCTTTTATGGTCGTGTAAACATTACGGGATGTCCAGATAGACGGCGAACTCGGGATTAGCATCTTCTGAGGAAGATAAGCTGGAGGAGGACCCTCCGACTAAAATAAAGCATCCCCGAGAGCCCGACACGCGAAGGCAATGACCTTGGCGCCAAAACCTCGTCGACCTTGCACGTAGAAGCTGGTTCCAAAACGAAGTAATTTCCTAGGTACTCGAGGATTGCTTCCGAGCTTATAGATAGACGCTTTGTTGGTCATCCGCGGTGGTGGTTAGTTTCTCAGGAGTACGCCCGGAATTGAACCGAGAATCCAATACGAGAACGAGGTTTTCCATCCACAAACTCCATCTTCAATAATTTTCCTGAACTCCGAACCCCTCTTCGTCCGTGTATTTAATAGAAACAGAGAAAAAGAGGGAAAATGCTCCGTGTTCTCCTTGAAACTGCAACGTCCATAGACGTGAGATGCCTTTTCCAACGACAAACCCTAGATGCGCACTTAACATTACCATCTTACCAAGCCCAAGAGGCTTTCTGCGGCCCAGCGGTATTACTCGGGCTTTGAAAACCTCCTTGGTTTTCGGGAATCTAAAACCGGGACAGATAAGGCAAGCGTTGTCCTTTTTCGGTCAGTTTAGTTTGAGTGGTTTTGGACGTCACGCAATAGTTGGACTGCCGTCGAAATTTTTGAAAGCCTTCGTATCTTTGAGCGTCTGAGTGGTTGGATAGCATCAACAGTAGACTATGAGAGAACTTCCTAGTCAAAGTACTGAAAAAAATCCTAAAGAAGATTCCACGCAATTGAATTCCTACTGAATAGTTTTAAGAACGGACTTCTTGATGATATCTTGCGATTTCGGAACAAACGGACCAGTCGTGGTTTTTGGGTGTATCTTCTCTCTTGTTTTATTGTTGTGGCTGTGAAGTCACAGATGTATAGGTATAGGACGCAATCCCGGATATAAGGATCTGATTTAATTAAATAATTCATCGCTCAACATACACTTAATTAACTAGATAGCCAATTCTTCAATTATGTGCTATTCACGTATTGGAAAATCTTATTTTTTTAGTTGGTTTGGCTAATTCTCGAATTGGTCTGGAAAAATCTCAAATTGGTTTGGAAAATTCTCAACTTGACTTGGGAAAGCTGTATAAAACTGAAGAAGATCATCTCTACTGACTACTAACTCTGTTTTGTACCTTTTAGGTAAGCTCTTCCGCACAATTGAGGTCTGAATTTCAAATTCGTATATCGACGCAAGTGAGTGAGTAGAACTTCCGTAGCTTGTAAAACTGCCACATCTTACATTCAATCTCTAATAGGGAGCTAGCTAGTCGTGCGGGGTTTTCCCGCGTATATGTGGAATCGAGGTGAATTGATTTAAATGGGTCTCGGCCCAATGGTTGCATACCTAAGAAAGTATGATTAAAACAGGTATTCATTCTTTTCTTTTTTAAGTTGCCATTTTCGGAAAAATGAGCGTTGGGCGTTGCCACGCGAGCACATTTCCGCGCCCATCAATGGAATCATCGATGTATAGATTATTAGTCTCTCTGTCCACCTCATTGTCTAATATTAAAAAGTCATCCACGAACATCGAGTTAATTTTAATTTTATTTCAATCACCAAAGAATTAAAAGAGACACTGTTCATTACTTCGCACGGTTAACCTATACCAGCTAACTTCATTATTTTGTATAAATGAAGTGAAAGTCGAAGAATACTTAACTAAAGTGAGAATATGATACTCGTCGGGCGCTGCACCTTGCAGTTAGAGCAAGGAACTAATCAGTATAACCCGACCTGGTCCGGTATTTCGCGATCTCGAAACCTGTTCTCCCCTTGTTCGGACATGAGCTTACCATTTCTCACTGAGCAGTGACAATACATTGGAGTTGCGACAGCTTGGCAAGAATCAACATTCAACTTTAGTGGTTGCCAGAGGATAATCACTACTTTATTAAATCCGCAAAAGGGAATACGCGTGTAACAGCTACAGGTATAACAATGTCACACTAAGTAACTTTCACGTAGTGTTGGTGTTAGTCGTTTTAGAAGGGAAACAAATCATTAATTTTATTATCATCCCGTACCTACTTAATATTCAATACGTAGCCATATGGGTTCTATTTAGCATTTGTTAAATTAAATTTGCGATTTGCAGCGTTCAGGGTTCCCTCTGATGATTACTTCCGTCATGTTGGAGTTAAGCGGTCACTGTTAATTGAACTTTTACATTTTGAATGGCTTTGATGACCCCACTTCACTCCCCCACTTGAAAACTGTTTGTTTTTGTCTTGAAGTTCGAACAATAATGGGCGTGGTTTGATCCACTCAACCAAATGGAAGACCACCCGGTGCTCTGCGGGTCTTTTCAAGCTTCGTCGCCTCTGAATGTCGAGACTCAGGGCTGCCGAAAAGAACAGGACCGAGTAGGATGACCGGTTTGTGTGGCGTATAACGAGTTACCTGCCGCCAGCTTATTCATCTCGGAATATTTACGATACCGAAGAATCGTGTTGAATATGGACGATTATCTAATGAAGTCGACTGGTGAGGATTCGGTAGTTTACGGAAAAAATCTCGTTGTCTTCATCTTTATTGACATAAAAATAGCGAGTTGTGTGATGTGATATTTCCTGATTCAATTCCCGTCTATCAATAAAAACTAACATTAAGAAATTGAATCAGAAAGGCTGTAAGCCGATGACAGAATTGACAGGACTCTTCATATAATACTACTAGATGTTCTGTAAAAATTGTAGAAAGCCTTCTGTTTTCTTGGCGCCTGGCGGCTATGTCTATTGCCTACGTTTACTGTGGCAAGTTTAATCAATCTCAGAGGGCCTTCGGTATCAGTGGAATTCGAACCAGTAAGGAAGGTTTCTTCAAAGCACAAGCTTCAAGATTCCGACGGCAAATGGTTAAAAGCGGCACGAGTCCTGATGATTAAAGAGTGCCCAATGAGGTTATTGATGGCTTAGTCAGTTTTAAATACAGATCAGTCGATTTTTGGACCCGGCCGCCATCAATAATATTATTTTTGGACATTTATCGATCAAATTTCTCATCAGTCTATACAGAGATTAATTAACATGAGGCTCTTGAGTCGAGTGGTGGGAAAAGAATTTGCATACTTAAACGTTTAGCTAATGGAGTTTTAGTAATTTCTGGAGACCTTGCTGTGCCCACATTCCCACCAGATTGGAAATACATTAGACTTAACCTAATTTTTCATGTTATGGAAATTTTATATAGAATACCGTTCAATCATTTTGACGGAATACGTACCTCCGTATTCAGTGGTGAGGAAAATAATCAATCTTTACTCCCTCAGAAAAGTATGCATATTAAGAGACATCACATCATACATGCTATCATGCATACAAATCGATGATCAGTTTATGCCAGCGGAATATCTACATTTGGTTGGAAAACTTTTCATAAATTAGGAATCCCTTGTTTTCTTTTTCGATATTCTAATCGAACGTAAAACTAACCCATAAAATTGATGGGATGAGCCTTAATTTTTACCTTCGCAGGCCACAACCTGTACGAGGGGGGCTCCTTGTGAGTTCATTGGGGATTTGATTGGATTCTGTTACACCAGATTAATTTATTACAGGTTGAGGAAGGCCATTAAGTGTAACTTTATAATTTAGAAATAATTTCGTGGGTTCTGAAAGACGGATACGTCGCACACATTTTATAGTTTGCCGATAGTTCAATCACATAGCAGAATCATTCAACACTTTATATCGGTTTTCAAATGACCTGTGTGATGATCATGTTTGTTTGGGACGGAGTGGAAGGAGGTAACAAGAGAAAGGGTTTCATTCTGTAAGTGTACTATGATTTACCTGAAGGATAAAACATTACATGATTGACGGCCCCGAGGAATTAAAAAAGTCAACAGAAAGAGAACTTGCTTTAGAGCTGCTCGTGAGGGACCGGGTGGACATTCCTCTACAACTTTTGGAGGGATACAAAAACAGACCTTTTTACCAAACTGGGAGTAAAGGCTGAGCGAGTTTTTAGATTCTCCGCCCGAGAACGAAAGAGTAAAGATTTCTCTCCAACAAAATTTGTTCTAAACGTCTTTAGAGATCGGAGAATAAAATTGATTGGGAGGACGCGGTTTTCCACTTTACATTTATATCCACGGGAAGCTGAACCTATTCTTTATCCGAGCAAGTCTTACCGTGAAATGTTCATACTGTTATTGCATTTTTCAACAAAGAACGTTAATAAGGTAAAATATAGACTTTTATTAAACATGTGCTCCCACGTGAGACCAGAGCAATATTTTCACCAGAGCATTTCGTCAATAACCATTTTTCAATAATTCATCAATTCAATCCATCAAAGTCTGAAAATTGGAGTGGAAAAGATATTAATCTTATCGAATGTATTGTTACAAATACCATTGTATATATCGATTGTGCCGACATTTGTAATTTGGCACTTAATGCCCAAGAAAGCATCATAATTTGTTTTTGTGTCGGTTTTGAATTTATCGTGGTTATGTTTGCATAAAGGATCAGTTCTTATTTTTTACCCTAAGTGGTTGAGCGGTAATTATGATCAAAACCCATCAGAAAGTGCTTCTCTTTTCAATATGCACAATTATGAATAATTATGTGCGCCCGTCAAATCGCACAGCAATAGTTCAAAATACGAGCGGTCATCAGAATGACGTGCTATGAGAATGAAGCGATAAGTAACGATGAGGAACGAGCCAGGAAAAGGCAATTTGAATTCAAACAGCTCTTAGACCTGAGCTTCGTCTAAATCCACTCATCAAATCTGCATTGATGGAGAACCAATGCCCATAACCAGTCGTCGTAAATAATCCCTCGGCTCCCTCCCATGGCTTCGGACTATTTAGGTGTGTTGACTCTATTGTCGGTTTTGATGCGCCTCGGGAAAGGAAATAATTTGCAACAATTGCTGAAATCGGGAGATATTTAGATAATAAATTATCCAGGTTTTTTCTATTCATTCATCTCTTCCTCGTTCATGTTCTTGCTTGCCAACTGAACTGAACAAATCACGGGTCGTATGTTTATTGAGAAGTATCGCCATGACGCAGGGTTTCCGTCATCCACTTTGAACGTGTTAATTCTCTGTTCCTTGGTAATTTTAATTCTTCTCAAACTTACGTGTATCATTCGGTTGGCACGTAGTGTCCGGTGATGCGTAACAACCTACAATGTGATCGAGATGGAAGTTTCCTGATTACTTTATCTCGATATTACATCAATGGACACTTAACTTCCGCCAACTCGCACTGCCACAGAAAATCGTGATGTCTTTCTCACATTCCATCCCTAAGATGAGGCTCGTCTCATTAATTATGTTCCCGACGTAACCGGTTCGAACCCCGCGATACGCTTCTCTTGCAGCATGAAACCAGATTGATTAATTATTTCAAAATGATAATTTACAGACCGCTCAGACAAGGAGGGAAACTCATGGCTATCTTTCTTTCGGGTTGTCGAGGCGTGATTTATGTACGACATGGGTTTCGCGACAGAAGTGATCATTGCTGGTGCTGCTGGTTGAACCGGTGCTCTCTCAAGTCGACCGAGCCTCACATAATTTTTGCTTCCGCGAGCCGTAGACTGACCATATCGGGAGAAGAAAGTCATGCAACCGGATGAACATTAGCAGCAGAGATATGATTTAAAATTCGCGCCTTACATCTTCAGTTACTCAGTAGAGGAAGTAATATTCCTCTGATAACCACGAACCATATTTTTAATTTTAATTCTCCTCCATTAACGAAATAACAGCTGCATGTGGGTTATCTATGAACTTCGCTCACTTTTCTGTGGAATTTCAGGTAATGGATTGACTGCAATAGTTGAATCTCTGTACGCTCCAATTTAATGAGTTTGATTCAAAACAAGATTAAAGAAAATATATATTCAGAATGCGAGCGCACGTTGGAAAGCCATGATCTGTTCAGGAAATAATAAATTCGCAACTTCTCAAAGGCTCTTTACACACCCTGGTGTGTTCCATGCAAAAGACTGCATCGCAATGTTAATTGAGGATATAATTCTCCGATTCATTTAATACATGCCGCTGCAAATTTACCTAATTAATGCGTAGGCTGCGTAATTTTGAATCGTTACAGGCAGACCAAGCTTTTCCAGCATATATTTGCTATTGGCGCGCATTAATCACATTATCGATACGTAGTTTACCTCGAGGAGCAACTCTGATGGACGATTATTGACCTAAGGCGTGACATAACTTAGACGTAGGCTGTATCACCCGTATACGCCAGGTTAATCTTGAAACGTCACAAGTCTGCATTCTTTGAGAACTCAATAAAATCCAACACAAACTCATTGTAAGAAATTTCTTTCCCTCAATACAAAGGCTACCCGTGGTTGATCCCTACTAATCACTATTCGGAGTGGCTTCTGTAAACCAAATTCTTTTTGTAATGGGACAGTACGCAATATGTTTCATTTTGATAGGTTACGATGAATCGGTTCTCATCACGAAAGAATTCAGGTTCTTAAGCTGTAATTAAAACTTGAGGTCCACTGCGCTAACATTTAAACCAATAGCTGACCGCAAGGATCTTCAAATTAGTGGCGGTCGATCCCAACCCAGTAGGTGAGGGATTTAATAGGATTTATGCTTTATGACTCGAGGGCAATGCTATTTACGAGCTTGAAACGTAAATTTATTAATACCTTCCACTTTTCTCACGAAACTAACAGCTCGCTGTTTGACTCGTTAGAGTTAGACTTTTTTGAAATTAAAGGAGTTTTTATTCTCGTAACTCATCCATTCTGGGGGATCAATAAATTTTAAAATAATGCGAGAGTTGAGATGATAGGTTGGATAACTGATAAATAGCTTCATCTCTTTAAGGCTGTGAATCGTCATGTAAAAAGCTTCAACGTTGGTATTCGCATCATAAACCACTTTTAGTGGCATTTCAGTTGATTTTGTTTTCAATTTTGAGAATCAATCACGTGCTGATAAATCGGGTAAGGTGAATGTCATTATTCACCGAATAATAATGTGTCTTATTATTATTTATATTATTTTTTAACGGCGATAGAATTCAATGTAGACACTCAGATAATTTATCCATTTGTTTGAGACCGTGCTTCTAGACTGCTTTCCTTAGAATGAATTAAGAATAAATAAGTAAATAAATAAATAATTAAAAATAAACGTTGTAATATTGGGAAGGGTTAACAATTTGTACAGAGTGGTTAGCAGCCTTTTAAAGAAGAGCATTACTCACGGCGCCAACCAATTCAAGTTGTTACACCAAGCATTGAACACCGTGCATTTATGAAAAGCGAATGCTCGTAAAAAAGGCTTAACCGCCAAGTAGGCATCTTATTGATGAGGGTTTGGTGCTAATTGACCCTCCATTAGGAGCCGTTGCGATACGATCGGTAAAGTGTTCACGGTAAAGGATATAAAAATAAAAACTCGAGACCGAACCAGTCCCACCTCGTCAGCAACTTGTCAATGCGCTTTCGCATCAGCTCCAGAAAGGCGTAGGACTTCTTTTTTTCTGTCTGAAGGGTAGCGAATCTTCCGATATAGCAAATTCATAAGTGCGCTTGCCAACGGGTTCTGTAATTGTTAGAAGTCATCTTTCCTTTATGGAACTAGGGACCTTGATATCTATCACTCAGCCTGTTGGTAGGATCGATGAAAACTGGTATGCGAGACTTAGTCTGTCCAGTTTTTCGTACAAATGGCACAAGTCGATCTTATCCGAGAACGGAAAGAGGCTGTTTTGATCAATTCATATCCAGTTAGTTGGTACGTTTTCCAGCATATCTCATTTTTGTTGATGCACGGATTCCATATCGATTCAAGAATATTTCTGTAATTCTGTACAGAACACAGTCTTTCATGAGTTCGTATTGTTCCATCTTCAAACATGCAATTTTCTCAAGTTTAGAAAACAACCTTCAGTGTATGAAGTGAACGAATAACAGTGAAACAAATTAAGTATATGAAGAGTCCACTATTTTTACATGCCACGGATGGTGTCGCTGTAAGATATATCCTCATTCAGTTCCTCTAAGCATATGATTAGTTTTAGTAACGGGTTGTCAAGTATTTGATAATGGCAGGGACCTCTTGCGGGCAACCTATAATCCCCCAAAATTGAGCACTACTAAAATACGACAAGGGAATCTATTTCAGGACTGGGAGTTTGTATCTAGTTGAGTGAGGTTTGAAGTCTCGGGAAAAAAAGCGATGTTTTTACAGGTATTCAAGAGACGCCCAGGTTCGTATTATACGCCCGGTAAGATTCATATAATTAAGAGTACCCCCGACCCGTCAGGGGATGACTCAGCCGGGCATCGTAATCGGCATGATTAGGATGGGACTATTTTCGGATGGGAGCCCGAGAAAATAATCAGCCTTCGCAATCTCTCGTGTGAAGTGAATTGGCCGCTTCAGAATTGGGGTACTTTTTTTTTGTGAAGAACTACTATACGAATTGCTCAATCCCTGGATGAAATTATTTTATCCTCGCTGAAATAAGTTAGAAAGTAACGAACGAAACTAAACTTCATCATTTTTGCGCCCGTATCCGGTCTACCTTAATAACCAACCTTCGTATTGCATGTATGACTCTTGGAGTAACCTTGTACTCCTGTTCTGTATTGACTATCAAAGGGCTCTAGCCGACTCTACATCTTCAATGAATAGTTGGAGAAACTATCTACTTTTATTTGATTTAGTGTTTCTCAAAAAGGATGAAATACAGCGCATCCCCAGTCATCGGACGAACTTTTTTGGCAAGAGCTTTGCAACTCGAGGGGTAAAAATCTACAGTGAGAATATTGACCTGCTTAACTCAACCTTGAAAAAAAAGGCGTATTCAAGGACAAATTTAGAAAAATGTTGGGGAGTGAATATCTTCACAAGTGTGAAAACAAGTGAGGTCCAAAGACGCAGTAAGTTTTTGGTAATTGACCATAATTTATGAATTTTGTTATTAATATCTCGATGGTGTTATTCATGTTTCTGTTTGTTGGTTGAGTCTTTGGAGAAATTTGTATTGTATTTTTTTTTCAAGGTAGGTGGCAGAGGAGAATATAGCCCTAGGTGCTGCCGCCTACCCCGATCGCAAAATCAATCAATCAAACCTAACGGCCACAATTCGGGAATGACATGTTATGTACATATTATGTAGAAATTGCCCAAATTTGGAAAGAAATAGGACTCGTGATAAGTGAAGGAGGCATTGAGAGAGGTCTGTCAACCCAGCTGGCTAAAGAACAATGAAACGTTACTATCACACCGATCTGAGGGATGAATACTCAATCGCATACACATTAAATAAGTATATTAGAAAATAATTTATCATTAAAAGGAGAAAACTAAGAGAAATGAATAATTTCTTAAAAATCAGGGAGAAGTGGTGTTCGTGTGTGGTTTTGCAATAGGTTCTTCTGACTCAGTGTTGCTGAGGGTGTCGATTTCAGATTTCATATTATAGCCAAATTGTCCCGTTTTCGGTGAAATCACGCTCTCCTCACTGACTCCAACTCAAGATTACAGCTTTTGGGTTCATTTTAGTGAAATATGTACTCCTGTGTTTGTATTGTAAAAAAATTTAGTTTTCCCTTCAATCATTCACTTCTCAAAGTGAATAGGTCCAAAAACGATGGAGAACTCCGTCCGTGGTATTGAAAAAAACCGTTGGAAAAACAAAACATTCTGAAGTTTTGCACCTTGACATCAATGGGGTTCAGATACTGCCTAACTTTTGTCTACTCCCGATCGCCGCACGTGGAGACAGTACAATGAGTATTTTGAAATTGGGGTTTTCGGAATTTCCGACTAACCAGGTGCGGGGGGTTTTATTCTACAGTAAATATTGGACGCATAATCGATTGAGATGTATTTTGAACTGACTGCCGTAGACGGAGACACAACATAATTGAAAATTGTTGAATTGTTTACAGGCTTTCTTTGTTTTCGTTACTTAATGTTCGAGGCCTTTAATGGTATACGTTTTTTTATACCTCTAGAATTTTTAAAACAATCATTGAATAGTTGGTACTTTTTTCAAGTGCACCTTTTTGTCACAACATATTTCCTCTGATAATTTCGCTTTCGTCGCCCTTGGTTGTTTCCTGGTACGAGACCCCCAAGAGCACATAATATACAAGTTGTTCATTATCTCACAGGCGCTGACTGACAGCATACTTTTCATGATTAAATATCCATCAAAATTTTCCATTTTTTATTACGGGATGCGTTCACGTTCAGGGATGAATACGTTCACATGTGCTGAAATGGTTCCTAGTGTCCGTAACAACGTATCATCATGATCACCAGAAAAAACTGGTTCATAGTGAAAACAGGCATGCGCCTGGAATATGTTCTTGTTTACATCATCTTTCACAATCCATCACATGATATGTGATTATTTTAATTATTTATTGAATGTTGACTGATATTTGTATGTTCGGTGATTTGCATTTAAATGGGATATTTAGCGGCCGTTTGCATCTCTTATCCCTGAATACTGCGGGCCATTTTTCGCGAATGATTTCGGGGTCTTCTTACCTATAAATATACTCCACGTCGTCGCCAGTGATTTGACGGCTTCTATGGTCGGTGCTTGGCATAAATTATCTGTGTACACGTGCGGTACAATGTCTTATACAGCTTCAAGTATGAAAAAAAAAAAAAAAAAAAAAAAAAATTTCAAGTATAATAGTGCCCACGCCATAATTTTAAAAGGAAAAAGAACAATTTATTCAAATTGGACCCATTTTAGGGGCGTAACAATTCTACGTCATGCTCTTCCACCTCCATAATCCAGACTGTAATCTGTTTCTGATTATATCTAGATTATTTATGAGGCATTCGGCGATCCAATCAAGGATATGTTTAAAGCCTCATTTAAAAATTTAGGAAAAATTGTATTGTATAATTTGAGAGAACAACTATTGAAACTCTTTATTGACCAACTGCGATGTGGTACTCTCCTGCGTTCGGAACTAACAATAAAAAAACTATATAAAAATATAATAATAATAATAATAATATATATAAAACAATAAAAAACGAATTCTTTCTTTAGAATAAGATGGTTTGGAGAACGGCATGAGTCAATAATTTGACTCTAGCCGTTATTTCTGTGGAATTAGATTCCCACGCATCACATTGCTTACTGATCAGCAGTCGCTACCAAGTTTTTTTTCCTTTCAATCAGACCTCTTGGCAGCCACTTGGCCTCGTGCCTCAACTAATGTGTTTATTAACCCCGTGGGGACTTACAAGTGAGTGTTTTGGACGTATAAATTAATTCCATTATATTCTAATCACGGAGGGCCAATCGCCTTGACGCGACGTGCTTCAATCCGCTAATCCACTTCAGCAAAACTCCAACTCGGGCGAATCGGATCTCCCTCGGAAATAGATTCTGCAGAATAAATATTTCATGAGATTGGAGATTGGATAATGATTTATATATAATGATGTGCTATTATATATGGTAGGTCGATTCAACATTATTGACTGGACACCAAGCGCCAACATGGCGGTGAGTTTCTCGTTAAAACCACGTGTAAAACCTAGAATGCCAAGGACATGATGACAGCGAAAAACTTGTTTCAAACAAAGGTGACCTTGGGTGTAAAATCGACCAACAGAACTTTCAGTACCTGCTACTCTGAAAAAAAAGCTGTCCATCGAACCTTTCGCACGTGTCGACTTTTAATAAAATTCCCAACAGGCCTATATTGGAACGAAGGACGACCTCTATCAAAGTATTCGAATAAATGAATTATTTAGGAGATTCGCCAAGGACGTTTTTTCTACTTTTATCAAACTGTTTGAGAGAAATAGAATATTTTGCGTATACCGTAAGTACGGCAATAATCAAACGTAAATAACTACTTCTTAGATGGATGCGCAATGTGTAATTGTGTGTAATGTTGAAATTGAGGGAGAGACGAATATAATAGAGTTTATTCAAATATTAATTGAAACTCCTTCAAGCAGTCAATCGCTTTGACGTGTACTTTTTTTCCAGTGTATCCGGCCGATCCTTCAGGTGACCGAGTTTTGAGGAATCTTGAGTCTAATCGGATAATTTTGACGTACGAACATGGCTTTTCCCTCGTCTTTCTTGATGCATAGAATCTGCTTCAGAAATGTGAGCATCTTCATTTCAGAAGTATTTGGCCTGGAGCAGATAGACTACTCGTTCCATGTATTTAGTACCAAAAATTTCATCCTGAAGGGCAAAAAATTAGTAATTGGGGTGAAGGGTAATCAAAAACATTTGACATTTAACTGCCTGACCGACTCCATTCTGGTCTCAGTTGAACCGAAATTGCACATGTTTTGGAGTAGCTTGTATGCCTATATTCTTTCATTCGGAATCGATTGAAATTCAATATTTGATTGCACATGTACTAACCAGGATGATCACGGACCATATTAAATACCGGATGTATGACTGACATACTTGCTTTGCGCGAGAATCCTAATCGTCTGCATAGCAAGAAGAAAATGCACGTGCTTACTAAAAATATTCTTCAGAATAACTTTGTCAAAAGTTCGTTACCGCCTGGTTTTCATTTAACGTGAGTAGTGATGTGAAAACGCGGAGTGCAAGTCATCATCATTTTTCGTCATTTTTCAATCCATTCAATCACAGTTTACTCACTTCAGCCTCCGTGCCTTCATCACGTATTCCTTATTCTACCCCCTACTGGAATGGCTGATTCATGCAGCTTGTTTTCCACTGCTTCTGAACTAATCGCTAAATCAACGTTGACTCTCAAGAACCTGTTATTCAACTTGTCTAAGTTAATGTTGTGCCAACGAACTACATTTATAATTCATCTTCAATTTTATAATTTTATGCTGTGCTAGTTTTTGCAAGTTTATGGGCGATCACATTTTTAGCACTTTATGCTGTATTCTTTATACAACTCGTGTAAAGCGAGTCACATAATAAAACGAGCAAAAACTGTCTGTATTATTAGCGCTTTTGGATTCCGTTAGTTGTTATATGAGTTGGTTGCTTTTTCCGCTTCATTTCTTCATTTACGTTATTAGTACGTCAAGTCTTTTTCTCCATCCTAGCCCTGGAGATCAATAAGAACATTTTAATTAACTTTTCCTTTTTCAGTTTAAAAATTCGGACGTATACTTTTACCGTTTTCTTCAGGTTGGTAACGCATAGTTAGAATCATGCGATCAAGAGAGGCGTCATATTATGATCCTCTGGTTCAAAACAGGTCCCAAAGACGTTTACGCGTCACAGCTGGAAATCGCTTTTCGGTTTGGACAAACAATGTAGTCCATTAGTGAGGAAAGTGGCCACGAGAGCCTTCGACATCTTTCTTCGAAAACTTCCCCCCAATATTAGAAGCTCCCGTGGGCTCGTATACCTTCAACGAGATCAGACGAAACCGGTTGCCCGAGCCTCCCAGACGATTAGGAATCTTCCATTGAAAAACCAGGTAAAACTGGAAGTCCACTAGAAAGACCCATGCTACGATGAAACCCAATCGACTAATGAATTCATACCAACCTCACTTTTAGAACGCACTAAATCAATGGACAATGAGTAGAAAAAACCCATTGCAATACGAAAAAGAAGATCCGCATTCACAATTTAATCAAGACGCTCAGAAATTGTCGGATTATTTTCCTGCCTCCAGGATGTGGCCCGGCCATCTAAACAAACCTTTACCAGAATCAATTAGTGATAATATTGAACGTTATAATATATCGACTGAGGGCGCTACTGCAGCAATACAGGTTATGAGTAGCTCTCTGGGGAATGAAGATAGTCAACATCTCGGAATATAATCTACTTCGTCATTATAAAAGTTGGGTAGATATCAATGTGATCCGTTTTATAGTTCATTTTTTATATTGAGATGAAATGATAATCAATGTGCGGTGATGAGAAGAAGACGAAAGATTTCGGAAACTGTTGAAATGTTAGCCCGTCCTGCGAAGTGGCTGTTGAAGTTTTTGAACGATAGAAACAGAGCTTAGAAACACCTTCCTTCTCATCTTTCGTACAACTTATCTGGCTTCGACTCAGGTTTGGTTCAAAGGAAACGCTCTTTGTAAGTCCAAGTGCAGCTTGGTAATACTCGGTAGCAGGTGACATCACCGGACACCTAATTAGAGCTCGTGTTTCCGTTGACCCCCTCATCGATTGCTTTGGTGTCGAGTTTCACGTGAGGGTGACAAATTTTGGCTCTTGGAAAGGAGAGAGAGCTGATATTTTGATAGAATCCTACTTTCTTTAGGGTGCCTCGAGGCAAATATCCTGCAAGCCAATAGACTTCCATCAGATAACTACTCACACATATTCCTATAGACATCGAAGTTGAACAGAAACTGGAATAAGATGAGCCTCACGCTAATACGATCAAGGATCGCCTAACAATATTGTATGGAAAAACGTAAGTTTTAATTTGAACTGTAGCTCTGTCATAACACCCACCCCCATCGTCGACGTCCAAAAATAGGAGAGAAAAAACGGCTTCCCGTGTAACATCGGACGTTGAATCGATCGACATTGAACCCGAATTCTGAAGGTTACCTGGAAGATACTTTATTCGTTAGAGATATCGGATTAAGAAACTATCGCGATCAAAGTTCCATTTTATCTTCTCTTCGTTGCTTCAAGTTATCCTTACAACATAAAAACATTTCCATCTAAAGAAAGAGCGTTTAATTGCCTTATAAATAAGTGTGAAATGCGATGTGTACGTGCTCTGCAGAACATGGACTTGATTGAACTAGTAGAGCTGGAAGCCCTCCATGCTGATTTACAATCACGCGGAAACTCAGTGCATCCTTGATGAAGCAATGCTACGTGAGGGACGTAGTCCGCGGTTAATTGATAGTTCGTCACGAAATCAAAAACTGAGGATGTTACTGAAGAAAATTAAGAAATAACGGATTTTTGGAAGCCTATTATCTAGTCGACGTTTCACAGTGTGAAGAGTGCAGCAACATGGCCTGAAGAAAAAATTTGACAAGATGATGAGGGTTAAGGGGTGTGATTTTATTCTCGGGAGGGATCAAGGGAGATCAAGGCCGCCGGTAAAACATGAGAACGGTGGTCGGACATTGAGATTCTCTTCTTGACTGGATTTTTACTTCACGTCTCTCAAGATCGTACCTATCGTTAATCGAAGTAAAGAGGAAAAACCCTGCAAATTCTTCTTCATTGGTATTTTTAAGAGTAATGCCGTAACAAATCTATCAACTAATAATTATTCAATTGATTAATTTTCATCATCTAAACGTCTACTCAACAGACCACTGATCTCTAGGAATTTAGCATTTTTTACACTAGGAAATAAAATAATCTTTCAATTTCTTTATTTTTGGTTCCTTCTGTAAAGATTCTAGTAGGGCTCCTTCTCTTAATTAACGAAAATGATGGATGAGACGAATCAATTTGAGCGCCTGCCAAACGAACATCGCTTGCTGAACAGCTTGCTCTCATTCGGCTCGACCGGTAATCAAACTAATTAGAATACGACGAGCATAGGATTAGAAAAAATTTCTGACTCGAGTCGACTTGAGATTTTCTTATGTGACTTAAGGACATCAGAAACGTTGCAGACAGCGGACTAGATCTTGAAATTAATCAAGACTTTATTATAAACAGGAAAAACGCTCGCTTATTGAGTGATTTACTTGCTACCACGTGTCTAAAAGTGATTTATGAGCCTTCTCTCACAATTTTTCTTTCAAGCTCAAACATTCATGAGAGCGATTCCAAACTGACATTGGAATTATACCGTGTGCTTTTTTCTAGAGTAGAAAAAATAAGTTTTTTCTTCCAGGATAAATAGATCTTATCTATTTTAGTTAGTAGAGCTATTGATATCATGACTTTGTAGGCAAACCGTTGTGAATAAGATATACCTAACGCTGTACGTTTAAAACAAAATGATGAAAGAGTCACGCTTGAAATGGTCAAGTCCATTCACGGATCTTCCATTCATCTCACCCAACTTCGCTCAAACGCAGAAAGATCAGCGCAATCCAAAATAATGTTTCAATTAAAAATGAAATAAAAAAAATCAAATACAATTAAGAATGACTGAGTGTCTTTACTAACGCTGATGATGAAGACGGTAGGTAGATAAATGACGAGGAGTATTTCAAGGCCTCTTATTGCAAAAGAACCGACCAGTTTGTTGATTCAATAGATTTTTCATAAATAAATTGACCCTTCCACTCGAATAATGAGCATAGAACGTTCAACTAGCAATCGATTTTGCATATCCCACGTCTTTCAACATTCATTAAATGCGAAGTTGTAAACCTCAAGTAGATAGGTCAGATCAAAATATGATCCTGTCTTTGTGAATCCTGTTCACCTATTCCTTCTGAGTAGAAATCCTGTTCCTTCTAGTTTGTAGAAAATGTATTTCGGCATTTGCCAGGAGGAAAATATGAGTTCTGCATATTCCCAGCTAAATTATAAGAGCCCCTTCTGACGTCACGCCCCTCAGGAAGTAATGGCCACGGCCTCCTTGATAGTGTTACCAACACAAGAAAGAATGTTCCTGATTGATTTTGTGTGTAGTGTTCTTGTATGTGATAACCCCTTCAATGTCATTTAATGGACATATGTGCAGTGGTGGTAGTTGGAGAATATCAAATGGTTGCTGTGGCAAGGTGCCACCTGTCCCCAAAGCGTCGCTGTTTCAAAAATTGAAATGTGAACATGAATAATGTAATATCTTGAAATATGTTGAAAAATGAATATGTGAAATGTGGACTGATTAAAAGAGGCTGTTGCAATTTTAGTATCCTAACCGAAAACCAGCCCAGACTGATCTTAGCGAAGTAAATGAGGAGCAATGTCAAAAGAATGAATATAGGCTGCAGTGCTGCCACCTCGTAAAATTTTGATACCGTTCAAGGAATAGGAAAAACTCCTTCCCATACGAGGAACGTTTGTATCGCTGGAAAATATTGTTTTAATAAACTCGTAACAAACATTGGAGTTATCGATGTTGTGCTTATTATTTCACGAGGTCCAATTCATTGCATACATGATTGCTCTTGGAAAATGAAAGTTTTGTTAAAAAATAATTGACCAAATGCAACATATTGTGAACGATTTATCAGTACAAATAGTTGACATGGCGCTTCATTTCAGCACTCTCATTGTATGTCTGTGAACCTGCCCTATCATCTTTTGCAATTCATTGTTTTATGATCTCAACAGATACAGTTTTGACGTGGGAAGCAACATCATGGTATTTTTAGTATAACTTTGAATATCAGGGATTCGAGATATGGCGTATGTCCATAAACGGAATAAGACGAGTAGGTAACGTAATAATCAGCCGATTCATATTCATAAACGGCTCAACTTCTCGACACGAAATAACAAGCGGGTATTCGAGATCATGTTTTATTGGTTTTTATTTGAGGGGTTTTATTTTGAATCTCGTTTTACTACCATTTCGTTGGTCTTATGAAAAATGTGTGAGATGTAACGAACAACTTTCATAGAAGAAAGTCGTCATCACCCCACGAGACCGTAAATATCCTCGGCTTAACTTCGAAATACGTAGGAAGAAGGACTCTACCCACTTGATTTTACATGCAAACCACTCGATTTTCACTTCCTTAGATGACTTTTGGGACCGGTAAGCGGTCACGAGCCACCCGCGCTACCAATACCATAGTGAAGGGCCGTTAGACTGCAATCAAATGAATTTCTCAATCCATTTCGGTCAGAAATCAATTCAGCATTGAATTTGCAGCACTCAGGCACATCGTATTCAACAGATTATAAACAGAAATGTTTTTGAAGGTCTTGGACTCAGAAAAACCGGAATATGTCCTATCATCGACTCGTTATTGTGAAGAAAGTCGAAACAGATTCGTTAATGTTTGTGCTTCAATTTGCTCAAAAATTGGAAATTTCACTTGTAATTTGTGTTTCAAAGCCTCTTAAATGACATCTGTTCCACTCCAAGCTGACCAGTTTTAGTTCAAAATTTAGGGATCATGAGGACTACGAGGACTAAGAGTCACGACTAAGTAGTAAGTCAATAGTAGTAAGAGGACCCTAATGGATTTTATGTTATATTGGATGAACGCTGGTCGTAATAGTAAACATTTTTAGTGTTCCTCATACAGAGAAGCGCATCATTGTTCAATGTCTGTGATATAGCTAACTAGTTGAAATTAGACGATTATTTTGTTAATAAATAATTGTTATTGTCAAGTTACCCCTCTTGATCCGTTGTTAACGTTGTCCATTGTGAGTAGATCGGTTTGGGACTCATCTGAAACAATTCAGCGTCTACAATTGAAAGGAAAAGGTAGTTAAAAATTGAAAAATGAAATAAAATTCAAAAATCCTTTTCTCTTTTCGCTAATATCTTGAAAGATGAGCTCCGTGGCGATCGAGATGGAAAAGAGTTGCACCAAATAGGTGCTTGGACAGAGTTTTGTGAAAAACTCAACATTTACTCCGCATACCTCTTCACGTTCAATCTGTGGCAATGTCAGCCATAACAATCATGATCGGAGAATTCTCATTCGATTTCGGTTTCGGATTAACGACTCGCCTCTACCTTCTTAGTTCACAAATTGTGTTCATTTTCTTGATTTCGGTAAAGGTATCCCTCAAGCTTGGCCCGTCTACCGTGGGTTTTAGGATGTAACGCCATCCATGTTATTGTTGAGCACGCCAGGCGTCCCGCTGACACCGATTGTTTCACCACAAATCGAAAGTGTTCACCAACCGACCATTAAAAGTTGAGTGCGTGTTAGCGGCTTGTTTCATTGAGTCGATCCATTAGTCTTATCTGATCCACGACGGCTATTCGACGACAACTTTAATTATTCTTCAATAAATCCTACTTGCTATATATACGGATCTTCTCTATGACCATCCTCCACACTACATTGTGGAATGTCTCGCATGCGTTTACTTAGTGCATCAACAGATGACATCCAGTGTATTTTACAAAGCTGATCATACTCATAATATTTTCTCGGATAAGTAACGCTTTTGATATATGATATGATTTCAAATAGTTCTTTCATTGTTACAGGTAATTTCATGCACCGTTTCATCTTCAGATCTGGACAACGTAGCTATATGCGGTATTGAGTGAGTTCATTCTACATATTATACGCTAGCCTGACAAAATATTGTAGTTAGGGCTGGTTGCCCTGAATTTCGATTCTGCGGAAATTCACTCGAAAATTTGAAAATTCCTCTGGTTTGCAGCAATACCAACAGTTTACCATTCCCTCTTCGCCCCTTTCCTCTAGCTCTTGGTCGGCCAGGAAAGTCCTTTCCTCATCCCCTGGCAAATGACAGATCCCTGCTACAAACCACTGCTGGGTAGGGTTTAGTTGTTCGGATGACAGTGTAGGAGGAACGTAACTTGTGTAATGTCGAGCTTCAAATATGGCATCATATAAAAGCGCAATAACTATTATCACATGTGGCCAAGACAGAAGAGATGCCAAATCATTCGATGGAGGAGCAAAGTGTGGGAATTGAATGTCGAGGATCAGTGGACCTTGAAATCCTCTTCCTTCCAGGATGCGAGTGAAGACAATTGGCCCTTAACTATACCCTTTCAGGATAGTGCTTGTGACATCGAAACCCTCTATCACCTCATTGGCCTATTTGCCAACGAGAAGGTCATGCTAAGCCAACCATACGTTTCACCTATTGTCTATCCTATTGTAATAATTATATGCGAACTTCATATAAAACTCGTCAAGGTGTGTAAATATATATATTTTTTAAGAACCGTTTTGGTTGGTTATTCCTTGAATAATCAACCTATGTTTTCATGCAAATGGTCAACCTCTCCGATTCGGCTCAAATTTGTTTTCTGGACGTTTCATGGTGTCTAGATCAAAAAATATCAATGTCCGCCATCCACCGTCCACGCCGTTTTTGGTAGTAGACAATTTTCTAAAAATCATAAATTTGGGTCAGGGGTCTGTTCCCGGCCTAGGACGGTCCTCCAAACTTATCAGCCCGATCGGACCAAATTTGGGCGGGGTAGGGGTCAAAATGTGTTTTTTGAAAAATGGATTTTCGAGATTTTAGGCGATCTAGGCGAGTGGGGTATCATTTTCAACTAAATTTTGGACGCTGAATCCAATGAAATGGGTCCCAGAACGATCGGCACCCACTGGAAGAAGTTATGGGTGAAAATGGGTATCTATTACCCATATTAAATATGTGTTTTCGGGATTTCTGGTACCTGGGCGTGTGGAGTATCATTTTCCACAAAATTTTGGATCCTGAATCGATTGGAATGGGTCCGGGACCCGCCGCATCCACTGTTTTCCTCATTTCCCCCATGTTGAAGAAATGAGTCTCCTTGCGCCTGGTCCGAGGAATAACCAACCCGTGTGTAAGAATTTGCAGCGTTTTTTACCACTGCCATTTTGCGCTGGAATCCTTCTCTGCCCCAATGGTGGCTGTTGGCTACCGTAGCCTTGCGAAAACTGACCTCCTTCAAGAGTATTTTCATATTTTATTTCTGGCTCCCATCCTGCACAACCTCCTCTTCACAAACCCTAGTCACTTTGGAATGCGCTTGGGAGCGCAAAGTGATTTAAAAGGTACCAACTCTGTCAGATACGTTGTAATCTACATAATTGGACGGTATATTTCCCATCCACTGGCAGTAGTCGTCAATTAAAATCAAGTGGAGTCGCGCGACGAGATTGATATTTTGATGGGTGGTTCATGGTTTGAGATCTACCTCGTTGCCGTAAGAGTACTATTAGGCCTGTCATTATCCTCGAGTTATATTTTGACTAGTACGAGGCGTTCTCTGTTTGGAAATAGGGTATTTTTCAACCTCTTTAGAAATATCTGAGTGAGCTGGAGGTGAAGAAATGTTCGATTTGAGCCAAATGACATCTCGAGAGTTTCTAAATGAAACAACTGGTGGTCAAGATTTGTTGTTTCATTTTGATGTTCCCTCCTGTGCCAATTTTGATTCTCATTGCGGGGAATTTCAGTAGTGACCACCCAGTCTAACTTCCGTAATTTCATTCAAAACACATTTACCAAATATAGGAAAATTGCTCATAAATTTATTTTCCATAATTCCAAATTGACCTAAGTGTTGGATCGTTTCTACATTGTCACTAATGAGTATAGATAATTGTATCCATTGTGCCATTGGACTATTAAGTAAAATTGTCGCCCCACGCTCGATGCAGTAGGGAATCCTTGAATCCTTGTCTCTAGGAAGTGATCGACATGCCCAAAATTACCAACTTGAACGAATAACTGATCGTATGCTTTTAAAGCGTCCTTGCATTTTTATGAGTATCTCAAAAACATAAATTACTCAATTTTTTTTTTTTTTTTTTTTAATTTTTTTTTTATACTTGTATTTATAAAAGGGTTCTTACGTGTTAAGTTATAAAATAGATGCTTCGGGATGAGGATCAAGTGTTTTATAGCGGGGAGAGACCTTAAAAAAACCTCTCAAGGCTACATACTATCAAAGGAAACTGAAATTAGGCTTTTTTTTGTTCCTGATGTGCGAATGGGCTCTAATTGGTCTTCTTCTCGTAGCCTGCGAGTACCCTCAACCCCTAGAGTAAGTCACCTTTTTTATGGAGTAGTTTGGGTGAAAATTAGTGTTCTGAACGAGATCTGTGGGGATCATTCCGCGTTGAATATCATTGCCACTGAATTTTGGATGCTGAGACAGATCCCTTACCGATTCCCATTAAGGCAGGTGAAAATGGGTTTGTTTTTGGAAATAAAATTATTTTTTCACTTTTCGTTTCCCTCTCATCCTATTATAATATATATACGCATTATTATATTATATCTTTAATTTTTACGCTATTCATTTGGTACGTGTACATTCTCGCAGCACGGGCTTAACTCAATGTAAGGGTGAATAATATGTAAGGATTTATTTATGTTTTTGTCTTCGTAAATGACAAAGACTGGTGAATACGGCTTCTCAGTACTTTTGCTGTCCCATTTTACTTCATTTCAAGTTTATATATTACGTTGGAGATCTTTATTTGATGCTAGAGTTCTCATCTAAAGCGAATAACAAGCGACAGCTATGTCTTTTTTCTCGCTGGTTCCTGTTTCATGTTCCTTGCCTGACGAAGCCGATAAATTTCTCAAAAGCGTGGTGAAAGGAGTAAATCGTCGCTTGATCGTTTCCCAATCAACTGTCGAGCTATACCTACTTGTGGATCGATTTACGTCGAAACAGAAACAATAGTCTTCCAGTTACTAACCCATTTTTTTTTCATCGACGCGAATGTTTCTTGCCCCCACAGAGGATGAAAGAAGGCAATCTAAATTCCCCCTCGCCGTATATTTTACATTCTCACATTCTCTTCGAAGACTTGACATTTGACGGTCCTTACGAATGATCTGGAAATTCTTAAATAACGCACCTTCTTTTCCCATTATGAAAACCAACGTCTGCATCAACCGTATAGTCTACTCGATCCATTCAAAATGAGATAAGGCAATTACGGGAGACATGTTTATCACAGCCCATTTCTTCTAATGGACCACTTGGTCGTCGTGCTGCTCTAAATGACTTGGATCAATGAGAAAGGTTAATACACCTGTGTTGGGAGTGAAATGGACCAGATAAATCTCAACTCTTAGTAGGAGACTTCTCTCCATGTGATATTAATGTCAGTGAAAAAATGGTGCCAAATAGTGCCTATGCGTACGATAAATAACTCATGATAACCTTTCGTTGCAAACAAAAGGTTGCAAACATCCCTCAAAACGAGCAACAGTACAACGATTCTCTTCATCATAGCGCAACTTTTGAATCATTAGAATTATGTCTCTACAAAAAATAATTAAAAGTAAGATAAATAGATAAGAAAAAAGAGGCTCTCCTCGGACCGAAATTTCTGATGAGGAATCTCCTCGCTGTGAACAGTAGACGTAGAAAGTTCGGAGAATTAGTTTAGTTTGGTCCGTTTGAGTGCAAAAGTACGAATTAAGTGCGTCTATTCAAAAGCGAAGCATGAACCCAAATTTGGAGTTCGAACGACTCCATTTATGTTTGTAAGTAGAAAGCGCGCATTTATCTGATTTTTTTCTGAGGATTGTGAGTCGGATTTTATTATATTTCGGCCCTTCAAGACATGAATTGATGCTGTCGTCATTTCGGGGTTTCAAAATGCACGAATTTACTTGTTTGGAGAGTAGCTGGGAGATAGTGAGCCCAACGAGGATATCCGGGGTCTTCGGGTCACCACCTGCATTTCCCTCCTTTCTTAGTCTTCGAATCAACGGAGGCTACGTATTTCAAGTAGGCGGCCTTTGTCGGAATATGCGTAATAGTGTCTGGGTCTCGTTCCAAGGCCTAAGTGCACTGGGAAGGAATGCGCGGAATACAGGGCGAACGTAAATTAAGCGGTCGGTCCGAGACACAAGCAATTCAAGTCGTGACGAACGAACTTCGTCGTTTGTCGTGTTATATCGAGCGGCGTTTGTTGTAAGACACTGCAGAAGGTAACTCAGGCTCAGCTCCTGCTAATTCTGTCCATAGGCACAGTCATGCCTTGTATCTCGGTAGCAGGAAGAGAATGTGTATAATTAAATATGTAAATTTTCTTTAATAACATTCTTCCCAAGCTCGTTCGGCGTCGATGCTCAGGCTTGAATTAAACGGTGTAGGGCGTTTTTTAAGTCGTGAAATGATCAGTATTAGGTAAATCGTTAGGAGCCGATTTATGAGCCTCTGAAACCTCGATTATCTTTTGCCTTCATTCACGCTCTTGCCAGTGTTGTACAAACTCATTGTGAGAATGCAGAGTACACCTGGACATTGGTATTTTGGTCGATCGATGTCCTCATTAGAATAAAAATTCACCTTGCAAGGGTCTTGTTAGGAGTAGTACAGGACGCTACATACCACCTCGCAAAACTTATTTTGCTGGACTATGAGATTCAAACCTATTTAATCGACCTCACTGGAATCCAGAAAAGATTGCACTACCGACCGATGCAATAAATCATTCTATTCATTTTACATTCCTCGAAGTCGTACAATCATGTCAAGAGATGTATGGAATGGCAATTAGTAGCAATTGCGAGCCCCAAGATCAAAATTTGTCTGCTATCCACCATTAGATGAATCGGATTTTGTGAAACCAAAAACTCTAAGGTTATTTCGCAATCATATTTCTTTTCCCAGTTCCTTTCATAATGTGAGTTTGCGGCCCTAAAGAAGAGTTGTGGTAGTACCGGAGGAAATATATTTTGTCACATCAAAGTAGGGGTGGTTAGTAAGGGATTCAACAAGACAGCAAAGTCTCTCAGGAGATATGGGTGAACATTCGTTTGTGGATGTGGATATTCGACATTCTTAAGGATTCAGGCGTGTGATATCAGTTTTGACTAAATTTTGGACGCTGAATCAATTCAGATGAGTCGCAGTTTAACTGTTGTACAAAACGGTTTCGCTATTCTCTGGTGAATACAAAAGAGATTAAGCAAAAAGCTCTAGCAATATTGAGGTAAAGAATAGTAAACTTTTGTGGAAGAAATCGCTGCGTTTTGGTTGGTCATGCCTTGAATAATCAACCTGTGTTTTCATGCAAAATGTCAATCTCTCCGATTCGGCCCAAAACTTTTTCCAAGGCGTTGCAAGGTGTCTAAGTAAGTGTCCGTCCTCCGTCCACGCCGATTTTGGTAGAACAGCATTTTCTAAAAATCTGGAACATTGTTTAGGGACCCGTTTTTGGCTTTAGTTGGACCTCGAAATTTTTTAGCGCGATTGGACCAAATTTGAGAGGGGGGAGGTTATGGATGTAGCTAGGCGTGTGGGGTGTTATTTTCGAGTACATTTTGGACGTTGAATCCAATGAAATGGGTCCCAGAACGATTGGCACCCACCGGAAGAAGTTATGGGTCAAAATGAGTATCTATCTACCCATTTCGAATGTGTTTTCGAGATTTCTGGTACCTAGGCCTTTGAATGAATCTGCAGCGTTTTTGATGCAGGTATTTCAAAACCCAGTTGCTCCTTTTATTTTTGAATTGTGATGATCGCTTACTTTATCTTCAAGTCAAATTTTAAGCGGCTATTTCCTTGCCCATCTATTGCTCAAGAGGTACTTCCAGTCTGTTGGGTTACTTTTATACTTTTCAAACGACTTTCCGTCGTTCCCCAGAAGGCTTTTACGCAAAATAAGATGCGCTAACTCGAGGTTAGGCTAATCCGTCACCGTATTAAATGTCGGTTGGACAGCTCGGCATCGTGCTTCATCTATAACTCGAACGGACCGGACACCCTTTTTAATTTCACCACTGCCTGTCCAGCTTTTTTCTAATGCATTTCAAATTCTTTGAGTTTCTCCTTCTCGAAGAAAGTTATTTCTCCGCCGCATTGCGAGATTTTATAATTCAAACGGTGTTCAGTTGTTTATCATGTTTTTAGAAGATGTAATTTAATTTTGTTCTGCTTAACTGTTCGAACTCTTGAGGAAAACTAATACTTTGACACGATAAAATATCTATCTACCTATATATCTATCAGTTGTTGCTATAAGGGATGGTGGAACATTGTGAATGAATTAGAAGAATTTTGGTTGGTTATCCCTTGAATAATCAACCCATCTTTTCATGCAGAACACTAGTAACATGGTGTCTAGATTAAAATAAGCAAAAGTCCGTCCGCCGTCCACGCCGTTTTTGGTAGTCGAAAAAATTTCCAAAAATCTCAAATTTGGCCCAGGGAACCGTTTCCGGCTCTAGTTGGTCCACCACTTTTCAGCTCGATCGGATCAATTTTGGGGGAGTATGGGGGTCAATATGTGTTTCGAAAAATGGATTTTCGATTTTTTTTGGCGATCTAGAACTATGGGTTATCATTTTCGACTAAATTTTTGACGCCGAATCGATTGAAACGAGTCTTCTGGTCCGAAGAATAACCAACCCTTTTGAAGGCATTTACAGCGTTTTTGATCATGGCAAAGAGTTTTGTCCATTAATAATACATAAGGATGTTTAGAATATTATGTAGTTTCTCTTAAGTTTTGACTCAAAAATTTGAAAAAATGAAGACTTAAATTTTAAACTTCTTTCCTGGCTCGTCCTCTTCCTCCTCATTGGCGTCCTAATGAAGTTCTCTCATTGCTGACCCATGACTCACTCCAGAGGCGGAGGAACGTGTTCATGACAGGTTCATGATTGAGAGCAAACATCGCAAGATGGTCGGAGCGATGAGCGGAGAGGGTGGGAGAGGCGGTGCGCTCCGAGAGGCGGACGACTGTTCCCCGCCCCTCCCCGCCAGGCAGCCGGTGGGAGGCGCCGGAACTCCTTAGCCCGCTCCTCGGCGGAATATATCGCGACGGTAGCGACAGCTGCGGTAGGAAGGTGCCACCTCAAGTACACGGCCTCTCAACGAGAGTTCGCAAGCTGTCGGAAGTCCGTACCATAGGTAGAAAAAATCTCAGGAGGGTGGTCGAAATCAAATTAGATTTTGATTTGAAAAACACCTCCAAATCGAGAATAGACCTCACGGACAGCAAGCCCAAAACAGGGGTACCAAATCGCTTAACGAATTACTTCCTGATCTTCGATCAAATTTGAAAACGCTGCGAATTCTTTCGTAGAGGTTGGTGATTCCTCGGACCAGGAGCGTGGAGTACGTAAGTAGATACCCATTTTGACCCGAAACCTCTTTCGGTGGCTGCAAGTCGTTCTGGGGCTCATTCCGTTGGATTCAGCGTCCTAAATTTAGTCGATAATGATACCTCATAGATCTAGATCGCCAAAAATCTCGATAATATATTTTTCAAAAAACACATTTGATCCGAACGGGCCGAAAAGTTTCGAGGACCAATTAGAGCCGGAAACAGGTCTCTGACCAGTCAGATTTTTAGAATATTTTCTACTACCAAAATTGTGGACGACGGTGGGACTATTTTGATTTAGGCACCTTGAAACGCCCAGAAAAAGTTTTGGGCCGAAACAATGAGATTGACTTTTTGCATGAATACACCGGTGATTATTCAAGGAATAACCAACCAAGAGGTATATGTGTATTGTTAAAAAAAATTCTCCTACTACAATCGTATGAGCTGTTAGACCACATTAAACCACTAAGGCTACAACTTTTCCAAGTCAGATTGAAAAAAAAATTTTTTTTTTTTTGAGATATTTTCATTCAAATCAATTTCCAATCTGAGAATATCTCACAACCAAAAATAAGACGGAATAAACTCTCCTTGAAATAACAGAAATATCATCCCCCCCCCCCCCTCCGATTCTCATTTGTAATTTTAGAATATAATTAATTTATTTTATTTATTTATTTATTATTTTAATATGAATTGATTACTCCAATTTATTAATGACTGATTTTCGCTGAAATGTTCTCCACGAGGTAACATTTTCGACATTTTTTTAGTTGGCTAACTGACATGGGCTCGTCTCGGGTTGTTTTTTTGATGCAAAAATACATTTTCTGAGTTGATTTTTGACGCAATCAAATTCCAACAAAATGTATTCAAAACGATTTGGCTATTATAGCGTGACATCTTGCGTACTAGCACGTCGGAATAAAACCAAAATTAACTATTCATGTTGAGTCAAAGAAGCTCTTTGCCCTATCAGTGCAGCTTTATGAATAAAGCTCAAGCTCATGAGATAAAAGCTCATTCTATGCCTCTCACAAATGGGTCTCTATCGACTAGGGTGGTCTCGGTATTTACAATAGTCAATGATCGCCTGAAGTGGAATAGCGTCTATTGAGCTTCTTCACTAAGCGTTCCCTAAATATATACATCATTTATATGAATCGGGTGTACCATACCCTCAAGTCTATTTCAATAAAACTGTCACTTTTCACATGATTTTTTTTTTTTTTTTTTAATTTTGACCGAGACTGCGAAGCAGTTGAGAGGAAACTTTGATTTCACTATCGAAATGGAAAAAATACGTTCCAAGCTTAACTTTTTACCCGCGTTTTGGGATTTTACAATATTCTGAAAAAAAGAAAATTGGTTTTGCACTAGTTGGTCTGCACACGTGTCTGCAATCACATATTCCACAAATTTGATCCAATTGCAAATAACTTCCTAGGGATCATGCGGGCTTAGGCCTGAACTGAGTTTCATCCTGATCGAAATTACGGTGAGTTTTGCGCATACGCCAACGCGTTTTCCTTGTTTCGGCTTTTGTATGTTTTAATAGCATGAGCCATTCAAGAGATATCTGAGCGAACGGAGGAGAAAGTTAGTGAAATCGAAATGATTTCAAAGACTAGCTCATGTTCTGTGTGTTTTGATTAGTTCGGGATGAACCAGTCCGATTGAATCAGCACTATCTCCTGTTAACGTTTTTCGTTGGTATACCTAATCAACCTAAATCATTCGGCGATTTAGGCTTTTGGGGTATCATATTCGACTAAATTTAGGACGCTGAATCCAATGAGACGGGTACGGGAACGATTGACGCCCATCGGAAGAGGTTATGGGATTTCACAATTCATAAAGATTTCTGGTACCTAGGCGTGTGGGGTTTTATTTTCCTTTGAAAATTAAATCTGATGCTGAATCGAGTGGAATGAGTCTCCATGCTTTTGGTCCTAGGAATAACCAATTCCTGCGTTTACGCCTAGGGATAGTGAGGACTGTTTATTATT
>CM034001.1:14237679-14255837 GCA_019603395.1 Cyrtorhinus lividipennis
CGAGGTGGCTGGCTGCTGGAGTTCAAACTTTGAAATATTGTAGGAAATTTGAGGCTGAACATATAAGTTCCTCTTCGACATGGACCGATTCCTAAACGTTCTCTAGATACTTTGATTTTTAACGGTATTTCAAGAAATTCAGTACTTACTCGGACCAGGTGCATGGAGACTCATTTCTTCAACATGGGGAAAATGGGGGAAACAGTGGGTGTGGCGGGTCCTAAACCCATTCCAACCGATTCAGGGTCCAAAATTTAGTGGAAAATCATACTACTTCTCACTCTCTCCTAACATGTAACCAAAATTATTTTAAATTTTTTTTCAAAATTTCCAAAAATTATTTACAAAACCCTAATTCACCTGTGCTTATTAGGAGCATAATAAACGCTAGCGTGAATCGTTTGTACGGCTTCCCATCAGGCACACCCACTAGCAACTAGTACCTATTCAAAAATTAGCTTTGATTTTGTAGGTCAATTCACGTAGAGAAAAAAATCACTGGAAATTTCAAAAACGAGCTTCATATCAAATATGCACATCATTCGGTTAAAATTTAGATTTGAAAATGTATTTACTTCCCAAGGAAGTCTCACAGGACTACGGTCAACTAGGATAATTGTTTTGAGAAGAAAGTAAATTATTGTATTTAGATGAATTTTGTATAAGTTAACCAAAGATTTCATACACAGTGGGCCTCTCCAATTAATATTTGAGTTACCCGATGAGCTCGTTGTCACTAAATCTTGCTTTACTTCAAAAATCTGCTGGAATTATCACAAATAATTATTAGTTCCCTTTTGTGCTTATGTGACTCGAAAATCGCTTTCAGAATCTCTTTCTTTGAATCTAAATTTTGTTAATTAGTTAACGAAAATCTAATGTGAAACTCACAGACTTAATTCAATGGACTGTATCTTTACCTGTTGTAGGGACAAGTATTTATTCCAATGTATAAAGCGTGAAGGTTATTTAAAATTTAGACAATAATGAAATTCTTCTGACTTCGTGGTTGTCTAGTAGTATTATTTATGGTTAAATTGTAAGGAACTGATAGGTCTTGCTTCGGTTAGTGAAGAACAGGGATAGCTGAATAGAACAGAAATGTCAAGTGCATGTGTGAGAACATGGAAAAATGAATGACTGACTAATGAAATTAGGAATGAATACCAGTTTTGAGACTTATAAGTTCAACTTTAGCAACAATTAACTAATGAAGTCTAACCTAAACAGTAAGTACATACTGGTATGATTTAACTAGGCTCTATTGTGACCAAGGTTACAAAACGCTGCACATTCATTCATAGGGGTTGGTTATTTCCATACTAAATCTCAAAAATTAATTTTTCAAAAAACACATTTTGACCCCTACTCCTTCCCAAATTTGGTCAAATTGAGCTGAAAATTTTGAGGACCAACTAAAACTGGAATCTGACCAATGTTTCAGATTTTCAGAAAATTTTCTACTACCAAAAATGGCATGGACAGCGAATGCTGGACAAATATTTGGGCTTTTTGATCTAAACACCTTGGAATGTCAAGTAACTGTCAACATTTTGGGGCTAATCGGAAGGGTTGACTCTTTGCATGAGAACATTTTTTGACTAATCAAAGAATAACCAACAAAAAATCAAATTTTACCCGTTGAACAAATGTGAATTTTCCGTTGTTTCGTGTTAGAGATGAGTTTGCAATTCTCAAAACTGGTTCCTATTTAACAATATTTCAATACCGAAACCCTGCACTATTAGCAATAACAATCGTCTCTTTCGAAATATTTGGGGCTAGAATTTCCAACCCTTTACTTCATTTTGTACAAATCTGACATGTGCTGAGAAGAATGTTTCAGAAAAAAAACTTTGAACAAACAAAAAACGATGGATCAGTGAATTCAGTATGTTCAGCTCTGGATAATACTTTCAGATCATGTTATTTTGCCCATTTTATTCACAAATTTTCAGTCAACCTGACATAATTACAAAATGTTTCATACACAATGATTCAAGCACCCAATGTGAAGTCCAAAACTCCAAAATGTGTCAATGCAGAATCATGCCTGCTCAAACATTGAAACCAAAAAGTACAGCTTCTTGAAAGCACAGCTTCTTAATCTTATTGAAATTAGACATTTAAAAAATTTTGTTTTACTGTTTCCTGAAATATCACTTCATATGCTTGTTCACTTCAACCCTAAAGATATGTGATTGTGTTGAAATAACGAAAAAATACGAACATTTATCAAATTGCTTACATACTCTCTCGCCCCATGATCATTGCATAGTAGTGGCACATGATGGTTCTGATACAAAATGAAGTCATGTGCACATTCGGAGTTAGTCCCTTTACGAGAGTAGTCAATTTTTGAAAACGAAGCAACGATTTGCGTGTAGAATTTTCCGTTTCTTCAATATTCCCAATTACTTTTTCATCAGGCGTCTTCATTATTATTCGTTATTCTCGTTTATGTCTTTTTCACAAATTGTCGGCCTGATTCGAGATTTTCTGTGCCTCAGAACGAATTTTTATGACGTTCAAGTTTGTTAATGATGAATGTACTTATTAACTGAAGTATCTTTTGTAACATCGCGGCCTCATGTATGCCGTTGTAGCTTGATACGCGGTATAAGCGTGGAATAATTGTAATTTTCATTTGAATAAAACTTTTTTTGAAGTTGAATTGTTATTTGAGTGACTTTGGGGCCTTGAATGCAGGAACAGCTGACATAAGGCTTACTATTGGCAGAAGTAGCTTCACGCCACAGGACAATGTTTACAGGCAGCGGACAATCCATGACTGGAGGTTGTTTCCCGCTACAGGCAATTTAGGAATGGTGTTAGTTCTATGCCACAAGATAGCGCTGGGAGCGGACGCCGCGGCAAGAACACGGTCATATCATGATGACTGGTCCTAACAAAGGAAGGGCCACGAGATGCCTTAACCTTAACAGAGCTTCCCTGAGACTCACCGTTGGCTATTTACAGGACACGGGGACTTCAGGAGGCACCTCTGCAGGATTGGGGTGCGCAATGGTACCCCTGACTGCAGATTCTCTGGCGAGGAGACAGCGTCTCACATCGTCTTCAATTGTCCTGCCCTGGACACACGGCGTTTCAGAACCGTCGGGACTTTGGACCGAGGGGACTTCCTCAACCAGGAACCTGGTCGGAGCTCTGCTGACGTATCGGGAACACGGAGCTTCGGCCAAGATGAGCTCCAGGGGTTAGCACAATGGGCCACTAGGTCTAAGTGCGGGGGGGCAAGCACGATGATGGACGTTCCCTCTACCCCTGTGTAATCAATCTAATCTAATCTAATCTAAATGTCACAAGATATGGAAGCATGAGGAGTTGTCTGCACCAAAAGAGAGTCTGTGGTTCGTGGGTGCTTACTGGCACAAGGAAATGTAGCTGTTGTAGTTTTCCTGGCAGTGGGCAATCCAGTTCTGGAGGTAGTTTCCCGCTACTAGGCAATTTAGAAGTGGTGTCTCCTGACAGAAGCAAAAGTGGTTGCTGTAGCTATCCTGGCAGTGAACAATGCATGGCTGGAAGTGGTTTTATGCTACAGGGCCATTTAAGAATGGTGTTAGTTTTCTGCTGCAGGATATGGGATAGCAGGAGGGAATGTCCACACCAAAATAAGAGTCTGTGGTTAGTAGGGATTTCCTAACACAAGGAAACATGGCTGCTGTAGGTTTCCAGGCAGTGGACAATTCATTTCTAGAGGTGGTTTCAAGCTACAGGGCCATTTAGGAATGGTGTGAGTTTTCTGCCATAGGATACAGGAAGCCAGGAGTAGTTGTCCGCAACAAGAGTCCATGGTTCGTGGGGGTTTCCTGGCACAAGGAAATGTGGCTACTGTAGGTTTCCAGGTATGGCTGGAAGAGGATTTCCAATACAGGGCAATATAGGAATGGTGTTTGTTTTCTTCTGCAGAATATGGGAAGGCAGGAAGGGTTGTGTGCAACAAGAGTCCATGTTTAGTGAGGGTTTTCTGGCACAAGGAAACGCAGCTGCTGTAGCTTTCCTGGCGGTGGACAATCCATGGCTGGAAGTGGTTTCCTGCTACAGGCCACAGGCTTATTCAGGAATGGTGTTTCCTGGTACAAGGAAATGTGGCTGCTGTAGGCTCCCAGGCTGTGGACAATCCATGGCCACAGGATACGGGAAGGCAGGAGGGGTTGTCTGCAACGAGTCCATGGTGAGTGGGGGTTTCCTGGCATCAGACAATTATAGGTGGAGGTGGCCTGACACGAGAGACGGCTAATAGGGTTGCCTTGATGAATGATTACAGTCAGCCTTACCCAACTATACCCATTTGCGCCGAGCAAGTCGACGACATCACTCATGGGTGAGATCTGCCTATTGCAAAAGTGGGTTTTCGTGATTTCCTGGTACCTAGACGTGTAGGGTATCATTTTCCACTAAATTTTGGACGCTGAGTCGATTGGAATGACTCCCTAACACTCCACAATCACTGCTTTCCACCATTTTCCCCATGATCCTGGTCCGAAGAATGATCCAATGGGATGAAATTTGCAACGTTTTTCATTGCTTTTTGTGCCGTAGAATCCCAAATGGAGCTTTTCACAGGTGTATGCCAAGCGCTATTACAACATTTCAATGATTCTGGCAGAACAGAGACCCAAATGTAGCGTATGTGTGAGCAATAGTTTGTCCTTTTGGAGCATTTTTATGAATGCAAAATGGCTAATTTGGCACCAAAGTTGTATTAGATTTATTCTCTTCACCAGTACGAGCGTCCAGGCAGCTGTACAACGATAGGGGGGGGGGGGTCTCAAGCTTCCAGTTCTAAGGTGACGCCAGCGCCGTGCGCTCCGTTCGTGAAATCCTTACAGTCGACCTGGAGCGACAGGCTGATTGCGATGCCATCGCGAATCTTCTCTGTCAGACCGATGCTGACCAAAGCATCTGCGTTCGCCTTCAACCGAATAATGGCCGCTTTGGAAAAAGCGTAGCGGCAGCCGACGGCATACTCAACTTTCTTGTTCCAGGGCGACGTGATCAACAGGGCGGTCTCCAGGTTCCCTCGCATGCTGTGATAGATCGAGCACTCGAGGACGTTGGTTGTGATTGCGCTGTGAATGATGAATTCTTTTGTGACGAAGTCCGCGGCAAACTTTGCGTCGTTTACCTAAAGGCAAAAAGTACTCGTTACCTAACTTCAACATCGTAACGTGCTACTTTCACGTATATCTGTTACCGTAAAACCCCGAAGTGCGGTTAAAGTTAGGTTTAACCAGAAAATCCTAGGATTTCCCAATATTTAAGGTAAAACCCCAAAATCTATACTAAAAACGGGCTTTTACCGTTTGATAGTTGGTTTATCTTAGGATTGATTGACCGATTTGGCAAAAGCCCGAAAACCCTTGTATAAATTAGGGACATCATAGGTCGATTATCACATTTCTGGTACATAGGCGTGTAGGCTATCCTTTTCCGCTAAATTGTTGGACGCTGAATCGATTGGGGAACCCCAATGACTCTCCATACCCACTGTTTTCCCCATGCTTCTGGTCCGAGGAATAACAATACCCTTTAAATGAATTTGCAGCGTTTTTTAGCGTCCTTCGTTCGTTGTCTTTGCAAAAAGATGCCTTTTGGACTAATCGCAGTGACAAGTAGTAGAAGTTAGTTAAAACATATTCAACCTGTGTTTTCATTTTCTTCCATTCTTCATTAAACATTTTGCTTCTCAAGGTGTCTAGATCAATATGCTGCGAATCCCCCTGAATGGTTTAATATTCCTTGAATGTGTGCTAAATTTTTGGACGCTGAATCGATTGGAATGAGTCTCCTTGCTCCTGGGGGGAATAATCAACCCCTGTGAAAGAATTTGCGGTGTCTATTTCTACAAACTTTTACTAATTTTAACTGGAATACCCAAATTACGCACCAAAAAGGCTAACGTGTCAAATGGTAGCTGCTGACAATTGGTAACATTTGTTTAAGTTCCAAACTTTACTGCCAAAAGGCCTATAAGAATCTTTAATTCCTTGCCTGAACGGCGTTGGCGTCAAAGGAGCCAGCCATGCCGAATATCACCCCGCCGTATCCCATGGTGACGCCGCATCGCGCAAGTGTGACGCCGTTCGTGAAGTCGCTTTCCAAATTAACGGCGTACAATGATCTTTTGAATTCTCCGCGCAGTCGCAACTTGTCGTAATTCCGCCGTTCATCCAACTTCCTCGGCACGAACGTCGTTTCGCCAACGATTCGCGACCCTTGACAAAATCATGAACGGCGATTTCCGTCTGTATAACGTTGTCAGTGTTCCATTTCTCGGCGAAAGTGACGCCGTACTCCTTAACCTTGTACTTGGTCTCCAGGGAAGCCACGGTTTTATTGGTGAAAACGTTGAACACTCCGCCGATAATGAAATCCACGTTGGACTTGGTACTCGTTCGGACGTCGAGTTTCAGCAAACCTGGTGTGTAACCTTTGGACAGCACGTCTCGCGTGTTCTTTCCCAAGTCGGCGAAAAAAGGAGGAGGTGACATCTGTCCCACCGTTCAGGCAATTCACACCAATAAACTACAATTCTCTTATTTACTATCCAAATTTTTTTTATTTATTGACGATTTTTCTCGGCATTTTTGCCATAGCGACACCTCGATCACATGCAAATATTCGCCTCCTTCCTCAGTAGCCTCTTAGAGATTAAATGAATTCCGTTGACTCTGTTGATAACCTTGGGGTGTCCCTGACTCATTCCAATTGATTTAGCGTCCAAAATTTAGAGGAAAATGATACCCGACACGCCTAAATCGCCAAAAATCAATTTTCCAAAAAACACATTTTGACCCCTACTCCTCCCGAAATTTGGCACGAACGGGTTGCACAGTTTTGAGGGCCAACTAGAGCCGGTAACGGGTTCCTGAGCAAATTTGGAAGGGGTATTGGTCAAAATGTGTATTTTGAAAGATGGATTCTCGAAATTTTCGGCGATCTAGGCGTGTGGGGTATCATTTTTCACTGAATTCTATATGCTGAATCCAATTAGACGGATCCCGGAACGATTGGCGCCCCTCGGTAGAGGTTATGGTACCGGTTTTGAATGTAGGTTTTCGAGATTTCTGGTACCTAGGCGTGTGGGTTATCATTTTTTCACCTAATAAACCACTAAATAGGACACTGAATCGATTGAAATGAGTCTCTATGCTCCTGGTCCGTGGAACCAACTAAAAATAATCAGAAATTGTAACGTGGGGTATTTGACAAGGCGTATTTACATACTGAAAGTGCGTGGGTTCGTAATTGGTAGGCACTCTGAGGTCCTCCTACCCTTCAAGACCGCCTGGTCTTGCGGGTCATTGCATTCTCGACGCCCGACTGTACTGGACGTTTTGACCGGGATCATCGTCTTTTACACGGTTATAATGGTACGTAAATGTGATTCAATTTGAAAAACGCTGCAAATTATTCACATGGGGGAAATGGGGGGGGGGGAACAGTGGGTGTGGCAGGTCCTGGACCAATTCCTGACCGATTCAGCGTCCTAAATTTAGTCAAAAGCCTAGAAATCGCCAAAAATCTCAAAAATCCATTTTTCAAAATACACATTTGGACCCCTGCCCCGCCCAAATTTGGTCCGATCGGTCTGAAAAGTTTCAAGGACCAACTAGAGCCGGGAACAGACCTCTGACCCAAATTTCAGAATTAAAAAAAAAAATCTATTATAACAAATCTCGCGGACCGTGGACGGACATTATGACTTTTTTGATCTAGACACCTTCAAATGTCCCGAAAAAATTTTCGGACCGAATCGGAAAGGTTGACTATTTATGGAATAACCAACCAAAATCCCGAAAACTTACATTCGAAATTGGTAGGTTGACCTTTACTTACGTCCAGTGGGCTCCGGGATCCATCTCAATGGATTCAGCGTCCAAATTTAGTTAAAAATGATACCAAACACGACTAGGTTGCCAGAAAATCCTAATCTATTTTTCAAGAAACCGATTTACCCATATACTAAAAATAGTTCCAAAAATCAACTAGAATACGGATTGAGGACCCTTAACATTGGACCATCAGCATGGAGACTCATTCAAATTGATTCAACGTCTAAAAATTAGTAGAAAATGATACCCCACACGCCTAGGTAATAAAAATCACCAAAACCCACTTCAAAAATAGATGGTAGGTACCCATTTTGACCCTTAACCTCTTCCGGTGGACGCCAATCGTTCTGGGACCCACCGTATTGGATTCAGCGTCCAAAATCTAGAGGAGAATCATACCCTACACGCCTAGATCACTGAAAATCTCGAAAATTCATGGTTCAAAAAACATATATTGACTAATCTACCCCTCTCTCCACTATGTGGTCCAATTGGGCTGAAAAGAATCGAAAATCATCTAGAATGCCGGAAACGGGTCCCTGACCAAAACAGGAAATTTTCTACTACCAATAACGACGTAGACGGCGTATGGGCAAGATGAGCATTGCTTGTTGGTAATGAAAAGAATACATAAGACCCTTAACATAATTTCAGATTTTTAGCTATTTTATACCACCAAAATTGACGTGGACGGCAAATGGATATTAAACTTATTGAGATGTGTCCGGGACACTCCATACTCTCTGTTATCCCTATTTTCCCCATGTTCCTGGGCCGAGGAATAACCTCTACTAACCCCTGTAAAATAATTTTGTATCTAGATATCAATAAACTGTCAAATTTTGGGGCAGATAGGTCGATTGTTTGAAAAATGATAAGGCAAAAGTGGCAGGTTTTTAAATTTTGCAATTTTATGTATTTCTATTGTAGTGAGTGGGGGGGGGAGGGGGTACACGGAAGAAGCCCATCCACCACTGAGTGTTTCCGTGGAAAACTTGAGTTTCGCGGATCTGGTTGAGAGGGCCACTAGGCCACTAAGTAAAGGGCGATGGGATTCGTTGAGGGAGGGGGTGGGGGTGAGAAGTGTGCGGGTGATATAGATTTTCAAGTTTTGGTTGGGAGTGGAGGAAGAGGAGGGGGGAGGGGGTTAGAAAGATGGGTAATGTGGGGCGAGGTGAGGTGGTCGTGGTCGTCGGGGGTCGGGAGGGCTCGGGGCGGATCGTGGTAGAACCTGCTGGCAAAGAGCGCAAGGCTGGGGGAAGATGGGACGCCCGGCCGCCAGTACCGTTCGGGCAAGAAGCCGGTTGTGACACATCGGAAACGAGGCGACCGACGGGGGTCGCTCCCGCCCGTGTCCCCACATCACCTAGACATGCACCTGCAGGCGCTTTATCGGGCGTATAGCGTCAAACAGCGACGACCTTTCCTCAAGTGCTTCATCGTCACGAGCCTCCTCTACGACGTCTACTGCCTCATCGTCCCCTTCGAGCAGGAGCTCGTCAACCGCGGCATAACAGCTCTCTTCCTCGCGGCCAACCTCTGCCTCTTGTTCGTGTCGTTGCGCGCTCGTCGTCGATTCGTCTGGACGACTCTGCCTCACTTGGCATGGCACGCGGCGAATCTCCAAATCCTCGCGAGACTCTTCCTAGGCCGCGACCTCACTCCCCGGGATGACCTCGGCTGGGTCCTCCTCCTCGAGTACTTGATATACGTTACACTTCCCCTCAGCCTCCGCTACTGTCTCGTCCTCGCCTTGGGCACATTTGCCACATACGTCGTCTGCCTCTTCGGATTACTCAAGTCCGACGGCAACCTCGAGTTCCAGGTAAGCTCCGCCGGAGGCGGCAACACATTGGAACATTACACCAAAGCCCAACCCCGCGCAACCGACACAATCCACCCAAAACACTCCCTCAAGAGTTACTCAATGGTCAATATTTTAACTAAAATTGAAATTCGACTCAAACACCACATTTTGGTGGGTTATTCCTTGAATAATTAACACAATTCAAGCACACATTTTTTCAGAATCAAAATGCAAATTATTTCACAAGGGTTGGTCAATTCCTCGGATATGCAGCAGAGAGCGATTGAGCGTCCAAAATTCATTCATATCATTCAAAATGATACCCCACACGTCTAAATCAAGTTGGTCCTCGAAACTTTTCAGCCCGATCGGACCAAATTTGGGGGGTAGGTGTCGAAATGTGTATTTCAAAAAATGGATTTTTGAGATTTTCAGCGATCAAGGCGTGTGGGGTATCATTTCGGCTAAATTTTGGACGCTGAATCCAATGTGACGGGTACCAGAACGATTGGCGACTACCGAAAGAGGTCAAAATGGGTATCTATCTACCCATTTCGAATGTGTTTTTTCAGGATTTCTGGAACCTAGGCGTGTGGGGTATCATTTTCGACTAAATTTTAGACGCTGAATCGATTGAAATTAGCCTCTACGCTTCTGGTCCGAGGAATAACCAACCCCTGTGAATGAATTTGCAGCATTTTATTCTACCGAAGCCTATTGAAGAATTAATTAATTATTTATTTAAGAATCTATTGACCTTTGCAAACGTCAAAATAAAACTCCACACATGAAATTCAGTGAATTTTCCTGTTCATTTGCGCTATAAGACTCCCGGCCAGTTGAAAATTCTTCTAAAATTTAGTGGAAAATGTTACTTCTCACGGCTATGTCCCCAAAAATCTCGAAAACCCCTCTTTGGTGCTTTGGTACCACAAATTCAGCGTCCAGAATTCATGAAAAATAATGCCTCACATGCCAGATTCCCCCCTTCACCAAAAAATTCAAAAAATGGAGTTTTGAAAAATTAACCACTATTTCACCCCAAATTTTTGCCGTACAGGCTGAAACGTTTCAAGGACTGACTGACTGAAATTTTTATTTATCTGTACATTTTTAGGCCTGAGCGGCCCACTCTTACAAATATACAGAAGTGTACATCACATTTTCACGTCAGGCTATGACATCAAATACAGTTACAAGCTATTCATGTTTAAAAGAAAGAGAAATAAACACCTCTCTAACAAAAATAGAATAAAATAAAATAAATCTATCAACTAACTCAAATATAACTGCTCCTTAATCTGCTTTTTAAAAATTCTCACATTACGGGCATCCTTATAAATCACATGGTACTGGTTATATATTCCTGAGGCTTCGACAATGAATAAATGGCTCATTTGTTCGGTTCTATGCCTTGGGATCGCTAAAAGACTAGCACCGGCTCTTGTAGACAAGCCATGAGTGCTAACCTCATCTAATTACAGGACATTACAGGACAAGTTAGAGCCAGAAAGAAGTTCTGACTACAATTTAAAATTTTCTGAAACAGAGAGAGAAAATGTAAATTTTGCCAATTTAAAAACAAATTAGATGGCGTATTATTATAATTTTTATTGAAAATCAGTCAGTTGGTATCGGAGAAAAACATTGGATTTATAAAATATATTTGGTTTCTGTACTTCTGTTGAAGCTTGGCAGCAAATTTGCTCAAGTTTTTGGAAAGAAATGAATTCAAATGCCCTCGAAAAGGACATTGGTTCACCAAATACACTCATTTTTACCAAAACGTTTCCAAACCCGAACATAAATCTGAATCCCGAGCCCACGACACCTACTCTAGTCGGTTGTTCGGTTCGTCTGAACGGGAAGTGGTAATTGCTATGAGTAGCGTCGTCCGGATTTGCCTCTCAAAATAAGCAACACTTGAAACAAAATACGTCAGGTTTTTCCACTTCGAGTGAATTCATAATTTACGCGAGGCGACAACTGACGCGCGATAACTTAACTCGTCCTCGACGGTCGGTAACTTTCATGGTTGAGGGGGTTGATACGAGCATCCTCGTTAGGTGCTTTCCACGTGTACATGACCTTGTCCACATGCCAAGTAACTAATTGTGGCTGAAATGCATTTTTTTTTTACAAGTTTTATTGCACCAAGTAGATAACTTATAAGCAACATTTCTGTGATAGACTGATACTAACAACTGCTTTCAGAATAAGATACTGTAACGATTTATGTTCTTTGTAAATAATTTATTACAATTGTTTACTCAAATACACTGTCCTCATTCACAAACTTACACAATCACAAGCACTAATTTATAACAGGGCACAATTTATAACACAAAGTGTCTATATTTGGACTCCAAACTGAACTGAACTCTGCGGCATTCCTTGGTCCCCTTTTATGCTCGCTCCCTTGGCCAAGAACCTTCTCAAGTCTTCCCTGGTTCTGGGAACTCGACGTTGTTGTCTCGAGCAAATGGGAAGGTTCCAGCCATATGATGCATGAATGTTTGAGAGTGACCCTTAGCCCTCCACGTGTCATTGACCTTGTAATGCTGGTTGCCCAGGAGACTGGTGCAGGTGTAATCTTGCCTTTACTCTTAACAAGTCTGTTGAATTGCTTGGGGCACTCACACTAACTGAACCAGTTCATGCGGTTTTGTTCTTTTCAGTCTTCTGAGTAGGTTCAAGAAGGCAGACATCTTTGTTTACATGACCTTGGAGCCTCATAAGGTGATTGATGGCTTGATTTCATATTACTTCATCGACAGATTCGATCTGTAGCTCGTAATGCAATCTGTCATTCCGGAAATATCTGGTATGCGTCAATGCAGCAGCACAAGACATTATGCTGCAATTGCTTTGGGCAGTGCATCCCCACAGTTGAGCACCATAAGTCCAGACGGGTTAGAGGACTTGTTTGTACAGAATGAGCTTGTTAAGGATCGACATTTTGGACTGCCTCCCCATAAGCCAGAACACTTTTTGAACACTTTTTCTTTTTGACGTGGGACTTCCATCTTAGTTTGGCGTCCAGCATCATTCCAAGATATTTTGCTCCGTTGGCGTGTGGGATTGCCTTGTTATTGAGGTATGTCGGTAGGCAGTTGATCCTTTTATTCGTGAAATCAACTTGTACTGACTTTGCCTCATTCAGTCTAATTCTCCATTTACTACGCCATGTGAGGCAGGATTTTAAAGTTTTTTTTCCCTTGTGCCATGTGTGGCAGGATTTTAGAGTATTTTTTTCCCTTGACTCCACAAAACTGGGCGAGGTGATTGATGTCTTCGTACTTCTCCTTCGAGATCGGAATTTTGTTTTTGAATGCACGCGCTGGGTGATACAATTCTGCATCCTTGAGGGTTGTTCCTGACGTTAGGGGTGGTCGGGTGGTTTTTCGGCTAGCTTTGGCAACTTGTTTTGATTGAATGGGAGAAACGACAGCATTTTCAAACAATTGATTCCATGTGTTACGAAAAAATAACAGTCGAGGGTGATTACTGTCAACTTTCAGCTCCCGTATTGGTCGCGTCTTCATGGGCGCTTTGGTTGCATCTAGCCTCCTTGAACACATTGACCCAATCATTTGGGACCTCGGCTGAAAAATTTTGATCAATGATAGCCATATCTTTGTCGCACTCCATGTACGAATGCCCACGAATAGGGAAGACTACAGTAATCGTAACGAATTTTGTCTCCTTTTACACCAAGTAGTGTAAAAAGCGGAAAACTGTCCAAATTTTTATCTTGTCTGGGAAATTTGAGGAAATTTAGGCATTGGGGGAGAATCTGCGAGCAGCAAGGGGTTCAGGTTAACACGTTTTCCCCTGTAAGCCCCCAGGCTTGCTGCCTCCAGAAAACCAGAAGGGAGGGAGCATACGCCAGGATGTGCGCGCAGCTCCTGCCCGACGTCGCATTTGGAGAGCTCCAGCGCTCACTCATTGCCAAGGCGCCCAACTGGGCAGTCGTTGCCGAGGCGCCCCTCAGTGCTGAGGCGCCCAACATGTCGGAGTCATATATATTTTTGTAACCCTGTCGTGCAAGTGCATCTCACTCAGTCCATCCTGGCTTTGTCCTGTGCTCGCTCTGAAGTGAACTCTGCTACCGTGCTGAAGTCGACTGAAGCTGTAATATTGTGTTCCCCATGAGATGATAAAGGACTCAAGTTAATTAAGCCTTGCTGTGTACCTTCGGGACAGCATGCCCCCTCCAGTTTTCCCTTCAACTTTGACGTCGTTTTCGTCAGCTGGTATCGTTGCGCTTGTTCATTAATTGTATTTCATGTATATCATCATTTCATGTATCATGTATTAATTGTATTTTATGCTCCACATGTTGTCTAATTTACTTTGTCGAATTACTTTGTCTTGTATCAATTCTAGCCTAGGTTGAGGCATATTCTCCTTTGCAACGTGTCCTTATTTTCAATTATAATTCATTTTGTATCCAATGTATTTTATGCTCATCCTTGGTGTCCCTAATTAACGCTCAGTCGTAAGTCTTGGGCTTACATTGTGTTACCTCTCGCTAGGTCCATTCAAAACCTCCGAAGAAACCCGAATTAAATTATTACAGATTTTAATTCGAGAGAGGCTTACACCCCTGTACTGGATCTGTTCACCCTCAATTTTCTCCCATAAGGACACGTGCTTCAGCTGAAATTACCAAACCATCAGATTCGCCTTGTTCCAGAGTTAGGAACCATCTTAACCTCCATTTCGAAGAAAGTGAGTTAACACGTTTTTCCCCTGGACGCTTCATTTTGTAAACCAAATTGTCAAATTTTGGGACAAATTGTAGAGGTTTTTGTGTTTCCAAAGTACAATCAACTTGGTGAATTCTCGAATGAGAAACTTTATAGCCGTTGGCCGTGTAGAAATACCACAACCAGTATCGCAGTATTTCGAAGATGTTCTTCGTCTCTCGGCGAACGCCCACGTAAGAAACGGGTTCATCCGATATCCATATATTATACCCGAGGTGGCAAGTCTTCCTCGTGGCTCTTCGGAATTTTTAAAATGTCATGTTCGTAGTCCTGACCGTCTTCTTTCTGTGAATGTGAATATGATTAACACACTCATCCCCGACCCAAAATCGCTCAAAGTTCCTTCGCAGGTAGTTGAAATTTATGAATTCAAACTTTCAATATACCGCCGTTTAAATAAAGTCGACCAAACAAAATAAATTGAACTGTATTGTTGTTGACTGATCATATTTTTCAATTTAACGGCTTTTAGTTTGAAAAAATGTTCCTTTTCCATTCTGCAGAACCTTTCTAAAGCAACTCTTAATAAATTGATAATAATCGTTCAGCACCCGTCGTTCGACCCGTGAAAAAAGCTGTGTGAGAGAAACTTAATATAAACTCGAGCACCTGTGGAGCTTTGTTCCATTCAATGCGATCCCCTCACCCATAAATTAATATTTGCATTCAAAGAGCAAGACTTCCCTAAACTCGCTTCGATTTATCGTCAGGTCTTAGCCACGATTCGCGAAATGAAATCTAGTTTAGAGTTACGAACACTATATTTGAATATTTCCTGGTTTCAAATTTGAACTGCATTAGCGTCTGTATAGAAAACGCTGCAAATTCACTAACACGGGTTGGTTATTTATGGGACGAGGCGCATGGAGACTCATTTCTTCAACATGGGGAAAATGGGGGAAACAGTGGATGTGGTGGGTCCCGGACCCATTCCAATCGATTCTGGGTCCAAAATTTAGTGGAAAATGATACCCCACACGTCTAGGTACCAGAAATCTCGAAAACACACAATCGAAATGGGTAAATAGGTACCGATTTTGACCCATAACCTCTTATAGAGGGCGCCAATCGTTCTGGGACCCATTTCATAGGATTCAGTGTCCAACATTTAGACGAAAATGATACCCCACACTCCTGGATCGCCACAAATGCCGAAAATCAATTTTTTTGAAACACATTTTGACCCCTACCCCGCCCAAATTCGGTCCGATCAGACTAAAAAGTTCCAAGCTCAAACTAGAGCCGGGAACGGGCCCCTGACCCAAATTTCAAATTTTTAGAAAATTATCTACTACCAAACTCGGCATCTAGTCATTTTGGGCCAAATCGGAGGGATTGACTTTTTGCATGAAAATGTAGGTTGATTATTCAATGAATAACCAACCAAAATGCTGTGAAATCCTCCACAACAATTATTCCTTGGAGCAAGATTATGGAGGAAAAAGTATGTGTTAAATGTCCTAAACTCATTCAAATCAATTCAGCGTCAAAAAATGATTTATTTTAATATTTTTTAGCCCGATCGAACCAAATTTGGGAGGGTAGGAGTCCAAATAAGTTCTTTGAAACATGGATTTCCGAGATTTTTGGGTTCCTAGGCGCGTAGGGTAGCATTTTCCACTAAATTTTGGACGCTAAATCGATTTGAATGAGTCCGACTCTAAACTCACTGTTTTCCTCATATTCTAGCTCCAAGGAATAATCAACTACAGTGGAAATCCCCTAAGCGGACACTTATGGGGAATAATTTGTTGTCCGTTCAACAGAAATGTCCGCCATAGGGAAGATTTCATTTTTGAAAGAACCAACGAATAATTTTGGAGGATGTCCGCCGAAGAGTTCCACTGTAGTTGATTATTCCTTGGAGCATGAATATGAGGAAAACCGCAAATGTGGAGTGTAACAGACTCATTCTAATCGATTCAGCGTCCAAAATTTAGTGGAAAACGATACCCCACACGCCTAGTAACCAAAAAGTTCGAAATTTCAAAAATTCTGCCTCTGATGTGCGCTACTTAAACGGCGTTGATTTCGTTTGTTGGTTATTCTTGAATAATAAAGCTATGTTATGTATCATGATGCAGTATAATATAATTCTATCAAACACATGGAATTTAAAATGCCAATAACTCATGCAAAAATTACGATTTTCATCACAAATATTTGTGAATGCTACATCGTGCACGAAAAAAATTCCAGTGTCATTTACGTAGAACTAGAACCCGCTCGATTAGGCTGACGAGTTTCAAAAGCTGCTTTTGAATTATGCAGTTTTCACACAGAAGAATATCTACTGAATCTGTTAGTGCGGACTCGGCTTTTGTGAATGAAATATGCACAAGTCATTGAGTGTCGCGCTCATTCAACGGTGGTCGAGTTGTCGATCAATGAAGTAAAACCGGAATAGAAAAACGTCCACGAGACAAAACGTCTAATCAGATGACGCTCATTTGAAATGCCTTTCAATTGAAAGGAAGTGAATGTCGTTGAGCGATCGCGCAGGAACAATAAGGTCGTTACGGTGAAGAGATCTCTGTTGGGACAAGACTGGCAATTCTGTTCTCTGTACGGACCGTAGTCACAACAGGGCTACTAAGCTGTTTAGATTATTAGCCACAAAAAAGCTTTGGAAGGTTCAATCAAAGCGGGGGCCGCTTATTTGAAAGGTGAGGAATTTCGAGGGCGGAAAGACAAAATGTTGCTTATGGTTTCCACGGAGCATGACCCATAACCTATTCCAGTCGGCGCCAATCGTCCCGGGACCCATTTCATTGGATTGAGCGTCCAACATTTAGAGGAAAATGATACCCCACACGACGAGGCACCAGAAATCTCGAAAACACATATTCAAAATGGGTAGGTAGATACCCATTTTGAACCATAACCTGTTCCGGTGGGCGCCAACTGTTCTGGGACCCATGTCGTTCGATTCAGCGTCCAAAATTTAGTGGAAAATGATACCCCACACGCCTAGATCGCTGAAAATTTCAAAAATCCATTTTTCAAAATTCACATTTTGACAACGCCCATGTGGGGAGTAGATCTGTACCCAAAAATGTGTCTGGAAGGGCCCCGGCGGAGCAGAAGAATTACTAGGAACTAGGACCACTTGAGGATTAACTCCAGACTGGAGTCCTTAATAGTTGAGGTTTGTCACATTTAGGAGTCCCAGTTACTTTTCGCTACATGATACAATTTATCAGATTGATACACATCAGCTCATCTCTTATGGGAACGAACATTCGAGTTTTAGATTGTATGAAAAATCAATTGAAACCCATACCCACTTCGCCAAACGGTCCAGGACCCATCTCAATGGATTCTGCGTCTAAATTTTAGTGGAAAATAATGTGCCATGTATTAAGCTAATTCTCAAAAAATCCCAAAAATTTAGTTTCAATTAAGAAATGTTTACCCATTAGGTATCTCCCCTAATTCGGACCTATCGGGATGAAAAATGTTCCGAGGATCTACCACAGCCAAAAGAGATCATTTACCAAAATTTCAAAATTTTTTGAAAACTGTCCACTACCAAAAATAGCGTACGGCGGACGGACGATTCTGGTGCTTCTGGACGGTTTTGGTTGATTATCCCCTGAATAATGGGCTACAAATGTGATTTTGGAGCTCGAGTTTCGGATTTTTTGGGAGCAAGATATGTGGGGTATCATTTACCGGATTACGATTTACATCAGACCCAATTTGGGGAGCGTAGAGGTA